>OY804596.1:14658941-15258941 GCA_963680895.1 Fragum sueziense
ATACACCGTGAATATGTTGCACCTCGTAGCCGTCTTGTTTCCGACAAGCCATCTCTTCATTAATCTCCATGTTTGTCGAGCTTTTTTGTAAGGGGTGTAAAACATGGGGTCTAATCACGTGACATTGTTAAATTGTGGCAGATGTTGACGAAAAAAATGAAATGCATTTTCTCCTTTTGCCGCATCATTTTCTCTGTTATATTGTATACAAATGCTATACATATATGTATCAACCATTGAGCATTCATTTCAGTGTAAGCAGCAACTTTTTTGAAAAGTCCAAAATTGTGGCGTTTGTGAAAGGATTTAACCAAAGTGTGGAAGACAATGGAATTCGTCCAAATGATGTTCGTGGTTAAAATAATCCAGACTACGGATCAATGTTGGGGTGAATAAAATTATGTATATTCCACGATTAACTCCCCTCTTGTGTTTTGTTTTATTTGGAGTGGCGTCCCCTGGGAGCTCTTCTACGTTTCTGGTGATGTTCAATCGCGGTAATTGAATCAGACAGATTCTTATAAGCTGTGTCCGAGCTCTGCTTGCGGAGAGAGAATCCTGGCGCAGAAAAAATGGGACGAGGCACGGGAAAACGGGAAACCATTGGCTGAATGTTTTGTTAAATTGCGAACTTGAAAATAATTTTTGGTCGTTGTTGCATTGAGGCAGGCTTTGCTCCTCAATTTTAAAAGATATTGTGCTACATGTATAATATCGTCAAGAATCACACACAATATTCAGTCTTGTCCAAACCAACAAATAACAAACAAAAAATACCAATACAAAAGAAAAGATTACTACATATTGCATTGTGCTGGATAGTTATTTTAAAAGTAGGCTATATGTTTTAATTTTTCTACATCTTTTTACAATCATGATTTTACAGTTACATATAACCAAACAGAAAAATTAGGCTGATCAAAACTCAAAGATGCTGAAAACATTAATTCCAAGTGAATGGAGTTTACATTTCGCCTGTCTTTCTGAGTAGAAAACATTGTAGGAAATGAACAATTGCCATTACAGAAATCTTGAATTTTGGAACGGTGAATGTGCTTCGGTGAAGTTGGGTAAGAGTTGGTGTGTCTGCAAAGTCAAAATATGTGAAAATTGCAAAGAAATGTTCCTCCTAGACAAATATGCCAATGTAGGGGCACC
Organism: Fragum sueziense; assembly: GCA_963680895.1. Classification (NCBI taxonomy): domain Eukaryota; kingdom Metazoa; phylum Mollusca; class Bivalvia; order Cardiida; family Cardiidae; genus Fragum; species Fragum sueziense. Next base: position 14,660,100 of record OY804596.1, read on the forward strand.
CTACGCCTGCAAGTTAATTAGGATTTATAATGTCCCTACATATTCTAAATTATCCCACAGTTAAACGTCTTCAAATTGACCATTAAATGAAGTGATGTTAAGGTGTTTCTAATGTGTTTGGAGCACTTTGTGAAACAAATCTGCATAAAAAGATTATGAGGAAAGAAAATATTGCTAATGGTGAGCAATTTCTTCTTTTCCAACAATGTTTTCGTGCACAATTATTGGCTTTTATACAAACATTATACGTTGATGTTTAAGTACTACAATGACACAGTGCCAGTACGGCTTCACTTCATTCCGCGGAAGTACCCCGGAAAAACTCACAGTGGATAATCACGTGATGCAATAATTACTGAATATCTTCAATAACTTTGTTAATACGGGACCGATTGGAATTCGGTTTGAAGCAGAGAATATGGACAGACGTCACGCATTAGATGGACGTGGTTGATTTTTTAAAAAAAAATCCACTACGTCCATGTTATTTCTGACATTTTTCCACCTTCTCTGCTTCAAACCGAATTCAATTTGGCCAAATATTGACAAAATTATTGAAGATTATCGGAAATTTTAAGTCACGTGAATATACACCGTGAAACTGCTTTACTGATGTCTAGGCTAATTCTATGTAATATTGTAAGAGAGACATCACACAAGGGACATACATATATGCACATAAGTCTAACTTTTGTTTATACGGACGACTTTTTAACGTGATAAAAATGGAAATCACCAAAACTTAGCTTTTTGGATTACTGTTACGACAGAATAAAAAACAAAACGATTTTGACGTTCTGTCTTTCTGCTTATCTTCAAAAATCAGAAATTTTAGGGGAAAATGTTTGTTTTTTCTTCCTTCTATTTTTATTGCTTCTGAAGGATTCTGTATATCGTCGTTGTTAATGTAAAATCTCGTATCTCGTTTTTGGGAAATTACAAAAGGGAAGGGACAAAGTGTAATAACTTTTCCCAAACTGAAAGGTTTTACTTTAATTTGGACACATTGTTCACAAATTATGTGTCATTAAAATTGATCAGTAGAAATATCTCAAAACCTGCAAAAATTGTCTTGACTGGACACACAAGATTTTACTTTGAAAATCACAAAAATCAACATACGAGGTTTTGCATTTACACCGATGATATAATGTCAAAGTTCGATTCTGGATCGAGAAAATCTTGTGTCTTTATATAGACTTTTTTATCTATTGAAGAAACTGTTTCCCATTTTTCCATTTCGGGATTAACGTTCAGCCAGTTCTGAGATTCTACATGTTTTTGTAAAACAGTATTTAGATATAAAATACATTTAGTATCAGAGTTTGTCAATATTAGTGGTTTGAATATTGTACACGCCTGTAGTAATAACGACAAAATCCTTAATAATTTCAAAGCGTTGTGATTGAACAATTTAATTTACTCCGACGTGCAGTATTCAAGAGTTCTATACACCCGAAACGAGTTCAAAAACTGATTTTTTAGCTTCCCACAGCCCTGAACCCTGCTTCGAACTAAGAAAGGAAAACACCCACCCCTGCCACCGAATCTGCATTTACAGTCAACGAGTATGGATGTAAATGAAAACGGAATATACCGCATATTAAAATGATGTTGGAAAAAAAAAACTTTCCAAAAAGGAAAAGATATTTCCCATGGTCAGGGACATGGACACCGGCCGTGTTTTGGTAAATGGTTAAAGAGACATGCCATGAATCTTGTATTATAAATTCATTTTTATTTTTACCTGAATGAGAATATCGTCGTTGTAAATGCAAAACCTCGTATCTTCCAAAAAAAGTAAGATTGTGTTTTTGGTCAACTTTGGCGACAAAAAACATGTTTGAAAAGATTAGAAGGAAGCACAACTCGAAGTCCACAGGTGTCAATCAACACTGTGCACCGGTCAATGACGATCTTATTGAAATCTGAAGCAATAACATTTCCCGGACAAAACCTGATTTTGATGTCTCTAACAGTGACGCCTTTGGGAAACAGTGGCAAAATAAAAATAATGTATTATAAGTTATATTGGTAGATGTCTGCAGTTCTTTGAAATGCCCTTTTTACCTGATCTACCGGCTATCTGGCTAGATCCTGATCAGCCAGTCTGATTCGACTGAAAAGGCTTACTATACTCGATACAATCCGCATTTGAAACAATTTGAGCTGGGATCTGGAAAAAACGTCCCTTATAGCTTTTGAGACAGTCATGTTTCCAGAATAGTCTGGGCTACAGACTGACAGGGACCCCTTCTGCTCTCTTACAGTTGCTACATGGCATTAACAAGATATTGGAGAACAACATGGTTCTTGATCAGACTGCGTGTATACGCAGGCTGATCTAGAACCATGTTGGGCTCAAAAGCCTTAACGGACCTTTTTCCAGATCCTGGCTCATTTATATTTTGTAAAGCATTTTGTAGTGACATGACAACAAATGAAATTAACATCTGACAGGGTGACGATCTAATGAAAGGGGCGTGGTCAATTATTGTCAATTTCTAGTATTGGAACACTTCGTCCTTTTCGCTTACCATGTCAATGATACGGATGATGTTGAGTGACTTGATCCTTTGATTCAACCCTTTCAAAAACAAAACCTCGTTTTGACGTCCCTGATAAAAAAGGCTTGGGAAAACATTTGTGCAATGGTCGTACACAAATCAGATCTCATTCTGGACCCATTTTGTCTTTTGTAGCAGCTCCTAAATAGGAAAAGTCCATTTTCGCCGTTTGGGAAAGGTTTAAGTGCATGTTGATTTCAAATTAAAATCTCCCTGTCGCAGCGGTTAGCTCTCTCGATATAAATTCCGGGGGAACTGAGCTTGAGTCCAAGTTCTGTGAATATGTTCTACCCAGATGTATGGATTAAGGTAGTCTACCCCTAATGAGATCCGGGTGACGTCAGAATTATTCGGGCGACGTCGAAAATATTCGGCGGAGGAACTTTCCACCGCCGAATGTTTACGACCGCGCCCTGATAAATTCGGATACGTAACGACAACGCTCGAAAAAAAATCCGATGTTTTATGAAAATCAAAAAATGGCCACATTACGGGTATTCTACCTTAATATTCAAGTTGAATAATTATAGAGTATTCTGGGATGTGCTATATTGTATCAATAATAGTGTTTCGATAGGCTAATTTGCATAACTTTGGTATTTAGTGAATTCTGGCTGTAATTGACACAGTTCGTGAGTCCTCTGTTGTTATTCTTCTGCGTGCTACAAAAGAATGTTTCGGGCCAGAAAGAATCGTTCCATGATGATGTACATATCCGAATTGGGCGCTAGTAACATGCAAATTAACTCTTTCCCAAACAGCAACATGGTTTATATGTTCCGTTCCTCAAATAGTTATCCTGATTTTCCCGCCTTTAACTTTGTCGCATGTAGGGCCTAACTTATTTGACATTGGACCTCCTCAAAATGTTTGTTATTTCAGAAATGGTTCAACTGAAAAATTCAAAGCCCCAAAGACGACTGAATAACTTACATTTTGAAATTCATATTTTATGATATAATTGATATGGAAGAAAACATTGAATGGAAATAAGAAAATGATCATTATAAAAATAAGGGAAAATTCATACCCCATTCCTAAACGACAGAATAATAACATAATCATGGCGAGTCTATACGTGTTATTATTCTTTTTTACTCAAAGGAAGACGAGAAGACAGTTCACAATAAGTAGTGACGACATCATGAAAAGTAATTTTAACCCTTTCCCAAACAAGACCTGGTTTTGACGTCCATAATAGAAAGGGCTTGGGAAAACATTGAAACAAAAGAAGAAACTGCTGATAACCAGCAGTTTCTCCTTTTGTCTCAATATTTTCTGTGTCATATTTTACACAAGTCATATCTTTTGTGGCAGTTTTTGAAGTCGATCACTCTGAAATTTTGTCGTTTGGGAAAAAGTTAATAATATGAAAATGCTACTGCTGAAGAAGAAAATTTTGGACAACAGTGTGTGTTTTTTTTTTTTTTTTTTTTTTTTTTTTTTTTTTTTTTTTTTTTTTTTTTTTAATCCGAAATGTTTTTCTACATTTCTCTAACGAGTAGGCCAACGTCAAAACCCGACATTGTTTCGGAAAGTTATACTCGAGTCGTTCGCAAAGCCAATGTAAGGAAAGATATCAGAAATCCTAAAATGGCAGAACAGTGGAATCCCTATTTGGAACATTACTATCTTTATCGGTGATCCTCCACTGTGGGCGGAGCTTATTTAAATCACGTTTCGTTTTGTCCAATAAAATCGCTCCATGAGAAACCGATAATCCATCGGAACTGGCACCTGTAGCGATGCGATGTCTCTGCGCATGCGCGCTAGATAATCTTGTCTTTGACGGACCATCGCGACTTTTATTTAAAAATTCGGGATCTCAAAAACTGTGCCACATTCTTAATCTAAGACTTAAAGAAAATAGATGCATAACGGCTTTATGCCCAATTTAACGTATTATTCGAATTTAGCCAAATATGAATTTTTAAGCGATTTTCTTTAAAGAAGAGAATTGACATTTTGTTTTACTCTTTCTGAATTTCCATCCGAAAGGCAATTAGAAACTGTCTAAAGTTTAGGATTCAACATTCATTTTATGACTGTTTTAATCTGATTACAATGCCATTTGTTAAACGTGAAGTGCACTTTAATAGTTGCGAAATAAGTGGAGATTTGTGAAGTAGAGAAAAAAGGAAAATCAGTTGAAAACAAATTGTGTCTAAGAATTACAAGAAACGGTGAATTTAATTTTTCCAAAAATCATTACTGATCTACGTATTTTTATTGAACATACTGTAGAACATTTTGTAGTAATAAGACTGTTGACGAGTAAAAAGAATAACTGTTGACGCGTATGTTCATTTATTTGAGTTGTGTATTTTTGAAATGTGCTACAGTACATTTGTGTGATTAAGAAGAATTAGACATAACATGGAATTTGAAACTTCAACTACACACCAAAGCGCTTTCACAGTTGTTACACCGAAAAAGGGTAAGTGGAATAGAACAGAAATCATATCGTCGCTTTTCAACGAACACCTCCTAACTGCAGCTTGTTTTAAGCTGCAGTTACGAGGTTTTTGTTGAAAAGCAACGATATGAACTTTTTACGTCTCTCGGTCACTATTTTCTAGGTGGCAAATTTGAAGGCTGTTCCAATTTGAAGGTTATTGCAGATGACACATTGAATGTTGATAACGATAGAGAGTTTGTGTACATCAAAGCTCGTAGAAAAATAAGGAAAATATCAGGGAAAGAGGAGAAAATGTTGATTATTAGCATTTTCTACTTTTGCGTCAATGTTCTCGAACTATTAGGGACGTCAAAATCAGGACTTCTTTGGGAAAGTGTCAACTTTTCCCCCAAACTATTTCTGTTTCTTAAGTTCGTGATTGACACCGCTTTTTAAAAACATAGAAAAATAGAAAATTCCTTTGTTTTCTACTGCAGCTTGTTTAAATGTTGCGAGAAGATCAACTTATTTAATGTCTTTACACCAATGTTTTCTATGATGCCAGTGGTGGACCCAGAGGGGGTCGGGGGGGGGGGGATCAAACGGACCCCACTCCGTAGCCTTATCATTTCATGTTCATGCATTGCATGCAGAAATTAAGTCATAATTGTATAATGAAAACGAAGCTGCGTATTTATTAAAATAATCGAACCTCTTTCACATAAATCCTGGATCCGCCGCTGGATGTTATTTAGTATGAAAATTATTTTGTCATCGACAACACCTCTAATTTCATGATATTTTGTTTTTTGTGTAAATAGATTAAAACGGGACAATACAAAGCAAATCCATATGGGAGATAATTATGTTCTGTATACATAAATTGTTTGTATCTTTTTAAATTCGTTTAAAAAGGCGTTCCATACATATTTTCTTATAAATTTCACTTTAATTATTACTTGAAAAAACATATAATTTTCTGATGATTTTTTTGAAAATTTCAAGCCCAAGTATTGCGCCGTTTGTTTGTTTGTTTGTTTGTTTTGCTGTTTTGTTTTCTTACAAATTGTGGTAAACGAGAGTTTAGATCATGACGTAACACGGAATAAGTCATTTTCGTCTCAACTTTAACCCTTTCCCAAACGGCAACATTTTAGGGTGATCCAGTTCAAAAACTGCTACAGGTGACAACATGGATGTTATTAGAAATAAGATTTGTGTAAAATACGGCATAGAAAATACTGAGACAAAAGGAGAAACTGCTGGTTATCAGCAGTTTCTTCTTTTTTTTTCAATTTTTCCCAAACCTTTTTTATTAGGGACGTCAAAACCAGGTCTTGTTTGGGAAAGGGTTAAAGGCTTTTTTGGCTTATCAGCAACAACTGATGGTATATAAACGCATAACAATAACCAATCGAGGTTTCAATATATAATTTAAAGAAAATGTGTTGCAAAGGAATGGAATTTTACATTGTTTTGTCTTTTTGGGTAGTAAGTTTCCTTTCTTGGAAGAATGATGATATCATAAACTAGACTGAGTATAGCATCAGACGACAACAACAACAGCAACAACAACAACATCATCATCATCATCATCATCAACAACAACAACAATTGCAGAACATTTTTCAATGATTTTGTAATTACCTGAACTTTTTTGGGAAAAAAAAAAAAAAAAAACAAAAAAAAAAAAAAACAAACAAACAAACACAACAAATCGCTAACATTTTACGCCTCTGCTTCAAACCAAATTCAAATCGGTCAAGTATTTCAGATTTATTAAAAAGTTTCTGGTATTCTTGTTGTGTCACGTGATTATCCGCCGTATTTGGGTTTTTATGCTCCCCGAAGGGAGAGCATATAGTCGCCGCTTTGTCTGTCCGTCCGTGTAATTGTTGTTGTGTCACGTGATTTACCACCGTGATAAGAGAAGCATATTCCTTTCTCCAAGCAATGCATAACTTCATTCACATGAAAATGCAGTCCGCTACATCTTTGAATTTGACATAGTAAATTGACGACGGTAGTCGTTTCCCTCGTAAATTTCCGACCGTATCGTCAACTTGCACAAAGTATTTGGCATCTAACGACGGATGGACTAGCTTAACAAGACCACATTTACCACTTCAGATATTGACACTGCAATGAACCTCACGTTACCAGCCAGGGTGAATCCCTCAACATCCCCATTCATGACGTCACCAGTCACGTCACGAATCCCTTACGTGCCCCAGTCTAGTCCCGGCAGCTCTCGGGCATCGCCGACGGCATCTGAACCGTCGGTGTCGGGTGTGAATCGAGCACAGCCTAACAAGTTTAGCTGCTTTAGACCGTGGGTATCAGAAGAGGAGGCAGAGAGGGAGCGAGAACAAAACATGAACAACGAGACGAATCAAACCGGTATTTTTTTTTACTTGTACGGTTTGAATTTTTGAGTTTTATTGGGGTTTTACGCCGTTTTCAACTACCAGGGTCATATCGCGGCGGCTGGAGCACCTACCCATGGATCCCTGTTGTTTCTCAAACCAGTACTACCACAACACCCTTACCGAGCCTCCAGCTGCTCGCCCACTTAGGTTAACGATTTCAAACCCATTGGTGGGTGACAATTTTGTCAGAAAGGGTATTAGCCGCGGCCGGGTATCGAACCCGGGACCTCTCGAATGAGGGTCAGATGCGCTACCAACTGCGCTAAGGCCGCGGCCTTGTACGGTTTGAAAGTTTGAATAGACTTTAAAATGGATGTAAATAAATATTGTCCCTTGACAACCAGAAGTGGCTATCAGCAGTTAATATTTAACTGCCGATAGCCACTTCTGGCTGTCAAGGGACGAGCAATTTGCGTACATTATAACACAAAATATCGTCTTCTTTTCAACATAAATCTCGTAACTGCAGCTTAAAGCAAGTCGCAGTTACGAGATTTTTGTTGAAAAGCAACGATATATTGTTGCTCCATACCGGATTTCTCAAACACTTCATGATGGTTATATGCAACATAGAAACATTCAGAAAAGATGACAGGGTGGATAATAAACTTTTTAAATGTTCCCTAAACAGTTTTGGAAGACTTGATGATTGATTTATCTCTGCAAGAATTTCATATTATATTAATGCGAATAGATTGGGTTCATTTTAAATAACCCTTAATGCCTTGTGGCATTGGCTTATTCTACGGCCAAACTAGAATATCATAGACTGATCCAAATGCACAATAAATGCCGACTTCAAAACAGATCTTAGATCTCAATTCAATTGACAGTAGCAAGGAAGCAATGATGGATATCGACATTTCATCATTTCTAACGTTTTCCATTACTTATTTCAGGGGAAGACAATTCAAACCCTACCTCTGAACAGAGAGACAACAAAGTCAATTTGACTGACCTCTATAGATATAACCTTTTACAAGGACTATATAGAAGCCATTTTGGTCTGCTGGCTATGTCGCGGACCAATATACCACACCTCTGGGCTGACCCGAGAATGTACCCTTATTTATGTGCTAAAAGTCTGGCAACGATGAACTTGAGCATGGGACTTAATATGAATATGAACATCGGCTCAACGTCATACAATCCGGAGAGTCACGGGTACGAATCATCGATCGCGGAATATGCGTCATACGAAAAAGGAGCTTACGAGTGTGTTAAATGTATGAAGCAGTTTAGCACGCCGCACGGGTTGGAAGTGCACGTGCGGCGGTCCCACAGCGGGAAACGACCATACGCCTGTGATATATGTAACAAGACATTTGGACATTCTGTGAGCTTAACACAACACAGGGCTGTTCATACGCAGGAAAAGAGCTTTCAGGTGAGCATGCTATAATCACGCCACGATTTTTCCACATTTAAAACTCCAATTCACTCCTTTTCAAATGTTGAAAAAATTATACCAGTGGAAAAAAATTGTCGCGGGCGACGAAAATGATTTTTACAAAGAGCTTCGCCTTCCATGTATGTTTACATAGAACATATTGAGGGTACAGGAAAAATACTGTTTGTAGACGTTTTCCCACGTTTTTGCTTTTTGACCATCATACTTTTGACTGATTGTTTCAATTTTATATCACCAGTGTCAACAGTGCGGTAAATCGTTCAAACGTTCCTCGACACTCTCGACGCACCTACTGATCCACAGCGACACACGACCTTATCCCTGCCCATACTGCGGTAAACGATTCCACCAGAAATCAGACATGAAAAAACATACATACATACACACTGGTAAGTTTGAATTATTTTTTTTATCTCGGCGGAGATTGTGCATCATAGGATGGGTAGATATAGCCTACGGACAAATTTGCCTGGCTTCAGGTAAGACATTTTGCAATATTTTTCTCATTTCTGCGTTATTTTCAAACGGTTAGTTGCATGTACCCTGCTTTACTGAGCTCTTTCCTCTGATTTATGACTCACTTGAAACTGACAAGAAAACCGACAAAAACAGATTGTTTTTTTTTCTTGTGGTTGGTTTGGATCATATTTTTGAGAAAAGTATAAGGAGTTATTCTAATAAGTCATACTTGAGTAAGGCGAGGGAAATGCAACAAACCGTTTGAAAATTGATTTATGAATAACAAAGTCATTGCTCAATTTCTTAGAAGCGTGGTTAATTTGGCCGTAGTTGTTACCATTTCGTTTTCTTGCCGGTTGGGATAAATTGTTGGAAAAAGTAAAAAGGAATGCACAAATAATTCATATATCCGAGGAAAAAGCTCAGTAAGGCGGATACATGTAACAAACCGTTTGAAAATTGACGCAGAAATAAAAAAGTAATTGCAAAATATTTGACTAGAATCGAGATTAGTTGTTATGCAGTTGTTATCCATCCCATGATGCACACTCTCCGCCGTCTTTATTAACGCTTTCCAACCAAAGACCTGGTTTTAATTTCCTTAGTAGGAAAAGTTTGGATACACATTGAGACAAAAGAAGAAAAAATGATAACCGACATTTTCTTCTTTTGCGTCAAATTATTCCTGTGCGATATTGACAAATGCTTCCTTTATCATGATTTTTTTAGAGATATGTAGCAGCTTTCAAATTTTGAAGTCTACATTGCTACTGTTCTATAAATGGTTTAACTACGATGAGATCATTTCAAGCTTTCACAAAAATATTTTTACCATAGTCACGGTGTATAATCACGTGACTCAGAATTTCCGATAATACACCCAAATACACTTCCAATTTGTTACTAAAAATAGTAACACTTTTTGATGCCAGATCGAGGCTCTGACCCAAATGTGAGTAAAGCATCCAACGTGCAATGGAAATGAACGGAGGAAAGACGAAGTTTAAGAGGAGTCACACACCGTTTAGTGATGATTCCTCTGTGAATCTCGACGGGATATCATTGACTGACTTCCATTTATGGCCTTTATCGGCTTTTAAGTCATTTTTGACCCTCCGAAAAAGCAGTATCCTCGGATCTTTTGAGGACATAGCCGCAAGGTTAAACTGTCATATTCACGTAAACCCCCTCCCCCCCCCCCCAAAAAAAAAAATACGAAACATGCCATTTTCAGTGTGAAGATGATTATGTCAGTACCGAAAGGTTTATGAAGAAAGATATTTCATTATGGTAGATCAATTTGATAATAAAAATATAGCTGTCAAAGCCCATTTCCCAAACGACAAATTATTTAGACTTTTCAAGTTTGACAACGGCTTAACCCTTTCCTAAACGGCACCTGATTCAATTTGGAAGCTCTTGCAGATAACAGAATGGGTATGATGAAAGTAGGATTTTTTTAAGTGCATGGACGGATCTAGAGTGGGGGGGTCGGGATGTCCGCACTCCCCCCCCCCCCCACCTGGAATCAGCCATAAATTGAATGTTGAATATAATTAAAGCGTCAATATAGACCTAACGTTATATATAATTTAACACATTTAAGTCATCATTTGGGCGTGGAACTCCCCCCCCCCCGACAATTGGGCTTGGACCCCCATGAAAAATATAGTAATATAGTAACGAAAACCTTGAGGCAAAAGGAGAAAATGCTGATTAAAAGTATTTCATTATTTTGCCCCTTGAAATGATTTTTGAAACAATCTCTGTAAGACAGTCAAAGACGGATCTAAAAGGGGGTCGGGGGTCCGGACCCCGCCTTAAATAGGTCGAAAATCGAATTTTGACTGCACAGCGTTAGTATGGTATCTAACATTACAAAATTCACAAATTTAAAGCCATCTTTTGGGCTAGACCTCACCCCCCACCCCTTGAAAAAAAATCCTGGATCCGCCCTTGACAGTCAAAACATTAACATTTCTTGTTTGGTAAAAGTTTAAAACATTTTTCTTTTCATTTCTTTTTTTTTAATTTAACGCCTCTCAACAATATTTCAGCAATAAGTTAATTTATAATTGTCCACGCTCCGCGGCTGGGAATCCATCCCGTGACTTGTCCATTATTGGCTCTAGATAATCTAGAGCACAAACACATGTAAAATATTACCGCTCACACTTGGGCAGTACTAAGGAGCTCACTTGCTCCTGCAAAATTCTTTTTATATGGTTTTCAAAAGCAGTAGCTCATCCTGAACTTGCATGGTGGTAATGGGCGATGGAGGCAGGGTACGAATGATTACAAGCCAAAAAATCTCTTTTTTTTCAATCAAAGTTGCAAAAATATTCCTGTAACTGAAAACTATATTAATTAACGCAAATGACGGTTTAAAATATTCTTAATACTTAGGCAGAATAAATGAAAAATGCTCGCGCGAAAATAACGACTCGCACAATGAATTATATACTAAAAAGACCACGTGACCTTTTGTTTGCTCTCTTCATGCGCAGGTCACGGTTAAAAATTTGGAAGTGTATTTGGGTGTATCGTCAATATTTTGTTAATACTTGACCAATTTGAATTCCGTTCGAAGCAGAGGAGATGGGAAAATACCAGGAATGAGCTGGACGTGTTGGATTTTTGAAAAATCAACTGATAAAAGAGTTATTGAAGATAAACCAAAATTTTGGTTTATCTTCAATAACTTTTTATTAGTTGATTTTTCGAAAATAAAATCAACCACGTCCATCTAATGCGTGACGTCGGTCCATATTCTCTGCTTCAAACCGAATTCAAATCGGTCCAGTATTTACAAAATTATTGAAGATTTTCTGAAAATATTGCATCACGTGATTATCCACCGTGATAGTCCTGTGCTGAATTCGTTTCTGGCAAGGCCAAACACGGAAATTATACTTAAAAAAACAATAACATATACAATTTAACATAAACTCCCTTATTATTAGAAAATGAATCTATATATTATGTATCCAAAAAAATGTACAAATTATTTCTTGAATTTTATATCATCTTGAATAATTCCCAAATAGATCAAGATCTAATACTTTTTCAATTGGAATTTGCCAAAGACGAGATAATTGATGATGGCAAAAACAGGACTTCACAGATATTTTTAATGCAAAGTGAGCAAATCCGGTTATCAAGATGTTCTTCCTATGTTTTAAAGTTTTTCCAAGCGTAAATCTTTATCCACGTGAAAATCAAATCTTGCTATGGAAAGGGGATAAAGAAGATTTCGGGTACGACGTGCAGTGACTGTACAGATGTTGGTTTGACAGGCCTAATGATTTGATACTTTCTCGGAACAGGAAGATTGTAAAGGCGATAATTGTTCGGATTTATTTACTCTAACCTTATATTAGTTTCCTTCTGGGTGACATTTTTAGAAAAGACAAATTTTAAAAATCATTTAATCGAGACGCACTATAAGTAGCTTTACTCACATCCTGGAATTCAACGTATTCAATGGAACTGACACGATTCCTTTACATTATAACGGACCCTTTGAAAAATAATTATTTCCCCATCTGAAACTGAAGCTCGTTCCTAATAGCAAGAGGTTTAAGATTTCCTAAGAGTTTACATGTTTCTACAAGATGTTTTAGATACTCATAGTAACGCATTCTTTAGAACAAAATGTTTTAGCCGCCCAATAGGATCATCATTTTTACGGAACACCTCGGTCAATTCTATAAATACAATACAGTATGAGAGAGAACTGACCGAACTTTTCCGAATGCTCCATAATTCATATACCGTGGTTTTCCGAATGCCCGATTCTGTATACAAATGACGTCACTATGGCGTCATTTCATAAAATCCGGAACATTCGGAACACCTCGGTCAGAATCACGCTCTCAAAAACGTTAAAAAAGTCTAAAACATTGTAAGATGTCTTATCCTAAAATTCTCGCTCTAAACAACGCCCATGTGCTTCCCATTCACATGTCAAGGCACGGTGTGAGTGTATGCAATGTATTATGAAACAAAAGTCAGCATCAACAAACGAATGGATATCAATCAAAAGCAGAGAAAGAATTATATATTCATTCCTTGGGATGACTATGATTATTATTTACAAATTACAGATGTATATATTTCTTAAATGAAAAATATTATGCATGATATTCATATTTCCGAAAATTTTGACAATTTCAAAATTGCAATCCTATTTTTGCACGGTGCACTACATTTTCCATCGATCTATCAAAGCAACACTGTTTTAACAGTGATTTCACCTAACTTGGCGCTTGATATAAAGCAGAACAGCTAATCTGTGTAAAATGTCCGGGAAATTCCGGTACCTTGTTCATTCATTTGTCAAATTTAGTCAAAGATTTTGCGATTTTCGTCTCGACGGGTTCACGCCATCAAACAATTGGATTAACTCGGACCCGTTCGTGGTCAGGTCATATGACCAAAATAAAGTTTGATAGTTGGCAGGAACGACCCATTATTGAATTAACCCTACACTAAATAATTTCGGCTTTAGAAAAACTCAGAGGATGGAAATCGTATCTAAATTTCAACGCATTTCAACCATCATTTATACCAAAGACTTTGTGCAATTTGTTGGTTATCAGTAAAGCTGAAAATCGACGTGTTTTTCCGTATATAGTATGTAAATACAGAAATCCGGATAAACTAAACCACACTTTCACGGAGAGCTGCAAGGTTGAACTAAGTGTTCCATATGCTATTATAGATTGAATACCATGATTCTTAAGAGTCATCTTGCGATCATTTCTATAATAGAATTTGAAATGAAAAAAAAGTAATCATTCATTATTCGTGTCTTCGTATAAGTATCAAACTTTTGGGTACATAATTGCTGTACTTATAACATACACATTTTTTTGTTTATAAAAACAACAGCAACAGAAGCAGCAAACCTTGACAACCTGCTTGTTTTGTTACAATCTTGAAAGGGACTATTTTTTTTAAATATCTAAATTCTGTGATCGTAACTGTAAGCTTTCATATATACATGTATACATGCGCGTACTTATGAACGTCTGCCTCCATTTATTCTTTGCCGAAGAGGAATTGATTTTACTTTCGACATGTTTTAATCATGCCAAAATAGAACCTAGATCTATTTGAAGTTGTCCTTAACATTATTCCATTCAAATAGACAGTTTATTATTACATAGACAAACAACCAAACATCCTTTTTGTTGGAGAGGGGGATTATATGCTACATAAAATTTACGCGAACTCAAGTTTCATTTTCTTTTTATTGTGTAATTGAGCTTGAACAAAATTAAAGGAATTTTGCGAATATCTTTGAAAACGCGAAGGGATTGTTTACAGAAAATCGGAATCAAAGCCAGTTTTATTCCGAAACGTAAAAATAAACTTCAATTAAAAAGCAAAAATAGAAACCGAGGAACTGTAAAACATGTTAAAGCACACTAAAATCCGGGAGACAGATTGCGCAGATTGATTGGTTCCCGGAAACGTGTCAACAGGAAGTGACGTAATTCGTTTCATTTACACCACGCGCGTGCGCTAATCTAGTGATAAATACGATTAACATCGCGCACCTTGACTCGGTGTCGCACTTTTCGCGCAATTACGCGCCATAATGCGTCAAGTCAATCGGCAATTTTGTACGAAAACAGTAGAAAATTAAACATGGATTGGATTACTGCGAGTTCCATTAGCTCGTAATGATCACTAGTAAATCACGGAACCAATGTTCCGGATTCGTGCTTTCCGAAAAGACATGTATTTAGACTATTTCAAAAGAGCAGAAGGCGTCCGAAATTATGTCAAATTAAAAACTGTACATATCATACGAAAAAAAAGGATGACAACGAATTGAGAAATGACACAAATATTGCTGTTTATCAGTATTTTCTTCTTTGTTTAAATAATGATATTATATTTTGCCAATTATCACGTGATGACGCCTTTATTATTGATACAGATTGGCATGATTGAGTGTAACCTCTATTAGCAACAATTTCAACAACAACAATAACAACAAAAACAAAAACAAAAACAACAACAATGGAAGAAGACCTTCAATGTTTGTTTATACAAGATTGATTTGAATTTGTTTTAAAACCGACAAGTTCTACAAATTATTTCATTTTCTGGATGTGATGGATCTTTCAATTATATACCGTAGATAAGTAAATACAGTCGACACACGTTGAGGTGACATCGGATAAGTCGAGTTGCTGAACAATTCGAAGTGAAAAGGTTGTCCCGTCATCATCAATCATGGATATAAAATATTTAACATATTTATTTTGAAATAAAAACATCCATTGAAATATAGTAGGAAAAGGAGGGACATTGTTCGCTTCAAGCAATTTTTTTCCTATTGCTACTATATTTCAATTATCAGCGAACCTAACGACCGACAAGCAGAATAGTTGCACGTCTCCCAAACTAGACGCTGATAAAAGAAGAATGTGTATAATCAGTATTGCATCTTTTCGAAACAGTACTTTCTGTGCTATACAGTACAAAAATTATGGCTTTATCAAAATCTTCTTTGTCATCTACAGTAGCCTTCGAAATGTGCAGGCTCAAATTTTTGCCTTTTCGAAAAGGGTTAAACAATAGTTCCAGAATTTCTCCCGACACGGTTAATGATGAGGTTCCGTAAATCAAATATTAGAAAGGACAGAAATTTGCTTTGGGAGCGCGTCTGACTTTATTCGTATCACTAACACTAAGCAATTCAATTTGTCCAAAACGAAAATCGGCACTAATCAGCCGGGCCAGCGAATCACCATTGTCAAATAAAGCGCGCCTCCCGATTTCTCCCGATTTTTCCCGGGGGATTCCGTCCAAATAATTACTACGCGGCGGCGGTAATTCGGTTAGATGTTTACTCGCTTTAAAACACCCATAGGTCTTAAATTTATTCTGCTCCATCTCTATTTCATTAGGTCGGTAAATCAAAACGGACCGGATTTATGCAAATTTGCACATTTACGATAATTTCTATTCCATTCCGTTCCGAAATGGTATCCCCATTATGACATCTTAGCACGATTTGGGTGAGAAAGTAATTTAGTCCTCGCTCAATCAGTCCCATCAAATTTTCAGAGAAAATCTTTCTACTCCTATGCATGATAAATCGTCGCTTCTTCACAGAATTTTGACGGAAAAGCGACCAAGGAAAAATATACCAAAAGCAATGTTTATGTCGCACTATTTGCTTTTGCATGCGGCCCATTTGAATTCCAATAGACTCCTTTCGTTTATGTTTTAGTCCGTACCCGCAGAACACTTCCGGTTATCCGAGTCTTCTCTGATGAAAATTCGCTCGTTGATATTTTGATGTCGCTATTTACAACAGAGCGCTGTCCCATTCAAAAACAACAGAACAGTCCGACACAGCGACATGACTTGTGTCGGAATTTTCTTTTGTTTTTGAATGGGACAGCGCTCTGATGTAAATAGCGACATCCAAACATCAAAGAGCGAATTGTCATCAGAGAAGACTTGGATATGAAGACTCGGATTAACTTCCGGAGGCAAACAATGGGTTTATGGGAAATTAACCTTGTATACATGAGAATTGTTACTAAAATAGTAACAAATCGATGTTATCAAAATGAGGCTCCCAAAATGCGGAGAAAACAATGGTGACGCACGTGCATTCAATATACAGCAAAAAAGCGCATGTGCAGTCAATATACAGCGATAAAGCGAAGTTTTAAGTGGAACAAAAACTATAGAATTGAATGAATTCGTTAATAGCCGGTAATATGGTTATTTTATTGGATTTGCAGTCAACAGTTCCCCGTTTAAAAATTTTGCATTTTGCCTCTAAGGACGACTTCCGGAGGCTGTTGTGTGTGTGTGTGGGGGGGGGGGTCTTAATGGAAACTTGTCCATTAGATTTGGACTTAAGTTTGTGGTATTTCAAAAGGTCTGTCAATAATTTTAATAGAAATATGAGAAACAATCCAGAAAAAAGGATCCCATCATTTAAGCATTTCAGACTAATTTAATGTAAATGAAAAGAAAGTGCAAACGATTCTTAAGCAATGTCTTAAAGGGACATTTCATTCCGATTTCATTTTTTCAAGGAATGTCTTGATATAAAGATTGGTTATTCTAATGTGTAGAAATGCTATCAGTTTTTTGAAGTTGTTATTTGTAACCCAAAACCGCGCCTTTAAAGTGACATTTCACATTTATTTCATTTTTTAAAAGTATGTTTGGTTGCAAAGATTGGTTATTCTAATGTGTAGAAATGCCATCAGTTTTTTTAAGATGTTATTTATAAGCGAAAAATACGCCTTTAAAGTTGATACAGAAATGACAAATTCTATATAAATCTGAACTATTGTCCACAACAATTTGTTTAATTTTAGCACAAAAATATTATATTTCTCGTAAACGGTTCAATATTTTGGCTTAAAATTTTCAGTATTTCAATAAGAAAAGATGCCCTTTCAGATAGAATAAAAGTAAAATTTATGTAAAAATAATCGTGAAATGTCACTTTAAAATTGAGACAGAAATGACAAATTCCATATCAATCCTACCTGTTGTCCACAACAATTTGTTTAATCTAAGCACACAAAAACTATTTTTTCGTAAACGGTGCTGTATTTTGGTTTTAAATTTTCAGAATTTCCATAACAAAATACGCTCTTTCAGATAGAAATAAAAGTAATATGGGCAGGTTTAAAAAAAATGTGACCAAAGTGTGACATTTCAATGTTAAGAATAACAGCTAATTTTACAGAATATCATCCAGATTTCTTAATTAGGGTGGCTAAAAACTATTCTAAATGGTTAAGCAGTGCCCAAATTACATTTTAAATTCATGTTCACTACTTTTTAGCTAAAATTGTGTGCACAATCTTGCGAAATGACAACAAAAAAGTGTTTCACTCCTGACAGCATATATATTGCACAATAAGTGAAATTGTAACCCACGAATCACTAAAAAGTAGGGTGCAGAATGCCCACAAGGTTGATGGCTTCCTAAAAAAATTTGAGTGGTAGATTTCTGGCTGAATAGACAAAAATGAGAACACATTTTGAAAAATAAAAGTGTTTCACTCCTGACATAAAATTCAGAGGGGTATTGTATAAAACAGGCTCCACATCCTAAACCAATGAAGATAAGATAAAAAAGTAATTTTAAGATGATGATGCACATATTGTTTTATGAATTACAAGTGCTTATTGTAGTATCCTGTCACTGTCTTTTATTTACCATAGCTTAGAAAATTGGTAAAAGTGTTAAATGTCACACAAAAACGTTTCACTCCTGACATTTTTGACATGTTTTAATGACATATCTTTTTTATTTGTGAAGCGATTTTCTTTAAACTTGGTACCCAGTATATAGACACAATAACACATCTTTTTAGCTTTGATTGGGTTGAATATGTTACTCTGTAAAAGCCGTGGCATGTAAAAAGTGAATGGTCACATTTTTTTAAAACTTGCCCATATATGAAAAATAAATGAGACGTGTCACTTTAACCTTTCCCAATGATGTCCAAACTGAAAGCCTTCATCTAGTGTGGTATAAAAAACTGCTTTATGTGTAGTGGATTAAACTAAGTATGTTCTTCAAATTGAACCAGACCAGTTACCAGTAGTTATGGTACATGTGGTTGTCTTATGGATACATTTCATAGACACTTTCTTAAATATTACTTTTATTTTCATATGAAAGAGCATATTATTTCATGACAATCCTGAACATTTCAAGCCAACGTATAGCGCCGTTTCCGAGGAATATATTTTTTTCTCAAATTAAAAGAAATGTTGCTTGCCACAGTTCATTTTGTCAATCCCGTGTCAACTTTAAATGTGTTTTATAAGGCTTATCAGCACCAATTTCGAAAGGCTGATTGTGATTAAACAGATAAGAACAGTCAATCTTGGCATCAAAATATACTTAAAAACCGAAATAGAACTCAAATGTCTCTTTCTACACAAGGCGTTATAATTGTAAGAAAGACTACATCATGATCAAACAGAATTAAAACGCAATTTAATCTTGCCCTTATCTTAAATAGGGCCTATCATATTCATTAACTCATTACCACACATTGGTTCTTTTTGACACCCCATGAGGTAAATGACAAGCATTTTTTCATATCTCATAATGTTTTTAACCCAAAAAGACAAAGAAATAATTAAATTTCTTTCACTTGAATTTATCGTCTGCAACATCTTTGAATTTGGACCTGTCCCTTTTTGTCCATCTGCTAATGGCTTAACCCATTACCATACAGTGACTCTTTTTGACTGCCCACAAGAAATTGGCTTTTGAAAACATTGTGGGACATGAAGAAATAGTTTGTGACAAGATTTTGTTTGTGACAAGCAATTTCTTCCTTTCCCATAATGTTTTGAACCCGAAAAGACAAAAAATAATCAAATTTCATTCACCTGAACTTGTTGTGTGCAACATCTTTTAATTTGGACCTGTCTAAATTTTTCCGTCTGGTAATATTTTAATCCATTCATTTCAGGAGAGAAACCTTACAAATGTAACCACTGCGGGAAGGCATTTAGCCAGTCATCAAACCTTATAACTCACTGTCGTAAACACGCGGGCTTCAAACCTTTCACCTGCTCCAAATGTGGCCGAGCTTTCCAGAGGAAGGTGGATCTACGACGACATCTTGAAACCCAACATGGCGAAGAGAAACCTGCAAGTGACGTATTTCCGGTTCCTGTGTCGGACCACGTGATCAATGTTGACTATCAACATCCGGTTATATTGTCGTGATATTTTGTGTTGTTAACTCATAGTAGATTAATAATCTTTCACCATTTAAATATTCCCATTTTAGCAAAAGAACCCAATTCTAAAGTGGCATCTGAGACCCGATGTACACGACTATAGGCATATACATGTTTAAATTTTAATAAAGATGAATTCATGTACAAAAAAAAAACGGTAAATATTGAGCAAATTGAGAAAATACTGGCCACTTGCATTTTGTTCTTTTGTTTCATTGATTTCCAGAACTTTCCAAAACAGACATCATAGGAATAGGACGTTTTAAAGAAAGGATTCTACAGTTAATCCAGGAAGAACATTTTTCATTATTTAAAGTTTAAAAAGTGAAATTCATGAAATATAAAACAAAATGAAGAGACGATAAAAATGACACGAGTTTCATCATTTCAACATCGGTTTGCTTGCATATCAGTTTATCGTCGTTTTTCAACGAAGAACTTGTTGGAAGCTGCAGATACGAGGTTTTTGTTGAAAAGTGACATTATTTTGCAGAATGAAAATACATCGTATCAACTATTCATCATTTCCAAAATGGAATAAGCTGGAGTATTCCAACTTAAAGGCGCGTTCCCATTGCCGACCAAATCAACTCGATCAAGCTCGATCAAGCGATCGAGTACTGATCGAGCTTGGTCGGCAAGAATGATCGGGACGATCGAACATGGTCGGCAAAAATGATCAGGAATTAATCGAAAAGAAATAAAGAAGAAGTCGTGTAAATACATTTGATCGAGTTTAATCGGGTTTGATCGGGGAATGTAGGCGATCGAGTTGATCGAGTTGATTTGGTCGGCAATAGGAACGCGGCTTAACACTTTCCCAAACAATACCTGGTTTTGACGTCCCTAATAGAAAAGGCTTGTGAAAACATTGAAACAAATGAAGAAACTGCTGATAACCAGCAGTTTCTCCTTTTGTCTCAATGTTTTCTGTGCCACATTGTACACAAAACCTGTCTTTGATATCATCCATTTTGCCATTTGTGGCAGTTTTTCTAGTGGATCACCCTAAAATTTTGTCGTTTGGGAAAGGGTTAAAAGATGTTTGATTTGATGTTCGTAAAAAGTAGGATTTGTTTTTTAATATTACAATGCAGGTTTCGTGCTTCGCAAACGGAAAATGCTAAAGGGACAGTTACTGTTTTGAAAAACCTTGAAAGAGAGCTCCCAATTTGATTCAAAACTGGCTGTGCTGTAATGTACACAAAGTCAACGATCATTCTTATTTACTTTCCATATCACGTAGTTTTCAGAAATTAGTCTAAAATATAAAAATCTCTTGGAAAACGTAATGTTACCACAGTACCAATGTAACAAATAAGGCTTAGGAAACATGAACGCAAATGATTTTGGTGAATACCATACGAGTAGCGCATGAAAATAGAGAAAATGAAAAAAAATGCTGGTTTCTTCTTTTCCGTCGACGTTTTCAAAAGCTCTATGATGTGGGCACGTATAAACCAATCATACTTTTGGAAAGTGAATGCCAAAAGTCAGTGAACTGTTTCTATATATTATGTACATTTTGTAAATAGTAAATTATTAATTTATTTGAATATTGCTGTTTGTCTTCCAATACATCCTCACTACAGCTCTTTTTTACCCATTACCACACATAGACTCTTTTTGACTCCCCATAAGATAATGGCATTGGAAAACATTGTGGAAAATGAAGAAATTGCTTGTTACAAGCAATTTCTTCATTTCCCGCAATGTTTTCTCACAAAAAAAGGCCATAAATGTAAAAAAATCGCTTTGGATTGTCGTCTACAATATCTTTGATTTTGGACAAGTCAAAATTTTGTCGTTTGGTAACGGGTTAAAGCTGTAGCTTTAAAGGAGCTTTAGTTACGTTTTTTAGGAAGAAAATCGACGAAATATCAATTGCACGTTATCATAATTTCTGACTTTTCTTTTATAATAAATTACATAGAATTTAGTTTTCCGTGTTTCTTTAGCTTAAAGGGGGAATAACACTTAACATCTTGCAAATTTTCCGAGAACTTCGTACAAAAAAATAAATATATATTATTAAAATATGGTCTTTAAATTGCATATATGCCAAATCTTAGCTTTCTACCTTGTGTATTGGCTTAGATGTCGACGGATTTAAAACCCCATGATTTTTTGTCGGGGGGATAAAAATTATAATAATAAAACATATGGGGTTTTAAATCCGTCAACATCCTAGCCAATACACAAGATAGAAAGCTAAGATTTGGCATAGATGCAATTTAAAGGCCATATTTTCATAATATATATTTATTTTTCGCACGAAGTTCTCTGAAAATTTGTAAGATGTTAAGTGTTATTCCCCCTTTAATAATTTCAGAAAGAAGACCTGGCTCTGGTTTCTCGAAAAATTTAAGTACATACTCATGAGCACATGCTCAATTTCAAAGGAATACTTTCCAACGTCGAAGGGTATTTGATTGAAGTTCACTTGGATTTCGTGTGATTTGAGTACGGTGCTCAGATTTGGGATTCAACTGCATTTTCCATGTCATTAACCCTTTCCCAAACAAGACCTGGCCCAGCTTTCTCGAAAAAACTTAAGCACGTTGTCAGACTCAAATCTGAGCACCATGCTCAAATCACACGAAATCCACGTGAACTTCAATTGAATACCAATCAACGCTGATTGGTATTCAATTGAAGTTGATCATGAACTCATGAGTATATACTTTAATTTTTTCGAGAAACCGGGGCCTGGTTTTGACTTCCTTAATAGAATTGGCTTAGGAAAACACTGAGGTAAAATAAGAAATTGCTGATAAACGGCATTTTCTCCTTTTTGCTTCATCATTTTCTATGTTACAATATACACACCTATTATCTTAATCAACATTTATTGTGTGGTCTACAGTGGCCTTTGAGTTAGACCATCCTAATTTTTTGCCGTTTTGGGAAGGGGTTAATTGAGTAACATCGCCGAGACCAAATTTTACCTTTCATCTGACCAGTCTCGACTGTCGTTTTATCCATTTCCAAAACAAGACCTGGTTTTGACGTCCTTTATAGAAAAGGCTTGGGAAAATATTGAGGCAAAATAAGAAAATGCTGATAACCAGCATTTTCTGGTTTTGCCTCAATATTTTCTTGACTATTATATACACATATGATATCCGTTCCTCATTACCATCAATTTTGTCGTCTGCAGCAGCTATCAAATTGGACAACCCTAAATTTTTGTCGTTTGGACGTCGCGCTCAATGTTGACGTACAAACGGGAAAACGTCATACCGCTCCATTTCAAAGTGTCACTAGAATGCATAGGATTAATAAAAAATTGTAAAATTTATATTTTTGGATTCGGCAATAATTTTACTTGTGAATGCTACAAACAAAAGGTACTTTCAAAAATTCAAAATATTTTTAATCTAATGCAAAACGTTCACGAACGTCATTAAACTATAGGGTAAGATGTAACAAAATCAACACAATCGTGAGTGAAAATGCGTTTGAAAATGACAAAAACAACGCTTTTCCCGCCAAATCGTTTGCGGAATGACGGGAAGTTATTTGTTCAATACGCCAAAACAGGTTTAATAGGAAAAAATGCATACAAGTCTAAAATAATGAGCGATTAACTAGTTTAGATAAAAAGGTAAGATTTTTATTTTTGATTTGGAATTATAAAAACACTGCGGTAAAACAGAAAATAGTGCTTTTTATCATATAAACTTTACTTGCTCAGTTCGAAGTACATTGATTGCAGTTTTGAATGATAGACTTTTTGGTTAAAGTTTCAGTTTTTAAAATCTTTATTATTCTTAACATTCAAAATCTAGCGACAATGTCACACGTACCGAAAATCACGTTGAATAGTTCAATGGGTAAAAATAAAAAGACGGTAAAAATCGTATTCAATTGTCATATTTTACTTTAAAAAAAGACAACAGCATGAAAGTACAAGCATATGCTCATAAGCAAATGTGTAGTTCTACGAAATTTAATCGTTTCCTGAAAAGAAAACCGTTCTTTAGTAAATCTAGCGAGAATGTCACACTTTCCAAAAACGTCACGTCAACGTCACGTTTGTTGTTCTAAAACAGTCAAAGTAATATCGCTCTTTATTGAATGGTCAATGAGGGAATCCTTTTTTATAACCAGATGTAATTTGAGACCAGTGCAGAAAAGGCTTGTTCTACCGAGAAAGGAAAATGATTCAAATAAAAGCTGCAAAACTCATATATTGTTAAAATTACGCCAATGAAGTAAACGAAAAAAAGGGAACAGAAAGCTAACCTGTTCAAAAGATGCGTAACGAATGGCGCACTAAAAAAGGAAAAGCAAGAGGGAAAATGGGCCATAGGAAAGGAGCAAACCAGTGCATATCACAGAACCTTTAAGACAAACGAACAGAACCACGGAACAACACATATTTTACCCTTTCGCAAACGCCATTGGATTTTGAAATCCGTAGCAGATATTCTTTTTGAAAACATTGAATAAAAAGATGACAATCAAGAAAGTTTTCATTTTCTCTCAATAATTCTACTGCTATACCGTAAGTTAGATATTTTCTACTTTTAGAATACAGTACTTCGTTTTGTCATTTGCAATTTGATTCAAATTAAACTAGTCTAATACCAGATCTTTTAAGGAAAGAACAGAGTGGAAATATGAAATCATGACGAAAATAGCAAACGGAATTAGAATGAACCAAACGCTATACTAGCAATGCATTCTGTAAGCGTTTCAACTTTAGTTATATAGCATGTGACGCACCGAAATAGGATCAAAACTGGTGTTAGATCGCGACGACAGCTGCATTCCGCCGTATCTTTGTGCCTATTGTAGCAACGTTGCAAATTAACGTCGGTTACGCAATTGTACGCCAACATTGAGCGTAACGTCTTTGGGAAAGGGCTAACCCTTTCTGTAATCCGGTTTTTCACAAGCGGATCCAATTTTTTTGCTCACATTGAAAAATACTAAAGAAATATTAAAGCAACACTTCACATGACGAAATTTTGGATGCTGCTAGTTGTCTTCCCTTTATTTAGGAATAATCAAGAGGGCTTTTGACGTCTGTAATTAGAAAATGGTTTTGAAAATACTTTTGCGACAAAAGAAGAGCATGCTGATTAATGTCCGCATTTTCTCCAATCCCATCAATATATATATATTTGCTATAGTATGCAAAATCTCTTTCTATTCACACCAAATTTCAGCTTTCAAATTGACAATTTAACTGTAAACCCAGTCTATTTATAGCACAAAATTCATTGCTATTGCCGAGTAAACATTTCAGAAGTGGAAACGATGCATCATTTGAAATAACTTTTAACCCTTTCCCAAACAATAACTTATTTTGACGTCTCTAATAAATTAGGTCTATTGGTTTTAGGCCGTCCAATTACTATGGTCATATTGCGGCGGTTGGTGCATCTAACCATAGACTCTTACTGTTTCTCATATCAGTTCTACCGTAACACACTAACAGAGCGGCTCCAGCTGCTCGCAAACACAGGTTAACGACAGGCCCTGTCATTTTAGTCAGAAAGGGTATTTGCCACGACCGGGGATCGAACCCGGGATCTGTCGAGTGAGAGGCAGATGCGCCACCAAATGTACCTAAAGAAAACATTGATAGGCCCTAATCAGCATTTTCTACTTCTGTCTCATTTTTTATACTACTAGCAATTTTACCCGTCTCGAAATTTGACCTTTGACCTCGAAATTTGACCTTTGACCTCGATGACCTTGACCTTTCCGGGGCTGACCTATGACCTCGATGACCTTGACCTATCCGGGGCTGCCCTCCACCTAATCCCGTCCCGTAACCCGTAAGCAATCCTGTCTCGATAAACGATAAATTTGGTCGAAATTTGACCTTTGACCTCGAAATTTGACCTTTGACCTCGATGACCTTGACCTATCCGGGGCTGACCTTTGACCTCGATGACCTTGACCTATCCGGGGCTGCCCTCCACCTAATCCCGTCCCGTAACCCGTAAGCAATCCCGTCCCGTAACCCGTAAAAACGATAAATTTGACCTTTGACCTCGATGACCTTGACCTTTCAAAAAATGAACCCCTCAAGCTAATACCCGGGGCCGCCCTCCACCTTCCCTCCAAGTTTGGTGAAGATCGGCCCAAGGACCTGGGAGGAGTAGGGGAACAAACAGACAAACAGACAAACAGACAAACAGACAAACAGACAAACGTTGCTCAAATTATAGTATGATTTTGTCTACAAATACAACCTTTATTAACTTCTATTTTGTCGTCTGCAGCACTACCGTAAAATTTTGCCGTGTGGAAAAGTTTCAACTCTGGCGATTTTTTTTTTATTCTTCGTGTGCACTAGAAATTCAGTTCGCGGGTATATCAGGGGAAACAATCGATACATTCCTTTCTAAGCTTTTTTCTGTAGTTACCTCCCTTGTATTTATGTCGTCTTACAACTGATATGTACCTCACGATAAATGACTTGGCAGAGCAGCCCATGCTTATCGAATGGAATGCTCTGCCAGGTCAATTCTCGTCCGCTATACCAGTAGTAGATCTATTTTCGCCTATTTTATCTAAGCTTAATAATCTTGACCTAAAGTTCTCGCAACTGAAGTTCGGTCGAATTTAAGTGATATTGATTGAGTCAAGGTTATGAAAACTTCTGTCCGCTCTATTTCACCTTATTATCACAGTATAATGTAATATTTGTAGCTTACATAGCTCCTTTTCAACGAAAACCTCGTAACTGCAGCTTAAAACAAGCTGCAGTTACGAGATTTTCGTTGAAAATCGACGATACAAAATGTTCTCCCACAGCCGAGCAAGATGTTGTGGCCCTAAATGATAATTTTACAGTGAAGTCTTAAGATCGTTGGAAAGATGACGGATTTACCGTTGAAAGTACGCATGGGCGGATCTAGAGAGGGGGGGGTCGGGTGGAGGGGGTCCGGACCCCACCCCCCCCCACCCCTGGCATTGGACGAAAATTGAATTTTGACTATATAAATTTAGTGTAACGCTACATATTTACTTAAGGAATGAATGCAATTTTATTTTTTTCATGCAGGTATGAAAAATAAAATCTAATCACACTGTATGAATCCGCGAAGCGGTTCATACAAAAGTGTGATTAGATTTTATTTTTCATACCTGCATGAAAAAAATAAAATTGCATTCATTCCTTATAATTTAATATTCGGTTATTTAAAAAACACGCTTTTTAACCCCATTTTGAGGTAAAAACAAAAAAATCCTTCTTATACCCCATCTGATCTGAGCCTTTACATTGCGTATGAATACATGTTCAAGATTCAAGATTCAAGATTTATTACTCCTGGCCCATTATAGGCATCAGAGTTGACTAGAACAAATACAATGTAATACAACAAATGCTGTAAGACAATTCGCAAAGCGAAAAGAAATACTTTTATTCATTAACCCTTTCCCACATGGAATTAATTTAGACTAGGCCTATATTATTTTGAAGGCAACAAAATACATGTTGCAGAAGAAAGGCATTGTTTTAAGTGTAGCTCAGACAATATTGAGGGAAAAGCAGAAAATGCTGGTTACCAGCACTTTCCTCCATTGCCCCAACAACCTCTGAAGAATTTACATCTGCGGACTTCAAAACCAGGTCTTTTGGGAAAGGGTTAAACAAACATGTTATCTAACAGACTGCTGGAAAAGTATGTTAAACATCCTAGGAGAAGATGACATAATGAACACCTAATCAAAATTTGACATAATGTTTTTCATAAACAGTGCTAATTTTGTTAAAACAGCTGAATCTGTTGAGTTCATTAGAGAAGCATACATGTATGTGTTTGCAGCTTGTCTGTAATAATTTGGGAGATACTTGCGTCTGTCTGCAGAGAAAAATTTACATTGAAATATGTAATGGTATTCATCACCTAATTGGTTTGAATTGCATAATGTGCATAAACGTTGGTTCCTCTCTATACCAAAAAAGCGTCCTTGTTCAATTGGTAGTTTATGGCTAGAACAGCGGAATTTACACATTTCTTTAGCTAATCTAAAAGGAAGAATATTAAAATAATCTTCGAACTTAAACATATCTTTATGAATTCTATAGTTAAGACATTTCGAGGATTCAAAAATTTTGCTTCTCCATGACTGTATAAAATTATCTTTTGAGGCCGACTTCACTCGAGATTTAAATGCATGTAGATTATTAACAGTTTGGGAAAGCCAATTAATAGAAAATCCCAAGTTATCTAAGGAATTCTGGACATAAGAAATCCATGGTGACTTAAAAATGTCTCTTTTATGAAGTTCATAAGAAAGTTTGTAAAGAATTACACATATCTTATCAGGTTTACCATTAACTATCCTTGCCCCAAAATTCAAAATCCTATTTTGTATACTTAGGCTAAGAGGGGTGATTCCTAACTCACCATAAATCATAATATTAGGTGTTGATTGTTTTAACCCAAGTAACATTTTACAGAACTTCAACTGAAACTGATCAATAATGTCAACATTTTCACAGCCCCACACCTCAGAACCGTATAGCAGAATAGGAACTATCATACTGTCGAACAAATGTAACTGAATATCAATGGGCAATGAAAGTTTTCTTGATTTTTTCATAAGAGCGAACATTGCTTTCCTTGCTTGATCAACTAGTCTCTTCCTATTTTTAGCAAACTTCCCGTTAAAGTTATATCTCACTCCAAGATAATCAAAATCATCTACAACTTCAAGACGGTCATTATTTAATATAAAATTAGGTTTATTCCTTATTTTACCTTTTGAAAAAATAACAATTTTAGTTTTGGATGTATTAACTGCAAGATGCCAAGTATCACAATACTTTTGCATTGCATCAAGAGCATTTTGAAGATCAACTGCTGATTCAGCAAATATCACGGTATCGTCTGCATAAAGAAGCAAACACAGCCTAAAATACATTTCAATATCTTCATTATCAAACATCGAGTGACATTCCTCAGTGAGTAATTTAAGACCTTCATAAGATTTGGACATGAACTGTGTAAGATCATTTAAAAATAATGAAAAAAGTATCGGAGATAAGTTTTCTCCTTGACGTACACCAACTGAGCTACCAAAGAAACTTGAAAAGTCATTACCAGACATGACACATGATTTGGCTTTTTCATACATGTTATGAATAACTCTAAAAACATTTCCATCAATGTTGTTCTGCAATAATTTATACCATAAAGCTATTCTGTTTACAGAATCAAAAGCTTTCTTATAGTCTATAAAAGCACAATAAAGATGCTTTTTCTTAGAAAGATACAAATCGATCAGCATTTTCAAGGAAAATATATGGTCTGTGGTCCCATAACCTTTACGGAAACCAGCTTGCTCTTCAGACAGCAACCCAGAATTTTCTAAAAAGGTATTAACTCTTTGATTTATAATACTGGTAAACATTTTACCAAAACAGCTAAGGATTGTTATGCCTCGATAGTTGTCAGCATTTTGCGGATCACCTTTGTTTTTATAAATTGGAAGTATATAGCCTTTGCACCAAGCCTCAGGTACAACTCCATTTTGTAATATTAAATTAAATAATTTACAATAAACCGGGACAAGCAGGTCCTTTGTATATTTGATGTATTCATTTAAAATATAATCATCAGCCGAACAGGCTTTTTGATTTTTCAAATTTGATATAGTTTTGGAAATTTCTTCAGTGGTAAAGGGGCAATTCAGCTCATTGTTAAACTGTGAAATATTTGCTATATCAAATACCTCCTCATCTTGGGTATTGACTGAATTCAATTTGCTAAAATGCTCATAAAAAACTTCCGTGGATACCTTTTTCATAGTTTCCTTTCTTTCCCCTGAAAACTTGTTTAACATGTTCCAATACGATTTAGGATCAGAATGTCTTAAATTTCTGAGTTTATCAGTTATACTTTTTTGATACTTATGAAATTCTTTATTTATTTGTTTCTTATAGTTTTTACTGTTTAAAACCATTTCATCATAGTTTCTTTGAGAGCTAACTCTCCTAAAATTATGCTTTGCAGTCAAATAAGAATTACGTTTCAGTTTACAATCTTCATTAAACCATGGTTTTGAATTTCGCCTATTTACCCTTTTATGTCTCCCATTAATATGCCTTGTAAAAATTAAACCACTCTTCTCTGCAGCAGACACAAGTACCTCCGAAACTTTACCACACATAGTGTTTACACTTGCCTCAATATTGACATTTTCATCATTACCTTGTAAAAGAAGGTCAAGGTCATTAGATATAAGTAAAATTTGATCATTATCAATGTTATTTCTAAAATCATTTAAAGAATTGGAATTCCAAGTGGCTTTTGTGTAAGTCTGGCCCTCATCATTACAAGTGGCAGGCAGTGATACAGGGATGCTTGAATTCTTTTGCACTATGTTAAATACAACCGCATTGTGAATATCAGAAATTAAGGGATCAAAATCCAAGACTTCAAAATTACTGACCATGGGGAACAGTTCAGGTGACATAATAGCATAATCAATCAGGCTTACTCCCTTGCAAGTATTTTTGCCTAAAAATGCATCCTTCCCACACCTGCCATTTACAATATGAACATCCAAAGCCTTACAAAGTTCCACTAGCCTAAAACCATAATTATTTGTTTGCAGATCCTTTGAATATCTGTCAATTGGAAAACCTAGATCAAGCAAATTATTTTTGCTTAAATTAATCTGTGATTCATAATGAAAAAGACTCACTGTGATATTATCATTAAACTCTGTAAAGTCAGTCAAAATACCACTTCGAGCATTAAAATCGCCCAATAAACACACATAACTGCTTCTGTCAGATGCAAAATTTAAAATATCGTTCTCGAGCCTATCAAAAGTTTCTATAGAGCTATATGGAGAACCCTCAGGAGGCAAATAGACAGCCCCTACTAAGATTCTGTTACTATCAGAATTTAAATTTAGTTCGAACCATAAACAGCTTTCATTCTTATCATCAAGAATTTTAACATACGGCCACAAGTCATTTCTTATAAACACGCCAACTCCACCTGATTTTCGTCTGGCGCGTTCCCTGTTGGCAAATATAAACCTAAAACCATCAATATTTACACTGTCAAACTGATCAAGTTTAGTTTCAGACAAACAAATTATATCAAAATCAGAAATAAATGATTTAAATTCTGGAATGATTAACTTGGAAATTAACCCGCAAACATTTAAAGAAACAAATTTAACATCTATTAACTTTGTATCTAAAGTACTGGCACTACAATAATTGTGTTCAGTTAATGAATTTGGTTTTGTTGACTGAACACTGTCATCTTCCTTGTCCTAAATATACTTTTCTAGACCGAGGGACTTAAAATCGAAATCAGCTCCAAGATCGAACAAGTCATCGGGATCTGAAATGACGTAGCTTTTTCCGTCCTTCTTACAGTGAATGTTCCCATCCATGGTTCGCACCTGTGAAACCCCAACAACATCCTTCACAATAGCTTTCAGTTTCATGCGTAACTGGGTGAGGTCGTCGGTTATGTATATGCCTTTGTACTTATCAATGTTTTTCAGGGCACTCTTGTGTTTAAACACTTTGATCACAGATCTTCTGGACACAAATCGAACAATAATCTGCCGATTTTTCTTCATAGCAGCTCCCTTAGGCACACCGGCCCCAGCAACATCACCGATATCGTCGTCATCCGCGACTCCTGTTTTACGCCCTCCCTTCTTACCGATACGATGGCAGACACTAATGTCACTTTCAACAAAACCAGTTTCTGGATTATCTGAGGCCTCAATCATGTCATTTAACAAGGTGAGCACTGAGGTGGTTAGGTCCTCAGCGACATCTCCTTCTACTTCTGGGAGATTGTGTATGCGAATGTTCTCACGTCGAGTATACTGTTCTAATTTGTCATTCTGGTATTTATTGATGAGTACATTAGACTTGATTTGATTCATTTCTTCTTTGATTTCTGTGCTAGGCTTAATGGCATTTGTAATTGTCACATTCATTATAGGCAACAACATTCTGGCAACCGTAACTGCGATTTTCTCATTGTTGTCATCACAGTGTAGCTTAGACAGTTCTTGGTCGAGTTTTTGCACGACATCGTCGTCATCATCAATGATATTATCAGCTAGTGCAGCAAATTTGTTAGTTTGAGAGTTTTTCACTTTCGATTTTGGCTTGTTTACAGTGGGTGGGGTAGTGGGTTTGTCATTTTTCGCCTTGCGGCTCGCTCGTGCAGCAGGTGTGGTGCCTGGCATTGTTTAGCACAGCAGTCCAACACAATTCTGACAGTTTATAATGCTTGGATTGTCTTATGGTTACCGTAAATTCTAGTTTTCGCCTTTACAAATTGTCAACAGCATGTTCTTTGGGGGTATTTAGAAAGAAACGGCCGCCATTTTGTATGAATTTTGAAGCGAGCACAAAATCAAGCATAAAATTGGGCTTTGAATCGTCGATACAAATAAGACCACGATAAAAGGGTAAAACGAAGTGAGTACAATTAAATTGTTCTAGTCTATTATCATTCCAAATGACCAGTCTAAACTAAAAAGGGAGATTACTGCAGGCATCCGACAGAAAGAAAAGAAAACAAAGCAAATCAAAGTACTGAAAGTACTGTTGGAAAGCAAATTTGCTGATTATGTCTAAAGGCCTTTCTAGTTGTTAGCAATATGAATTACACGGAGTTGGATAAAAGTAATTAATTGAATTTGATTCTTTAGAAAGTTACAAAATACAAATTATGAAAGGATAATGTCTGTTCCATATCAGCAAAATATACTGAACAAAAGAGAAAACTTTACGCTGCAAGATTTCTTGTTTCTGAAAAAGTATCGAACTAAAAGCCTGATTTTATTTTTACAATATTTCCATGGCATTCGGCAATCGTTTTGTCGAAGTTTCATTGCCTTGTCTCCTTTAATGTCAGAGTTACGGCCCTTTATGCATTTACAGCTAATTTCATCTAATGCCACATACGCGCGATAAACGATTCATTATTTTTACGGAATTGGTCATATCCGAGTTGCCAAAAAACCACAAAACATCTCTCTTATCACTTGTAGCAAGCTCTAAAATAAAGGTCTAATATGTCAATTTTGGGAATTACCCCCCTTTGACATAAACAAATAGGGAATTTAAAATGTCGAATTCTCCCAGCCGAAAATGACTATAAGGCATTCTAGCACTCTATATGTTCTCCTATACCCAATGTCATGTTCTGAAGTAGGTTTTCTTGTATAATAGACTAGTGCGACAGGTCACGGTTCATAAATCTATTTGATGTACGGGCCCGTAGGAACAGGGGGGGGGGGGGGGGCTGGGGGGTGGGGGCTAAGCCCCTCCAATGTTGGCCAAAAATGCCGAATTTTCTTGACTGTAAATCAGATAAAATAACCATCTTACCGGCTATCAACGAATTCATTCAATTTCGTAGTTTTTGCTCCACTTAAAACTTCTCTTTATCACTGTATATTGAATGCACGTGTGCTTAATCGCTGTATATTGAATGCACGTGCGTCGTCATCGATTTCTCCGCATTTTGTGGGAGCCTCGTTTTGAAAATGTCGATTTGTTACTATTTTTAGTAACAATTCACATGTATACAATGTTAATTTCCCATAAACCCATTGTTTGCCTCCGGAAGTTAATCAGAGTCTTCTCTGATGAAAATTCGCTCTTCGATATTTGGATGTCGCTATTTACATCGGAGCGCTATCCAATTCAAAAACAAAAGAAAATTCCGACACAAGTTATGTCGCTGTGTCGGAATTTTCTTTTGTGTTTGACTGGGACAGCGTTCCGTTGTAAATAGCGACATCCAAGTATCATCGAGCGAATTTTCATCAGAGAAGTCTCGGATTACCGGAAGTGTTCTGCGGGTACGGACTAAAACATAAATGAAAGGAGTCTATACCCTAATTAGAAAGCATTTGATCTCTGAAAACTACATGTCTTACTTGCTAAAACATGTGTTCCGTCACTACTTTATCCCTTTCCCAAATAAGACCGGGTTTGACAGCCCGAAAAGAAAATGTTCGGGGGAATATTGGGATGAAAGAAGAAACTGCTGATAATCAGAATTTTCTACTTTAACCTCGATATTGTCTTTGGTATTATCTACAAATAGTTCTAATTTTATCTAGGTATCGTACCAATTTTGTCGTCTGCTACGGCTTTTTTTTTATTTTGACCAATCTGAAATGTTTCTATTTGGGAAATGGTTAACATACCAACAATGTAAATTGATTTGATTCTATGTAGGCCTATTCATCTAGATCTAAATCCACGGTGGGTAACTCACATGACTTAAGGGAAGCGTTAACACCGAAAAAATCGTCCGCTTCAAGGTATGTTTTGTTTAATTTCTCAGCTTATACCCTATTGATTTTGATGAGATAAAGTGCACGGAACGCGCCCTTGAGAGGGCTATTCCCGGCTCTAACTCACTCTGCTCCAAATCCAGTGGTTTCTTCAAACATTCGAGCCAAAGTGTTTGTAAGTGCAAAACGAAAGTGGGAAGCATTCACATGCACCGAAGAAAACTTTCGCTTGAATGTTTGAAGAAATCACGGGATCGGAGCAGAGTTACAAACGGGAATAGCCCTCTCAAATGCGCGTTCCGTGCACTTTATCTCGTCAAAATCAACAGAGTATATATAAGCTGAGAAATTAAACCAAACATACCTTGAAGCGGACGATTTTTTCGGTGTTAACGCTTCCCAAAAGTCACATGGGTTATCCACCGTGATATCTATAGATTAAAAAGTTAACACCGTTTTTTAAACCAAGTGGTGAAAGGATTGCTAGTCTGATTTCTATGCATTTTGAGCATACCATCACATATTCTGGTTTCCCAGATTTCTACTTTCGCTTTGAAATGCCTATAGCTACACGCGAATACTAGCAAGGCCTATTAGAC
This sequence comes from Fragum sueziense, assembly GCA_963680895.1. Taxonomy (NCBI): domain Eukaryota; kingdom Metazoa; phylum Mollusca; class Bivalvia; order Cardiida; family Cardiidae; genus Fragum; species Fragum sueziense. The sequence continues at coordinate 14,694,998 of OY804596.1, forward strand.
AAGATGTCTATGTCATTAACCTCAAAATAACCACTTAGTTGATCAATCAATTATTGTGAACGCGATTAAATGCATGGCTTATCGAATATCATTGTTTAGTTTCGGACATTAAAACGTGTAAGAATTTGGGCATAGAAAGATTCTAAAAATAGACGTGTCCTAGTTCCTATTTTTAGCGCTTGAAGTGGGTCGCATATTTCATAGTTCAGTAAACTTGACTGACCCATTTTCAACGAAAGATATTGGACTGGCTATTGAACCGTAATGAAAGCAAATTACTACGTGATCGTTTCTCCTCTTTTAACACATGTTTAATTGGATGTTTTATCATCGGTCACACAATTGAATATCTTGTGACTTGTGTACAACTATAGAATTCAATATTGAATATTCGAAAGGTTGTTCTTGTCATAGAGCTTTGCTTTTGATAGAACTATTTATAGTGAGGAGGACCGGGAGATGTTGTATGGTATGCAGAGAATGTTAAAGTGCAGAGAAGCACGACTGGAAAGAAAAGCAAATTTTGCAAATTTGCTTTCCAAAAACAGAAACAACCAGAGGAAACTAACGAATTACAGGTGTTTTCGGCACGGAGGATAATCGCCATTGATCGGATCACATCTTTATCGTACTCTGTGATGTGTCTTTGGGTTGCTTTGACCAGACGGGAAAAATACAGTCTGTGTCGAGTGACTTGAATATATGTCTCTAGGTACAATTTCAACGTCTTCAGCAGTAATGACTTAATTCATGAACATTTACTTGACTCAAACTTCAGTCAAACTCAACAAAGGCCGCCTGAAGTTACTGATTACGCCGTTAGCACGGGATCCCCGGACCAGAAAGACTCAGTAACAAAGTATTATTCACAGTCAAAATCTTTCTTTTCTTTATAGAGGAAATGTTTCTTAACCCTTCTCTTAATTTGTTATAATCTTTTACAACCCTTCATACCCGTTTCGTCGAAACATCGCTTGATTCAAGTGATTTTCATAGAAAAACTATTTTTTTAGTAAAAATGTTGTTCATGTCATCATAGATAAATCCGTTGGGCAAAATACGAAATTTTAATCCTCTGACCAATGCTTCTGGAAACTTCAACGGAAAAGAATTATTATGCGGTTTTAAAATACGCGTCTTTTCTTATAATGTTTTCACAAAATAGCCGAATATCACAACTCCACTGATAACGTAAGAATCATTCAATTGAATGTTGATAGGTGTTACAGATGACAAGATATTTGATGCATAAAAAGGAAATAATTGGGTAATAGATATAGCATAGAAAATATCGATGAAAAGGAGAAACTTCTGATCATCCACAATTTCCTCTTTTCTCTTAAAGTTTTCCGATATCATTTTTGTCTTATTCATAATGTTAGTTGCCGCACATTTGAAATAGGACTTGTCTAAAATTAAACAATGAGAATGAAAATTAAAAAGGTGTCAAAAGAAGAAGCGTTTTTGGCATTTTCAAAAATTGTAAATTTTACTTTCATATCACAAAAATTTGATTTAATGGAAGAATATGTTTCAATAACATGAATTCCAGCAAATTTTCTTTCAAAAATCCGTAAAATGTAGGAGAAAATAAGCATGAGTTTAGCTCAAGGTCCGACCTTCTCGCCTCGAGAAATCCTAACTTAGTTAAGTCGCTTCGAACCCTCCTTATGTCTTTGAATACCAACCTGTCCTCAAGAGCGAACTCTCATGAAAACATCGTGCTGGCTGCACGATTAACTGTAAGAAACTCGTGCAATTTTATTTGAGGTAACTTCAAATAAGTAAGAGTAAAGCCTCTCTTACAACCGGTCGTACGTGCTCCTGCGTGCGGTCGGCGTGCGGTCTGCGTCTAAAGTCGTGCGATGCACGCACGTGCAACGTACGATTTTTGTGGACGCAACCACGACGCAGACTGCACGCAGCAAAGAATTGACTGGACAATTCTTTTCTACGACCATTCTGCGTCTTTCAGAACGCAAGGAGCACGCAAGACAGAAGTACTTTGCACGTACGACAGACGTGCGTGTGACGCACGGAAAATTATACAGAAATACGAAAAAACACAAAGAATGCGTTCTTTCCTCGAGAGAGATTCATACTTTTGACCTGCTTTCAATGTACCTGTGATCAAAAGAAGGTCAGAGCGCAATACCTTTTGCGTGCCAATGACAAGTACGGTCCTTGAGAAGAACATTGACTAGTTATAACGTCATACCTAGACCATGAACATGCGCGGATCCAAACGTTTTCCCAAGAATAGGCCATGGTTTCCGTGAGGGTGTGGGGGGGTCTGTAATTAAACATGAAACAAATAATCCTTTTAAATCACTTTGATAAGCCTTTTTATACGCCCGAAGGTCCGTATTATGTTATGACCCCGACCGGCCGTCTGTCCGTATGTCTGTCCGTCCGTTAGCATTTTTTGTGCGGAACTCCTACTACAGTTTTGATCAGAATTTCATCAAACTTTTCACAATGAATCTGCATGGTTTCTTTTTGTGCACACTACTTCGGAATCTAGATAACTCATTTTCTGTCTTGAATTATCTGCCCTTGAATAAAAAATACCAATATTCTTGTTTGCGCAACCCCTCTTACAGTTTCAACTGTAATCAAAATGGAAAACATTCTCCTTTTGTCTAAATATTTTCTATGCCATATTTTACACAAATTCTAGCTTTGAGTACTTTCACTTGGTCATTTCCGGCTCTTTTTGAAGTGGATCACCCTAAAATCTTGTCGTTTTGGAAAGGGTTAATTTGCAGAAATGGATCTGACTCAGCAAAGGTCAACCAGTCGCAAGATAAGGGGGGCATTCTACACGTAAAAGATTATACTATCTGAGTGAAAAATTTCAATCCTAGTCAGTCTGCACGGATTGCGAAGACTGACTAGGGTCGATATTTTCACAATTCCCATAATGTTCGTTTTAGCGTGGTGGGTCACATATATACTGACTGACTTTAAAAACGCATCACTTTTTTTTCAAAATAGTTTCGTAGTTAGAGTCAACAGGATCAAATTTGTACCTTTGATATATATTTCAACCAATAAGACACGATATCGCGTTATTTCGAACGTGACGTCAACGTGCAAAATATGGATAACGTTTACGTAACTACACCTTAGGTGACCAACTGGACTTTTGTTTTCATATTCCATATTCAAATGGTTACTTTTATTTCTCGACCATTTTGATTAAACAAAAATAAAGCCAAGAGACCAAAGTTCGTTGAACACACACATTTTTTTTAATTATTCTAAGCGGGTGTTTGTCAACGAGAAAGGGCGAGACGTTTAAATGTAAACCAATCGACGATTTTTCACTTTCATTAACGTAACCAATCTACAGGGATTGCTGCTGAGCATCAGCGTCCTGATCAACCGTTTAAAACGAGCTTACGTCAATATAATAACATACGTCAACGTCAATTACGTAATTGGTTTACATCAACGTTTTCAACTACAATTGTAAGACAAAAATGTTGCTACTGACAAACTCTTGCCATAACAGTGAATAAACGAATAAGGTATTGTGGTTTTCACTACTGGTGATTATGCCCTTGACAGATACTTACAGACAGTCAACATCAGATCAGGGTGCGTTGGACCTAGACATGATGAAAAACGGCCGCCAAAACTTTTGGATACTCTCCAGCAATATATGGTAGATAATTCAAGCCCAAAAGAATAAAGATTTTGTTTCAACAAAAGGGACAACGAGGTCCCGATTGTGGAACGTTTTTCATACTCAGAGCGGAATTACTTGTTATTAAATACATGAAGAGAAAATTGTCAAATTCCTCACACCACCTCTCTGTAGATGGCTATATCTCAGTCATTTAATCGAGTTTTTGTCTGAAATTGTTGGGAAGATGTCAAGCTGTTATTAAATGTATAGTATTACAAAGTTGATTATGTATTTTGCATATTATTGCCGGATGAACTTTAATGATGGGTTTTTAAGTCAGTCAGTATATTATTTATATACATCATAATAATATATAATTTAGTCTACCAAAATAAACCAGGACAGCTTAAATTCCGCGTGCTAAGTCCGTGAGTTGAGCGTCTTAACAAAACATTGCCGAAGTGGGGTCATTGCATTTGCAGATGTCCCGGGTTAATCTTGCTGGACTATATCATAAAAAGCAATACTGCTAAAGACAACTAATAATACCTCGGACCCTTCGTTATTCTATGAGCTACACGCCGAAGCATCTCAGCAAACACGTCCCTGTCCATACAAATAAACGAAAAGAAGTCTCCAGCAGACTGTTGGTCAACCTCCTGGAACAATGTCTCGTACTTGCCCAATAATCGTCTTCTTGTCAGCCATGGTTTGATCCAATACTGCCGCCTTCTTCGATTGTCTTGTGGGCCGCGGCTTAAGCGCAGTTGGTAGCGCATCTGACCCTCATTCGAGAGGTCCCGGGTTCGATACCCGGTCGCGGCTAATACCCTTTCTGACAAAATTGTCACCCACCAATGGGTTTGAAATCGTTCACCTAAGTGGGCGAGCAGCTGGGGGCTCGGTAAGAGTGTTGTGGTAGTACTGATTTGAGAAACAACATGAATCCATGGGTAGGTGCTCCAGCCACCGCGATATGAACCTGGTAGTTGAAAACGGCGTAAAACCCCAATAAACTCAACTCGATTGTCTTGCATTCGATCCCGAGCAACTGCTAACAGCATAGCATCATGATCTTCGGCTTCCTCTAGCATCAGTAGGTGTAGAAGCCGATGTCGCATCCTTCTTGGCAGTGCCATATTGGAAGCAAAACACTGAATGATGTAGAGAATCAATGTACCATTTCATTTTAATTTGAAAATCCGTACGCTCCACGCAAGATTGTCGTACTTACCACTTACGTGCGTCGTACGTTGCTTTTACTTTGTCGGTACGATTTTTGAAAACGTACGTTACACTTGCGAAACACGTACGTTTATCGTGCGACTTAAAAACAAGTCGCACGTGCTCCTTACTTCTAAAATCGTACTTACCACGTGCGAGTAACGTACGACACACTTACTTATAAAGTACGTGCAGTGTACGTTCCCTCAAATTTGATTAAAACCGTGCGACGACTCTACGTCTTAAAACTCTCCGAAAACGTACGATTTAAAAAGACGCACGACCGGTTGTAGGAGAGGCTTAAGCTTCATGAATTAAGCCATAAGATCTCATGCTCCCGTTTTATGTTTATTGCTCCCGTCAATGGATAATGGATGAAAATCATGAAAGGATAAGGTTAGTTCTCTGTTGATTGTTCATGTTTATCTTTTTTGCAGGTAGATCTGATTGTAATGCATTTCTGAATTTATACAGTTGGCAGGTTCCGGCAGCGAGTTCAACTGTTTAAGTCTATTCAGGCCCGTAGGAACAGGGGGGGGGGCAAGGGGGGGATCAAGGGGGGGGGGGGGGGGGGCTAAGCCCCCCTAAAGTTGGCCAAAAATGCCAAATTTTCTTAATTTTACACAGAAAATTTTAGGAAAATCCAAATTAGCCCCCCCCCATATTCAGGACAAGGCCTTTAGGCCCCCCATATGAAATTGCTTCCTACGGGCCTGCTATTCCATGCATGATTCATTCATGTTTTGTTGGTTCATTGGTTTTTATTGGTTTTTCTTTTAAATTAAATTCTCATATCTGTGTATTTTTTTATAGCTGTTACATAAGTAAAATCTGTTTTAAATACGGGGTTTCACTTTAAGACTTTTAGGAAAGTAGGTGTTGTGTTTTACAGGAAAATAGTCCCGTCAAATTTTTTTTCATGGAGTTATGAAAAAAAAAATTCAACCAATCAGAACGCTCGGATATTAAATATATATATAAATATATTAAATTATAACATTTTAAGCCCTAATTTGGGCTTGGACCCCCCTGGAAATTTTTTTGGGCTTGGACCCCCCCTGGAAAAAAATCCTGGGTCCGCCCTTGGTACGTATTAAAAAGTATGAAAGACATAATAATATACTGTGCGCTTTCCCAAGAGCGCCAATCATTATCATTACTTATTATTTACATACACACTTTTGAGGTTTATGTTTAACCCGCGCAATGACTCTTTTTGACTCCTACAAAATATTGGCTTTGAAAATTGGAAAATAAGGAAATTGCTTGTGACAAGCAATTTATTCATTTCCAAAAATGTTTTCTACCAAAAATGCAATATATTTTAAATCATATTGACATTTTAAATTGTCGTCTGCAATATCTTTGAATTTCAACTTGTCCAAAACTTGTCGTATAGTAGGCTAATGGGTTAAATTTTAACACTATCCCATACAACAGAAAATTAATCTTATGTTACTTGAAAACAGCTACAAACGAAAAACGTAATGTTGATATATGTGGCCCGTCACGCTAAAAGGGACCTTATCCGAATACCCAAAATCCAAATTTTGACAAACTTGTCAGACTCATCATAGGTCAATCAGATCCCGTATGCAAAAAATGAACATATAAACTCAGCAAAAGTTCTAATCGGTCACCTTATACTTTGCGCCATAAAATCAATAAACAAACGATTCCAAACATTTTTTCTGGAACACTGTTGAAGAAATCAATTTCCAACATGACTGTTGCAATTCGATAATTTTAAGACTTTTTAGTAAGATCTAACAACAGTTCTTAAAGAGGTACCCTCGATTTCAAAATTCACAAATCAAAAAGAGCAGTGTTAGTAACGTGTGTGGTCACCGTTGGCTTCAATAACAGCTACACACTAGCTTGTTGTGGAAAGGATAATGTTAAGAAAGTCAATCACAATCAAATTCGTCACTCTGAAACTCACCGTGACAGTGATAAAAGAGCACACGTCGGTCGGAAAACTGATGCAAAGTTGTGGTTAAAATTGTTAAGAAGACGTTGGCCAAGGCAGCCCTGGAAAATAGAAGGTAACGTCACACCAAAACTAGACGGACATTTCGATGACGTCTATAGATAACAACACCTGAGTGGCTACTTTCAACGAATTCCAACACTTTACAGCCTACTGTGCACAGTCTGTGGCGTAATGTTGCCTTCATGTCGACCCCGCAGTCAACCTTAAGTGATTGAAGCCGGGAGGAATCTGTTCCTTTCATATGACAAAGGGAAATAATGGTCCTGGCGATGTATGATAACTCGTCGTCTCCGTTTCCGATGGCGAAATGCAGCTCTTCCGGTGGCCTGAAATTCCATGTGTAAGGCCTTGATGGTTAAAACAGGCCTACGTAAACGTTCTGGCGACTTGAAATGGATGGAAACGATTGATAAAAACTGCATAAAAGAAAACAAGCATCGATTGCCACCTACTTCCGGTTTTTTCTGCAACTAAATTTTGCCAGTCGTAAACGAAGGCCCCGTTGTAGCATTTCGACGGCCCTGCCTCGCACTTCGTGTGTCATTCTGGTCATGTTATGTGTTTTTCGGACTATACAGTCGATAGAGACCTCACGTGTATAAACTGGATCGTGGCTTTTGTTGCACGAAAACTTTTCACGTGCAAAACAGGAAATGATGTACATGGACATCTTAACCACCCCTCAATGTTTCAGCGCTCTCAAAGATACGCATAGACAATGATATGGGCAAAAAATAACACATGTAAAATTTTACACTTATTGGTTGATTAATAATCGAGATATTGCAATTCTAAAAGTGACCGATTAGAACTTTTGTTAAGTATAGTAAGGCAGGGGATTTAGAAAATTACATAAAAGTGAAAAGTGTCGGCCCTAGTTTGGCTGCGCGGACTGCGCAGACTGACTAGGGTCGATATTTTTCACACACCCGATAAGGTCCCTTTTAGCGCGACGGGTCACAATTATGATTCGTTTAAAAATAATGTAGCAGAGAAAATACTGAGACGATAGAAGAACGTTGATAACCAGCCTTTCTTCTTTTGTCTCAATGTTTTTCCAAGCATTCTAAAGCAATTTTTTACCCCTCAATACTAGTATTTTGTTTGCCCAAAAATACACATTTCCTACGCTTGAAATCATGGGTTCTGACATTTATATTTCTTTTCGAAGTGCCGAGCCCGAATAGCTCAGTCGGTTACGTCGATGTGACCAGTCTGTCAATCTAGGGGTCTCGAGTTCGAACCCCTGCTCGGCCAGTATCCATTCTGACATTTGACAAAAGTCATTTGTCTCAAACCAATGGGTGTGAATCATTTATGTGAGAGAGCAGCTGGAGGTTCGGTTTGGTAATTGTGGTTGTACTGGTGCGAGAAATACCAGGAACCCACCGTTAGGTGCTCCAGCCGCCGCGATATGACCCTGGTAGTTGAAAACGGCGTAAAACCCCAATAAACTCAAATTCTTTTCGAACCAGGCACGTCGTTTGGATCAGGTTTATAACAAACAAGGAAATTGGCGTTTAATCGTATTTAAACAATAAAGATTATACAGCCCATTATTGAAAACACTACTTTCTAGCAATACGAGATGCATCAAATTACACATACTTCTAAATACTCTTCACATGAGTTGATTTACCGTGTCGGATTTTAAGATTATGCTTCAAGAAGAAAAAAAGTACAAAAATTATTTTACTCTATATTCATATGCAAGGGCGGGAATTTTGAACACTTTTGTCCAATATTTCCTTATGAATGCATTAGTTCAAAATTCTAAACCGTTAAAATACTTATGGAAATGGAAATATAACACAGTTTAGGAATTTTTTGCACTTTTCAAACGCCTCTGGCTCCTTGTTGCTAATGATAGGTTCCATACTTTAAAATTTATCCATTTTCTATACTGCACTGCGACAGGCGTCCAAGAAAAATATTTTTAGCCTATTGTAATCACTACAGTCCATTCACGATATTATAGCGTATGTTTGCATTTTTTACATAGGACAACAGTGGATAAACTGTCTTAACTTCTAATACAATATTACATACGTCGGTTCTAATCTTATAGGTGTGAGACATCTGAGAGAAGCGAGCCATCACTCTTTTGTGTTGTTTACATCATTACATTTTGAAAACTTGTAGACATGTGTCATAATATCATGATCGGATTATAGACATCACGGTGGTTAATCACGTGACTAAGAATTCCAGAAAATTATTAATATTTTTGCCAATACTTGACCAATCTGAATTCGGTTTGAGGCAGAGAAGGTGGGAAATTGATAGGAATAACATCGACGTGGTGGATTTTTAGAAATCAACTGATGAAAAAAAATATTGAAGATCACCAAAATTTTGGTTGATTTTCAATTCTTTTTTATCAGGTGACGTTTCAAACATCCATTACATCAATCTAATACGTGGCGTCTGTCCACCTTCTCTACTCCACACCGATTTCAAACAGGTCTAAAATCAACAGAATTATTGAAGATTTTCTGAAATTGTTGTATCACGTACAGTCGACACTCGTTATGTCGACCTCGGATAAGTCGAATTTTCGCTTAAGTCGAAGTTCAAATCTTGTCCCATCCTCATCAATGGACATATTTTTTCCAAATAAAATAATTTCGAACTGAATATAGCTATTGAAATATAGTAGGAAAAGGATAGAAATTGCTCGATACGAGCAATTTCTTTCCTTTTCCTACTATATTTTAATAATAATCGTACTTGATTAGTTTAAAAAAAGACAGTCAAATATCAACTTTATCGAAGCCGAACAAAATCGGATGAGTCGAACTCCGGATATGTCGAGGTACCTCCGGCACCTCCGACTTCGACACAACGAGTGTCGACTGTATGTTGTTTCTTTACTACACTATTCACACAAACAGAACCACCAACTCCTATTCTTGCATTCACTTCCCAACTGTCCAGCTGAACTTGTATGATAGTGTATGACCTGCTGGTCGTATATATCATCAACTTTTCCCCATATTTTTCTTACTTTGCTACCAGCACTCCAGAAAACAAGTTCCACTTATAACTATCACTTGATTCTAAACCATTGTTTCCCGCTATACTATTCACGTAAACACGATCGCCCATCCGTAATCTCCTGACCATAACGCTATTCCAGCATGGCTCAACGTTCACACCATGAACTTGACCAATCTGGGCTCGAGCGTCGTTGGCCATGAATGCAAATTCAAAATGTTGACCCCGCTGTCCACAGAGTTGTGTGACGATGATGTAGTTTCCGCTCACGGGGACGGTAAAAACACCCGTCACATCGTTGTAACCGTCTCCATCGTTACTTATAATGGTGTCGAATATAATCGTCTGGTCTTTGCCAAATGATAACTGCTTCGTTGCTCTGGCGACAAACTGAACGTTTGGTACAAAATAGCCATCTGAAAACAAAATAAATTAATTTAATCCTTACTAATATGAACCGAGATTATGAAACAAATGGATTTGTGGAAGCACATTAAGTTCGTAACAGAGCAATAGACAAAAGGGGATAAATTCTAAATTTCTTATTTCAAATTCAATTCCTATGTTATGGGTGCTCATTTGATACCTCTCGAAGACACTATTGAATGAGTACCCACACTAAAGGGTTTGATCAAGAATTAATAGTATTTTACTGTTTAAAAAGCTTTAATTCACCTCTTAGGCTATGTGTAGTTCTAAAGAGAACACCCCACAGTCAGCTACGTTGGTGACGTCGTACGTACGTCGATTACTGAACAGGCGTGTGATGTTCAGAGAACGGTTCAGAACGTGTCAGAAGGGTTTCTGCTTTTTTAACCCTTGTCCTACTGACTTTAAATTTTGTTTAGAAAAATTGCCTATTTAAGAAACATTTCAATCAATATGGTTAATTTTTTAAACAATAAAATAGTAGAAAATAGACAGTGTAGGCTAAGATCAGACTGCACATCTGTGCAGGCTGATCTCAATTTTTACTGCCTTCAAAAGCTTTAGTCATAAGAGGAATATGACGCGAACAGCATGAATATGATTAATAATAGAAAAAATGTCTCTAGTATTATTGATAAAGTTATGGTAAAGAGTAGGACAAAAGAGCTTTGTCAGAAACACATTTGAAAAATAACATCAGACATGTCTATTTAATAAAGAAAAAAAAAAAAGAAAAAAAAGAAAAAAAAGGAAATACATCGACTTTCCTGGTCGGTCTTCAACGCAGCCTGTTGAACTACTTGTCGTCGCGTTTCAACGAAAACATCGTATCTGCGGCTTGTTTTAAGCTGCAGTTATTAAGATTACCAAATGACCCGGCACTGACCTTATGCAAAGCATAAATTAACGTTGAATAAATAATTCTTCGTTCACACTCGTTCATTTACGAGGTTTTTCGGTTGTTTCCGGAAAGAAACAATCATAAAAAGACATTAATTTTAGCCCTTTTACCTAAATGCAATATAGCGTCATTAGGAAATAGTCGTTGTCTTAGAATCTGGCGATCCGAGTTCAAATCCCTGTTTAGCCTCTTTTTTTCTTTTTCCTTGTTTTTCTTTTTTTTATCGTGATATCACGTTGGTCTTGGGCAATATTACATTGTTTATGTAAGAGGTCCGCGTATTTGGTCATTAGACGAACTCACAAGCACATAGAAAGTGTAAAGAAAGAGACAATATTACGTGGACCAGCGTATCGATAGCTTTCCAACAGATCCGAGAGATGACACAGACTGTGAAGATGATAAGGTTTGGACGCTATTGTTTTGAAATTGATTATGTAAATATGAAATGAGAATAAAATACTTGAATTTTTAGGGAAAAACAACAAAACTAAAAAGCCACATCATTGCAATGAAATACATTGTGTAGTTTAAAATAAAATTATATAATGTTTTATGAAAGAATATATCTAGCTAAAATTCAAGTGCAAGTAAAATTCAAAATGAAAAAAAAAATATGTGCGTCTCGAACCCACGACCTTCAGCTTCGTAGAAACTGACTAAACGTCAAAACATGATACCAATCTACAATGACGTCAGCGTAATTAAGCTCTTTAAATTACGTGTATAATTTATGCTAATAGAGTTTAAAGTGACATTTCACGATTATTTTTACATAAATTTTACTTTTATTCTATCTGAAAGAGCATGTTTCCTTACGAAAATTCTGAAAATTTCAAGCCAAAATATTGTACCGTATACGAGAAATATATATTTTTGTGCTAAATTTAAACAAATTGTTGTGGACAACAGTTCAGATTTATATAGAATTTGTCATTTCTGTCTCAACTTTGAAGGCGAATTTTTCGCTTATAAATAACAACTTCAAAAAACTGATAGCATTTCTACGCATTAGAACAAACCTTCTTTGCACCAAGACATATTTTATCAAAATGACATAAATGTGAAATGTCACCTTAAGCAGGGCAAGGTCAATTGATAATCGTAATACGAGGTTTCTTTGAAAGGCAGCAATGTATTAATGTGTGTATGCAGTGGCTATTCGTGCGGTATAGTGCACACCAATATTAACCCGGGATATCTGCATATGCGATGACCCTAACACGTCAATATTTCTTTTAAAACGCCCAACTAAAATTAAATTGTCCCGAGTTAATATCAAAGATGGACTATACCAGGGTTAGTTTATTAAGCAAACTGTTTCAAGAATTGGGCCAGAATGTATGTGATTGTTTCATTCCGAAGTGTCATAAATTGTGATCATATTCTACAACAGGGCTCCGTTTTACTAACGAACGTACGATTATTTTTTGCGTAATCTTAACCTTGTAACAACAACCTTGATTGGCCTAATCCGATTTTTCGTGCAATCAGAATCAGAAGCCTTGTTACACAGTTTACACAAAAATAAGATCGTAAGTTCGTTAGTAAAACGGGGCCCAGGCCTGTAAGAAAGAGTGCACATTAATACATTGTATTACATTCTAACGTATTCTACCCAACGTTAGATAGCAAACGATTCGTTCAGATTCACCTCCGATCATGTCGTATTCCATGACAATGGAAATTGCCAAATGTATTATGTAGGAATCAGGATACCCTCGTCAATTTCCGATGCTGAACGACGTACATGTATTTGGTATATATGTGTTTCTCATTGATTTCGTGGATATTGAGATACCGCTCGTGCAGGTATTGTGTATGTTCAAAATATGTAAAAATGATAAGTCTTCACACAAGAAATATTTTTCTGATGTTAAAATGTCAAAAATTGGGTTCTGCTGTTTTTTCTTACAGAATTTTAACAAAAACTTATTTATGAACAGTTTCTCGCTTTGAAACAAAAGTTCTGCTCTAGGGGTATAGTTTAATAGCAATGTCTTCAAAGAAAATCGTCTTTCCCCACCATTACTGTGCACCAATTGATGCAAGTCTGTTTAGACTCGCTCTTCTGTGATTCTGTTGTTTGTTTATGCCTCTAATTTGCAAGAAAATTAGGTCTAATCAGGATCCACGAAATCAACGAGAAAAAACATGGCCGACCTTTATCTTCAAGGCACCCCAAAATAATGTCATTTACCAAAATCTATCATTGTTTTTGAGTAAAATTCTTATTGCGAGTTCAAGATTTATGTTTTTTAATTGATCTATGAGTAAAGGTAGTGAGAATTTGATAAATTATTGTGCACAGACAACATTTCAAGTTAAGATCCACGAATTTAGGGGTAAACAGCATATTGATTGGTGGTATAACTTAATATCACATAATTTTATGCTGGATGTGAGGTAGTTCAAGTAGGGACATATGCATATGGTACTTCTGAGCTTTGAAAAATGTTCCATCGGGAAAATTTATCATACCTATACAAATATCCCTTTGACCATACTCTATCTGAATGAATTCAGATGCATCTTATTTCATAATGTTACATCTGAGGATCACCAATTAGGGGTCATCTTCTGTGGCCTGGGAAAATCCGTTTCTTTTCTATTTTTACACCTACCAATCAAAACGCTCGTTGCAAATGCAGGTCTGCTGTCCCTGACAAAAACACCAAATTGGCTGCGGTCGATAGACATGCGCTTTACGCAATGAACAATGAGCAAACTCCTTTAATTTTGAGAGCAAAGATATGGCATTTATGAAGTAGATAGATTACGGTATATTTCAACATTGTCAGTAACAGTTTTATACGATCATCGCGCTTACCCGAAATAAAGCGGTGTTCATTATTGAACATACTGTATTTAAACTATATATTCACAATTGGACTATTTTCATAACCAGGTGTTTGATTAGCTCAGTAGCTACAGCTGCCGACTTGGATGCTAGAGGTTAGGGGTTCGAATCCCACGCTGATTGCATCATTTTGTCCCCATTATTTTTTTTTTACTTTTTTCACACCAAATTATTCTAGAAACTGCAAAAACGTAATAAAACACAATTACCAATTATGCTTTTATTGCGTCCGCGATTTCAAGAACCGTTTAGTTTGATAAATGTAAAATACATAGTAGGAAAAAAAAACATGTACCCAATGCGAGAATCGAACCCTGGTCGTCTGGAATACGGGTTGGACGCTCTACCACTGAGCTAATCAGGCATCTACATGTAGATCATGTTGAATCCAATTGCCAAAATATATTTCATACCTTCATAAGGTAACAGGTAACATTGCTTTATTTCGGGATAGCGTGATGATCGTATTAGAGTAAATTTCAAAATTCGCAGTTTTTTTTTATACCAGTAAATCATGAAAAATAATCGTCAAATATTTTAATGTTTGTGTTCTTAATTTGTTGTTAGATTCTTAATGACGTGTTTCAAATCATGTTCCACCCTAAATTGTGGATGTGTAGCTTCTAAATGGGTTATTAACAATATGTTCCGGACAAAAATGTCTTTGGTGTTCCGGTTAAATAATAGTATGAAAATGATATAAATTAAAAGATATTTCACATTTTCCCCAAATTATATCTTAAAAGGTCAATGGCTAATAAATCATAGAAATAAATCACTTTGGATGCATAATTACATAATAATTTAAATTAAAGAATCTCTGGCTGATATGCCTTTGCTTGATCAGTTTTCTTGGAAAATGAATTAAACATTACCGGAACATCAAAGACATTAGCGGAAAACCAAAGACATCAACGTAACCCCAAAGAAAATAATCTATTTTCTTTGCTTTAGCATGTTTATTTTGCATTAATTTGGGTTGATACTGGCAGCTAATATGTGTCCCATTTGATTCTGCTTACCGGAACGTACATCAGAAGTCTTGCCAAATTAAAATGCCGATAAAAAGTCCAAGCTTAACCTCCAGTTGATAATAAAATTTAACCTCCTAAAAGATATGAATTTAGTAACACAGCGTGAGCCAAAAGATATAAGAATGCAAAGAGATATAGTTAATGTGTAATAATTTAGGATTTTTAAAGCAGCAATATAAAACCTTTAAGGCAATGTTGTTCTAGCATTGACCATCTGTCAGCCTGTCCGCCAGTTCAAACCTTTAAATTGGCATTTCTCTAAAACAATTGGACTAAGAAAGCTCACATTTGGTATAAAACGTTTCTTCAATGATATCAATCTGCTCCATTCATTCAGACATTCCCCCAAAGTCATTTTCAACCCTTAACAGACAACTCCACTTAAAACATCGAGCGAAACCTAAATTTGGCATTTTCTCTAAAAGTATTACACGAACAAAGCTGAAATTTGGTATGTTACCTTTTTCTAATAATATCTATTTGATCCATGCAATATGACATACCTCAGTGCCATTTCATTTTTGTGTTTTCCAGTGCTTAGACCGGAACACCAATGATTAGAACACCAAAGACAATTTCACACTAATTTGCAAAAATATACGTGTAAATAGGGTATTAATTTTGTTAAATATTTTATTGAAAGCATTTACTGTACTCAAAGTCAGATATACCGGACAAAAATCTTATAAAAAGGTACCTTGCAAAGTATAGTAAACATCCCAAAGACACAGAAAAAAAGTACTGTACAAGATAATCGCCTTTTTTTTCAAATTATTAACAAGACACAAAATAAATTCTTCCTCATTCAATTGTTATGTTTGAACCTACGGTAGCTTTTCAAAAGGAGATAAATGGTTTGTGTCTACGTCCAATCAAATTGCATTTCTTTGACCTTTTAGACACTGGAACACCAAAGACAAAAATTTGTGGGACAAGGATATGATGATTTTTATACCATTTCTATAATATCATTTGGGTAACTGGTATATCTAAAGTGTAATTTTACATATTGTCAAGCAAACTAACCCCAAAAAGTGTTTCAATTGCGGTTAAAAGTAGTTATCTTTGCCGGTCAAAACCAATGAGAGTAGCCGCGGGACGAAGCAAATTTATACATTTCAGGCCATATAACAAGTAATATATCTCACTAAAGGATGTAACATGCTATATATTTTTATGGTTAATCAACACAATTGCATTGGTAACAACTCATTTTAAACATTAATGTTTATTTGATTACGTAAATGTACAATTTATCACACGTGGACAAGAAAACTTGCGAATTTTGAAAACGACTCACAAAACTGTTACTACTAGCGTAAAAAATATACCGAAAACTATCTACTTCATAAATGTCATATCTTTGCTCTCAAAATTAACGAATTTTGGTCTTTGTCTTCATAGTGAAATCGCCGCACCGGAGGCGGCCATGGCTACTTGTTATCGTTAGAAACGGACGTGTAGTGCACATACCCGTGTGCATGCCAATTTACTTTCAACTTTTCCAAAGCTATAATCTGATTGGTCCAAATAAAGGTCACAGAACATGACGCCTAACGGGTAGTCCTTAGATGTTACTGAAAGATAATATCTAAATCTATTTAGATTGTTCAATATTGAGACCTTGATTAATGAGGCTAAGAAAAACAGTCCCCACCCATCCACTCATACGTGATTGTACACGACCGACCTGTTAAAAATAAGCATGCCAATACTTATGAGGATTAATTCAGCAAAATGTAAATATACACATACCAATTACAGACTTGATAGTTTCGTTCCGTAGTGTCACCAGGTCTCCAGACATTCTGATAATCTTTTCTTCGTTTTGCTCCTGTACCAGTTTAATGTCATTTGTCGTTTTACTCCTCTCCGACGTCACATTCTCCACAAGTTCCCTCACTGTGACGTCAAACTCGGCGTTCATATTTGTCCATTGCTCAGAGAGTTTATTTGTCAGTTTCTCCATATCCGATCGAGCTTCCTCTAGCTGGTTCAACTCCTCTACCACTTCAGACTTGACCTTATCAATCCCGACCCTCATCTGTTTAACTTCGAATTCCATTCGAACCATTTTTTCAAGCAAAGCCTCTTCATACGGGAATTTAGAGCAGTGAGGCTCGATTGCGCTTGAGAATGAAATCAGTGCAATTAAAAGAAATCGCACTCTAAGACCATTCTTAAACGACATGTTAAGTTTTATTTCTTTCTCACTTTTGTTCATTTCTAAACACACGAGTCGTTCGTATACTACATGTAGTAATGTTTAGCAGGAGTAATGAGTATACAAACTTCTTTCTTCAATAACACAACTCAAAATGTGGGCTTATCGAAAGATGTGCCGAATTACTGGATTGCTTATCTTGATTAATTTATCACATATATTGGTTTCATTGCCTTGAAGCAAACACAATGCAATTGTTCTTAGATAAAACAATTAGATCTACGCTTTATTCGTTTATCTAGTCTGACTTTTACTGTTGACATTTGAACTAGTTCTTTACAGATTAAATCAGCTTCAAAAACGAGTGTTTACGGTCAAGAACATTGATATTTATAGAGAAATCCCGAATAGTTGCCACGATTGCGAATACATTTGAGCCAGGATCTGGAAAAGGGTCCCTTAACCCTTTCCCAAACAAGACCTGGTTTTGACGTCCCTCATAGAAAGGACTTAGGAAGACATTGAGACAAAAGAAGAAACTGCTGATAACCAGCAGTTTCTCCTTTTGTCTCAATATTTTTTATGCCATATTTTACAAGAGTTCTATCTGTTATAACTTCCATTTTGTCATTTGTGACATTTTTTGAAGTGGATCATCCTAAAATTTTGCCGTTTGGGAAAGGGTTAAGGCTTTTGAGCCCTACATGGTTCAAGATCAGCCTGCGTATACACGCAGTCTGATCAAGAACCATGTTGTTCTCCAATAGCTTCTTCATGACCAGTTTTAACCGTAAAAGAGCAGCGTGGATACCAGTCAGACTCCATTTAGACAATGGCTAATCTTGAAACATGGCTGCCTTAAATGCTATAAGGGACCTTTTTCCAGATCGCGGTCCATTTATACGTAAGACGGAGATTGCTAGATGCAGAAACGTGTGTAACCTGATCACTTAAGCTATCTAGGAACAAGACGTCCACTAATAGCCCACACACACGGTTGCGTGAATTTGGTTAAGATCATGTTTGACGATGTTATAGTCATAGTACGGCGGCTAGTGGCATAGCAATGTATTATGGTATTTCTGTCAAAAAATGTCCTAACAGAGTATCCACTAATACGAGCCAACAACTGCTTATCCCGCCTAATTCATTCTTATTCCTAGACGGTTGAGAGACAAATGACTTTTGTAAAATGTCAAAAAAAATTATGTCGGATTTCAGAACATATAGTAGTTATACGACTAAGTAACCCTCTTCTTTAATCCCTTCCCAAACAAGAACGGGTTTAAACATACTAGTACCTAAAAGTCATGGGTTGAGGATATATTTCGGACAATTATTTATTTTGTGAGCAAATTTAAAATCTAATTAGTTTTGAAACTGCTTAAACTGAACTCTGATCAGTTTTAAAACTGCTTGAGCAGTTTTAAAACTAATTAACCAGTTTTAAACTAGCTTACGCATGTGTTTCGTAGGCTAAGCAGAACCTTTCAGACATTTTTCCCCATTGAATTATTGATAAACAAATCAATCAACAACCAAATAGATCGTTTTATGACTTAATTTCGATTTTTTTATCAATTTACATCTAATGATTATGGCAAATGAAAACTTTGCCATTCAGATTTTCATAGCTGCACTATAGATATCGATTATCGAAACAGTAGGTGTTCTGGTTTTATTTTAACCCATTCCCTCACATTGGCGGTTTTTTACGCCCGTCAAGAGATGACATGGGAAAATATCTTGGAAAATAAAGAAAGAAGTATTTGGACATTTTCTTCATTTTCCACGATGTTTTTTGTCCCAAAAGACAACATTTTTATTATACGCCCGAAGGGTCGTATTATGTTATGGCCCTGGTCGTCCGTCTGCCGGTCCGTCCGTTAGCAATTTCTTGTGTGCGCAACTTCTCCTACAGTTTTGATCGGAATTTGATCAAACTTGTCACAATGAATCTCCATTGTGTCTACAGTATATGTGCCTACCGCTTACGGAGTTCAGAAAACTTTTTTTCGTTCTTGAATTATCTGCCCTTGAATTAAAAAATGCCAATTGTCTTGTGTACCCAACTCCTCCTACAGTTTTGATCAGAATTTTATCAAACTTGCCACAATGAATCTCCACGGTGTCTAGTTGTGCACATCACTTACGGAATTGCTGTTTTCGTTCTTGAATTATATGCTCTTGAATTTAAGGGAAAGTGTCCATTTTCTCAAAAATGCCCATTTTCTAATATGCGCAACTCCTACAGTTTCAACCAGAATTCAATCAAACTAGTCACAATGAATCTCTATGGTGTCTGTTTGTGCAAAAAATGTAACTTTTCATGTTTGAATTATCTGCTCTTGAATTAAAAAAAATGGCCAATTTTACTGACAAGCCCCTCTCGGGCGTACAATGAACAGATGTTCTAAATCACCACTTTTCGACACAGATTGTTTGGTATAAATGAAAAACAAAAAGCCCTTTTGAAACAATATTTTGCACATTAGATTGTGTGATCACTAGTTATCGCTTTATCGCGATAAAGAAAGTCAAAATCAAAACAATAACTTTTTGTGTGAAGAGGCTTTGATATAAAACCGGTTTTTGCACGTGACACACGATGTGATGAGTTAAATTGCACAGCATTTACTCAAGCATTAGTTCATATTGATGCGACATGCCGATTATGCAAAGAAAAAACAACTCAATGGGCCGGATGTTCTTCAGTGATATAGGTCGGACTGTGAGGCTTATCGAAGGTGACGTCAATATGGATAAGGCATGTACCCTTTTCATTGATGTGTGCATGTTTTAAAAGGTTGCTCATAATACGGATAAGGCATGTACCCTTTTCATTGATGTGTGCATGTTTTAAAAGGTTGCTCATGATACTGCTTAATGCATTTACTGTTTTATATGCCGAAACTGTTGTTAACTGTATCGTTTGTTTTCCTGTTGCTCTTTCTAACGATTTATATGACCCCGAAACCATATCAAAGTGCACCACAGATCATGACCCGTACAGTCTACCATACAAATTACTATCATTCCACATGTACCTTTCTTGACGAAAGACATGACTTATGAGTCAGATATGCATATCAGTAATAGATCCTTGACGCCTTCTGGAGAGGATACAAAGTTATGTTTACTAACTGGATTTTTGTTCTTTTTATAGCACGTATTGTATTCCGTAGAATACAATCAAAGCATTCAAAAGTGAAAACTGACCGACATTTTTTGTTAACATTCCACAAATATCACTCAGATTTGATGCGCAGATTATTTCAAATCAGAAAAAATGCTCCAATGTAATCACAAGACGTTACAATAAGTTTTGGTAAAAATACCAGGCAACCGGAAGTGTGGCATGCATACCCAGGCTACTGAGACGTCTGGAATGACACCTTAGTACTTCCCAGAAAGCTACAACTGAATGAGGGCTAGTTGTCAATCAGAGCTATTGACGCAGAGTGATGTCACATCCTGAACTTACAGTTTACCTTTCTGATTTGAAAATGCAGATGTGACAGTGACCCTTTTCAAATAGCGATTTAGCCATGTTATTGTAAAAAGGGCTCGACGACATTTTGGCATCTTCTGTGCAAATGGTTAATCTTACTTATTTGAAAATTTCAAGCCCCTATCTAAAACAATAATGGAATAATATAAAGTTACATGCCATGGCGGTTTAGAAGATCTGTTCAGTGTATATGCGCCACTCTGTGAAGCTCTTGTTTTCACTTGAGATTGTCGTCTACAAAATCTTTGGGTTTTGACTGGTCTAGAATATTCGGTATGGCCAATTGGCCATACAGGTAATACGAAAGTACAAGTCTCCAGTCCACCTACTCATGGAACGTTTGCTTTTGATATCGCACTGTTGGGCCCATAGGATGTTTGGTGTACAAACGTCTCTGTAGCTTGATTATACTTTCACGCAGAAATTCAGTCCAAAATGCACTTGTCCTAATTATTTACAATGTGGACCGAATTTCTGCATGAAAGTGAAGTAATCGAGCAATAGATGGGATTCGTTTGAACCTCCTCTGGATCAGCCACTGCCGCTATGTATGTCTGAACACATCTATAGAAATCTAGGATCTGCCGCAGGATAAGTATTTTTTCTGGACTTTAGTGGATTTTTTTAGAGCATACTTAACCAGGGTCTCTAATGAACTCGCTTATCGAAAGTAATGTGATTTCACTTTGGCCAGCAAAACACGGAAATATACAGACATGTCTGAATTGCTTAAAGAAGGTTTACAGACCCTGAAAAATTCACCACTTTCTATCCATACGAAATGCACAAAACTACACACACTTGTAAATAACTTTCACATGAGTTGATTCACCGTGTCGGATTTCAAGATTATGCTTCAAGAAGAAAATAATTTACAAATATTATTTTAATATATATTCATATGCAAGGGAGGTAATTTTGAACATGTTTGTCCTATATTTCCAAAAGTATGCATTAATTCAAAATTCTAAACCGTACAAAATGCTTTTGTTTGTATTTGGAATGGAAATGTAACACAGTTTAGGATTTATGCACTTTTCAAATTTCGCCTCTGGCTCTTTGGTGCTTTTGAGGGGTTGGATACCTTAACCAAAATGTAGAACCCGGATCACTGTTTTCTTTACGTGTCTTCATGGATTTTCGCTGTTAACCTTAAGTGTTAGATCCAATTTGAAAGCTACTGCAGATACAAGATGTTAACAAAGCAAAGGTGGTGCATCATACCCCGTCTTTTCTTCACCTTTGCTTTTAGGTTGGATGAAGAGCATAATTTATCATAACTCTTTCTAAAGTAAATGGGTGTATACTGTTTTTGTAATTGTCGGTCAGAAGGCCGGTCAGTCCAAAAAGCTAGTCACATAACCTGGCTTAGTTGAATTCTCTTTTTCACTATTCTGAACAAGACGATTGGCTGTTTTACGTAGTCTGGTAGAGTCGAAAGGTCTAGTTAGTTTCATATTCGGACCGCACGATTGAACAAATTACGTAGTCTGACAAAGTGGAATAGGCTAATTACATAAACCGACGAAGTCTTTGCTAGTTTCATATTCTGACCGAGATGATTGCGTAAATTACACAGTCTGGCCGATTAGATTGCACATGTAGCATATTCTGACCTAGACCTTTGGGTGACTTAGGTAGTCTGACCGAGTCAATTTGCTAATTTTATTTTGGGATCGAGACGATTGGCTGACTGAGTCGAATGTGAGAGGTACGTAGTCTGGCGGAGTTGAATGAGCTAGTTTACGGTGTATAATCACGTGACTCAGAATTTCCGAAAATCTTCAATATCTTTTTTAATACTTGACCAATTTGAATTCGGTTTGAAGCAGAGAAGGTGGGAAAATGCCAGGAATAAGCTGGACGTATTGGATTTTTGAAAATCAACTGATAAAAAAGTTATTGAAGATAAACCAAATTTTTTGGTTTATCTTCAATAACTGTTTTATCAGTTGATTTTTCAAAAATCAACCCCGTCCATCTAATGTGTGACGTCTGTCCACATTCTCTGCTTCAAACCGAATTCAAATCGGTCCCGAATCAACATTTATTGAAGGTATTCAGTAATTATTACATCACGTGATTATACATCGTGAGTTAAGTAGTATGACAAAGTGGAATAGGTTAATTACATAGCCTGACGGAGTCAAATTTGCTAGTTTCATATTCTGACCGAGATGATTGCGTAAATTACACAGTCCGGCCGATTAGATTGCACATGTAGCATATTCTGACCTAGACCTTTGGGTGACTTAGGTAGTCTGACCTAGTCAATTTGGTAATTTTATTTTGGGATCGAGACGTTTGGCTGGCTAACTGAGTCGAATTTGAGAGGTACAAAGTCTGACTGAGTTGAATGAGCTAGTTACATAACTTGACTGAGTCAAATTCGCTAGTTAAACCATTTCCTAAACAAGACCTGGTTTTGACGTCCCTAACAGAAAAGGCTTGGGAAAACATTGAAACAAAAAGAAGAAACTGCTGATAACCAGCAGTTTCTCCTTTTGTCTCAATATTTTCTGTGCCATATTTTACACAAATCATATCTTCAATAGCTCCCCTTTTGTCATTTGTGGTAGTTTTGAAGCGGATCACCCTATTTTTTGCCGTTTGGAAAAGGGTTAATATTCTGACGGAGACGGTTGGGAGAGTTACGTAGTCAGACAAAGCCGGAAAACATAGTTACATAATCTGACCGTGTCAATCTTGCTATTTTCATATGCTAACCGCGGCGATTGGATGAAATACGTAGTTTGACAAAGTGGAAAAGGCATAATGTGACCGAGTCCAAATTCGCTAGTTTCATATTCTTACTGAGACAATTGAGTGAGTTACATGGTCTGACAGTGTTGGATAAGCTAGTACATGTAACTCAGCTAGTGACTGAGTTGAAGTTGCTTTTTCAATATTCTGACTGCTCAAGACGGGTCGCTGAGTTACGTAGTCGTAACGATTATGATACCATAGTTATCAAACTCCACACAGCGACAATGCCTTACATTATCACTGCAAGTATATAAATCACGTGACCATGGTGAATGTCACGTGATATCGTAAAGATGGCGGAAAGGGGGTGTCTCACGAATAGGAAAAATAACATGGGAGTCTGCCCACGCTCGGAATTTAATGAAATTTGGCGTGAAGTTAGTACACTAGATAACGGTTCGTATTCATGAAATGTTTCAAATCGCACATTCGAGAAAACAATTTTCTCGGAATTTTAAGTTTTCACCATGAAAAAAAGAGGATACCCTGATTAAAACAGTGTGCAAGCGTTCTGGTAGTTAGTTTCATCGCGTAATTTATTCTAAAAATAATGCCCAGTAGTCCGTGATCCTGTATGAAACAAAAATATATATAATTATGTACAAAAAAATGTTTTATATCAACTGATGTAAGGGGGTAACCGAAAAATTCATTGTTTTTAAATATTTTAAGCAAATTCTGTTCAAAAATTTTCTTTGTTCCAGGTTTTGTCAAGATTCGAAAATTATGTAAAAGTTGCGCACAAATATACTGATGATTATCGTGAAATATCGAGAAAAAATAAAACCGGTAAAATGTTGCTTTTGGAATTTCCCCCTGAATAATGCACATTTCCAAGAATGGACAAAATTAAGATTTTTTAAAAATGACTTTTTTCAAACTTTTTGTTTACTTTTTTGGTTATTTTAGTTTACCCGAGGATAAATCAAGATGCAAGGCATTTTTTCGCTTATTTCCTGACACCTGTCCGTGCGTCTGTCTGTCTGTTGGCATTTTCTCAAAAATTCTTTTTTCTCCAAATCTAATATGTAAATATTTTTGAAACTTGATAAAAAATATCCTTGGGTTAAAGGAGTACAACTCTGTGTATTAGAATTTCTTTTTGTCATAAACTTTTGTTGCTGTGGCAGCATAAAAGGGGAAACATTTCATATAATAAAAATAAGCTCTTTTTGTAAAGCTTTACACATCCATGAGGTTTTAAATTTTGTATGCAAGTTTGCTAAGGGGTAGACTTCAAAGTTGGTTACAATATTTTTGTCCAGGGTCACATTAGATCTTGTCCCAGGTTTACCTACTTTACAAAAAAGAGAGGAAATTTTCTATAAAAAATCATTTTAAATTATTCAAGTCAGCCGTGATTCATGAAAGCTAACAGCAAGAGTTATTTATAGATCTTTTGAAACATGAGAAAGCAAATAAGAAAAAGCACCGATTTCTCTGATGGCATTTGACAATCGTGCAAAAGTGAAAATATTGTTGTGATGCATAAGAAACAGATAATCCAGCTTCCATGTGACTTTTAAGGGCTATTGATGGCTAAACAACATATTAATCATATGACATCATTGAATTGTGTATAAATTGTGTATCAATACAGGTTAAGCTACGGTCAGAAAAATAATTTGAGGAAATAATTGCACCCTGTTTCATCCCAATAGGGCCACGTTTTGAAATAAACAAGCACATTTTCAACTATGTAACTGAAAAGATATAATGCTGTAACAGTCTTTTACTGAATCATAGGGGGCCTTCCATATCATGATAGTTCATTAGGGGCACTTAGAGCAAAAATATTTGGTTATGTATTGGTTACCCGGACGGGCACCTTTTGATGTTTACCGTACCGGTTCTAAGCGTCTTTTCAATTTCATAACATTTGGCTTGACATTTATTGCATATCATAGTCTCACTAAAAAGGTGCATAGACAATGTGACCAAATAGTAAAGAAAACTTGCAATGTGTATATGTATGCCTATCTTGGCTTCCATACATGTAATTTTGTAAATATAAGTAATATTTATATTAATTCTATGTTTTTTCCAATGAGTTTTTTGGGCATGAATATTGCTGTAGGTTTGTACTGTATGCTACAGTTGATTTTACTGAATATAAAAATGTTTTTATGAGCACAATCAAATTTTCACTGAATACAAGTTTTGGACCAAAACATCACCTTCATCAATAATATGTATTATATGACATTGTTACCGGTTTTGGATTTCTATATAATTTGGCTCAAAGTAAGAGAAAATATGTAGCATGTTTTTGTGATGATATGGAATATCATACATACTTAACATACTTAACTTTGGAATTCAATTTTACTCTTTTCCAAAATTTTGCTGAAAAATATGCATTTTTTCATGATTAACTCAATAAAAAACATTCATAATAATTTCCTCAAATACCTTTTCTGGTATGAATGTAATGCCTTATGTGTCTCGGATCAAATTCAATTTACTGATCTTGAAAATACACAAAACTAAAGTTTTGCGACACATGAAAACGGGGCCATGTTTCATGTCATAGTGGGAATAAGTCAAGGTGGCTTTTTGGAATCCAGTTTGGATTATCTAAGAAACTAAATGCATTTTCATAGCTTGTATATGGTCCTTTATCACCATGCAGAATTAAAAGAAAATTCATGCGTGGGCAGATTTGAGACACCCCCTTTATTTATATTTCTGAAATCATTTTTTAAATCCAATTACATTTTTTTTATTCGGATTCATATCTGACACCTCATATTCTCAAAACAGCACTTAAAGCATGTTTACTTTTTTAAATAAAAATCAAAATAAAAAAAATCAATTACCTGAAATCTTGGTAACTCAAGCTGTGCCGGCAGAGATCTCCCCAATCCAAATTCAGGGGAGATAACTGCCAAGGAGATTGCCTAGTTATATCACCTGACCGGGTCGATTTTGCTCGTTTCATATTCGAACCGAGACGATCGGACGAGTTAACCCATTACCACACAATGACTCGTCATTCGGTTATTCTCGGATAATGTCGATCAAAGATAGAATCATCGACTCGGAAGTGTGTGTATGAAGAAATGTGAAATCAAAGCGCTGAAAGCGCTGAAGGCCTTGAAGAATTTGAACACATGCAGATTATTGGTATGAGAAAGTTTAAATATTCTTCAACTTCAGCAATAATCAAAGCGCTGAAAGTGCTGAAGGCCTGGAAAGTGTACGAAAAATAACAAGAGTAACATTTTAATATTTTATTTTCTTTTGAAGAAGTTTCGAACAAATTTGAACACATGCAGATTTTTGGTATAAAACAAAAGTAAAATGAACAGAAATCATCTGTATGGTATGAAACAAAAGTAAAATGAACAGAAATCATCTGTACTGGATGACCACTAGAATCATGGGGGCCAAATTATCAAGGATCAGGTAAGAAGGATTTCGATTGCAGATCTATCCTTTTTATTTATTGCATGATCAATTTCTGTCCAAATTGTGTTAACAATAAATCTGCGACCAAAAGCGGTCTTAAGACCATGAATAATTTGGGCCCTGCCCCCTGGTTAATAAATCATCGAAACACAATAGCATATTATCAGAACATTATATAAAAAATAAGTGCATGTCGTTCTTTAAACCCTTTATCATTCCATTACCAAACGGCAAAATTTTAGACTTGACCAAATTCAAAGATGTTGCAGACGACAATTTCAAGTAATTACTAAATATAATTTCACATTTTTTCACAATGTTTTTTTCAAACCCATTATCTCTAGGGGAGTCAAAAACAGTCATTATGTGGGAATGGGTTAATAAATCTGTTATTATTTTGCTGCTGAAGCTAGAAGTTTTTTTTTAAATTTCCCTTTGTGGGCATTTTCTTATGTTGAAAAAGACATGTTTTGGTTAAATTTCAATTATAACATGCAGGTCAAAACATATAAGAGAACATGAAATATCATGGAAACACAATAGCAAATTATCTTGACATTATATAAAAATATGCGAGCAAAACTAATTATATACAAGAGGGCCATGATGGCCCTATATCGCTCACCCGAGTTTCCGATTCTACAGACAAGTATAGTCTGGTCTTGGATTGGATACAGTTTGGTAGGCCATTTATATAGACTAAGAAAAGACATGGACAGAGCACTGAACCCTGAGGGACGCCTAAGAGAACTGGTAGAGTAGTTGATGAGTGATCATCAATACCTACTCTTTGAGAACGATCCTTTTAGAAGGATTATATCCATCTTGAGATCAGTGGAAGGACACCCAGCTTATTCAATTTGGATATTTAATTGCTGTGATCAACCTTCTTCTTCTTCCGGTTTAGGTCAGGGTTCTTCATAGAATGTATATTTGACCTACGATGGGATGAGACAATCACCTCTTCCATTGGTTATGTATAGCTAAAAGTCTATACGGTACAGTTAAAACTATGTACACCCATCAACCGGTTACTTGCTACTGGGTAGGGCCGCAGAATGCTGTGGTAGGGCGACCCTGAGCCCCTGAGCGTAGTAGCATCTGAGACGGCTATAGGGAGGTGGTTCCAAATCAAATGCCTTACTAAAATCCATTTCAAGTATATATCCGCTTGTTGACCATTTTCAAGATTGTCGTATGCTTCTTGGGTAAGGCTAATCGATTGAGATTCACAGGTATGTTTTGCTCTGAAGCCATGCTGGTACTGGCTAAGTAGATTATTCTTATCAAAGTGACCCATGATGTTTGTTATCAGGATGCGCGCCATAATTGTTGATGCTTTGCAGATTAAAGAGATTGGCCTATACTTGCTGGATTTATACTTTGGACAGCTTTTTATAGACGGGTGCTACTGTTTTACTTCTCTAATCTTTGGGGACAATACCTGTTTCTAGAGAAAGATTGGAGATGACCTTGACAATAGATCAACTGTATATCTTGTAATATTTCTTTACACCTCTGGTAAAATATGTTTTTTGGATAACAATGCGGCATAATTAGAAAATGTACGTTCTGCTCAGTATTTTTTTTTTGTGTGTGCTATATTGAGCACAATTTCCAAATTTATTAATGCCCATTATGTCGTCTGCATTAGCTTTGGAATTTGACAAGTCAAAAGTTTTTACATTTTGGAATGGGTGAGATAATGGTAAATTCCATATTTTATATCTTGTTCAAACAATCAAGATGAAGTAATGGATTGAATAACGATTTATTAAATGAAGTTAAAGCATTGCCGACAAATCGTGATGTTATTTCTATATATCTTCACAATATATCATTTAGAACCTTATTAAATCATAAATCTGCCTATTAAAACATAACTATCTAACACATACAAATACATAGATATATAAATAACAAATTTTTAAAACAGATTAAAGAATAACAAATCGTTACTATTACCTACGGTATTGGAAAACCAAATATTTCAAGTGTGTATCGGTAATCACTGACGCGTTCCGTGTGTTCCGGTAATTACTATGCGTTCCATGGTGTTCCGGTATTTCTATGGACCCAATAGTTCTTTCGCGGGGGAAAACGAACATTTACGGAAAATTTTGCAATGAACGAGTTTCTTTAAATATTAGAGGAACGTATGGTACTTTCGGACAGTTAAGTGATCGTCAGCCATTATTTAGATAGGTGAAGACAAAAACTGTATCTTATGTCACAATCAGAAAATTCTAAGCCTTTTCCCCGGCATCGGTAGGCCTAATGAGAAGTATTAAGCGTATAAAACCGGGTAGGAGGAAAACAAAATTAGTCATCAACGACAGGTTATTTCGGACACATCGTCATCGGGTCTGATCGGACAGGCCGATAATCGAGCTAGATTTATTTCAAATAATTATGTTTGCACTTTTACGTAATTAATTTGGAACAATCTAAAATTTTGTTTGGAAAGGTTTTAGGTAAGGTAAAATACAAATGAACGATCTAAGATATTTATTGCACATCGAGTATTTCGTAAAAAAAAAATAAAAATTATACGCTGATGGCTGGAGTTGAACGTCGGTCCCCAGAGTTCTGAGACTTCGCCATTACCGCTCGACCACTGAACTTGTTGAACAACGTGTGACATAGAGTAGGTTATATAGGGGAGATTCGGGATTTCTCGGACATGTGGGTAATCTCGGACAGCCAGACGTTTGTCTTTATAAATAAAGAGTCTTTATTAAATATTTCCCAAAATCAGCTGTATTTATAGGTATAACGCGTCATCAATCGAGTGCGCCTGAATAGATGACACCACGTGACATATATCGTGACGTGTGGGGGAGTTTACTCATTTCTGTGACGTAGTGTCCGACTTTACCCGGCGTAAAATCGTATTTAGCTATTTTAAACTCGGACACTAAAGTTTTCTCCATGTTTTCTCCGATTTTCATGCGCGAATTAGCAACATAAATGATGTCGACTGCAACAGCTTTCAAAATGGAGCAGTGTGCAAAACTTTACCCTTTTGGAATGTGTTAAACAACAGGTGCGTCCGAGATTGCTGGGTGCATGTCCGAGTTTACCCTACTCTGATAGTATACTTTATTTCGTAAAATTATCTGCCTTGGCTTTATTTTAACTGTTTTAGCCAATGAAATTAGTGTAGAATTGGAATACTTTATTGTTTTCGTTGTTGATTCAGAAGCTTGTCTGTCCGAGAGAGTGAGATATCCATGGTGTCATGACAGAGACTACGTTTTGTGTCCGAGTTATACCGAATCTCCCCTATGAAGGCGAATGGATCCGCGCATAATATTATGTTGCAATCGATTTCTTGATTGTAAATATTTTACGATTTTAAATGCCTTTACTGCTATCAACGTATGTATTTACTTCTTTTGTAATGTACATGGGTCGAAATTTACAAAATCTGCATAAAGTAGTATAAATCTAGTCCAGTTCCGATTTACTTTTCATCGCGCAAGAACACTATATATCTGCGTTCAACGTTTTCACAAGATAAAAATTCAGCACGCCCTGAGAAAAATGACATGCTAAATTTGGCCTCTTCAAGGCCAAAAATCACACTTCTTAGCCGGAAGTTATTACGCTTCATAAAGTAGTTTTCGAGTTCATCCAAATGAACAACCATGGCAACTTACAGGACTTGCAGGGTGAAGTCATTCTAAAAAGAGAGGACACTGCAACTGCATGCAATGCATTTCAGTTTCATTGACGCTTTATTGTTGACATTATTTACGGACAAGCGTTTTCTGTTGTTGTTCTATTCTATTCTATTCATAATCTGAAAGTAGATCCACGACATGCATCCAAGGTATGATTCGACAGCATTGTCCGTAGTGTTCCAAATGAATGACTCGTTTTGACTTTCTTTAAGATAATGACTTTGAACAACATTGTGGAAAATGCAAAATTGCTTGAAAAAAGCAATTTCTTCATTTACTACAATTTTTTACCCAGAAAGATCAAAGAATGTGAAACTTCATTCAATTCATATTGTCGTCAGCAGTGTTTTTGAGTTTGAACAAGTACAAAATGTTGTCGTTTGGTAATGGGTTATGTAGTCTGACAAAGTGGAAGAGGCTAGTTACATAAACATATGGAGTCGAAATTGCTAGTTTCGTGTTCTGTCTGAGATTATTGCGTAAATTGCACAGTGCGGAGCCCAGTCTTCTTGGCGGTTTCATCCAGACATTATGTTTGCTCCTGGATGTGCTGGTGAGTGTGTGACAGAAGGGCAATATCGTCCGCAAAGTCAAGACATTCCAGCTTATTTGTGAAGGTCCACTGTTGTCCCCTTTGTTCTGTGGTCACAGCCTTCATGATCCAGTCAACTACAAGCGAGAAGATCAGTGGACATAGCGAACAACCCTGGCGAACACCTGTAGAAACTCTAGCTGCTTCAAAACTTTTGTTTTTTTAGATCGATCAGCTATTGGTAGAATCACGGTGGATAATCACGTGATACAATATTTCCAGAAAATCTTCAATAATTTTGTTAATATGCGACCGATTTGAAATCGGTTTGAAGCAGAGAATGTGGACAGACGTCACGCATTAGATGGACGTTGTTGAATTTTGAAAAATCAATTGATAAAAAAGTTATTGAAGATAAACCAATTTTTTGGTTTATCTTCAATAACTGTTTTATCAGTTGATTTAAAAAAAATCCAACAAGTCCAGCTTATTTCTGACATTTTCCCATGTTCTCTGCTTCAAACCGAATTCAAATTGGTCAAGTATTGCCAAAATTATTTACGATTATTGGAAATTATTGGAAATTATTGGTGATTATACACCGTGAGAATTATCGCTGGTTGTCGGTATTTGTACTACAGTGTTTATGTCACGTGATTCCCCGCCGTGTATATCTAGAGAAACACATATTGTACTCAGTACACAAGCATATTCCTTCTCGCCTCCACCTCGCCTTTTTTATGCCCCTTTCCCTCTCTTAACTCTCACAAATATCAGTTATTCTCACTTGTTTGCATTCCATTGAAACATTATACCGGAAAACAAAGACAAAACTCAAATTAATTAAGATAAGCATTCCAGAGTTTTGGCATATTTTCTCACAATAAGCGGGCATCTGGGTTTGTGTTTATTGAAATAATAACTGTGCGTATAAGCATTACTACTATACAGACTGGTGTTTTGAAAATTAATTGAACATGTCTTATTTTATGAATTGTATTACACTGCGATTCCTTTTAGTTTCGCTGGTTTCATTTTCAAATGGAGTCGAGCCGCAATGCTCTAAATTCCCATATGAAGAGGCATTGCTTGAAAAAATGGTTCGAATGGAATTCAAAGTTGAACGGATGAGGGTCGGAATTGATGAAGTCAAGTCTGAAGTGGTAGAGGAATTAAACCAGCTAAAGGAAGCGCGATCGGATGTGGAGAAACTGGCAAATGAACTCTCCGAGCAATGGACATACACGAAAGCGGAGCTGGACGCCACAGTGACGGAACTTGGAAGGAACGCGACTTACGAGAGGAGTAAAACGATAAATGAAATTAAACTGGTACAGGTGCAAAACGAAGAAAAGCTGATCAGAATGTCTGGAGACCTTGTGACACTACGGAACGAAACGATCAAGTCTGTAATAGGTACATGCGTAGTTACATTTTGCTAGATAAATCTTCTAAAGTATTGTTATCCATATTTAAACTGACCGGTAGTGTACAGTCGCTTAAAGTGACATTTCACATTATTTTCATTTTTAAAAGTATGTCTTAATGCAAAGATCGTTTATTCTAATGCGTAGAAATGCTATCATTGTTTTAAGCTGTTATTTCTAAGCGAAAAATACGCCTTTAAAGTTGAGACAGAAATGGCAAATTCTATGTAAATCTGAAATGTTGTCCACAACAATTTGTTTAATTTTAGCACAAAAAATATATATTTCTCGTAAACGATTCACAATTTTGGCTTGAGAAAACATAAGAAAACATAAGAAAACATGCTCTTTCAGATAGCAGAGAAGTAAAATTTATGTAAAAATAATTGTGAAATGTCACTTTAAGATGTTATGGGTAAAGGGGCTGAATCCCCATGTTTTTTCTGAGCCCTATTAATTTTATCTCTGTATTTTCACATTTTTTACGCCTTACACATTTGTCTACAAGTCGCTTTGATTCATACTTTAGCTTTCTACTAGCAAGGCTTACAAACGGCGAAATATTAGGGAAGTTGTTGCAGGCGACAATTTCAAGCGGATAAGCTTTAGAAAATATTGTGGGAAATGAAGAAATTGCACAAGCAATAACTACATTTTCTACAATATCTTCCAAAGTATTTTTTTCTTTTTGGAGTCAAAAATAGTAAATGTGTGGGAATGGTTAATACATTAATTTCATTCCGTTTCAGATGACTATTTTGTCCCAAACGTTCAGTTTGTCGCCAGAGTAACGAAGCAGTTATCATTTGGCAAAGACCAGACGATTATATTCTTTATAAGTAACGATGGAGACGGTTACAACGATGTGACGGGTGTTTTTACCGTCCCCGTGAGCGGAAACTACATCATCGTGACACAACTCTGTGGACAGCGGGGTCAACATTTTGAATTTGCATTCATGGTCAACGACGCTCGGGCCCAGATTGGTCAAGTTCATGGTGTGGACGCTAGCCCATGCTGGAATAGCGTTATGGTGAGGAGATTACGGTCGTGTGATCGTGTTTACGTGAATAGTATAGCGGGAAGCAATAGGTTAAGATCAAGTGATGGTTATGAATGGAACTTGTTTTCTGGAGTGCTGGTAGCAAAGTAATGAAACTATGGAAAACAATAATGATTTGCACCGTGTACGGTTGCTTCATATACCGGTATTTACACATTTAAGAAAACCGAATTTTCTGATAAGTCTTTTGGTCAAATGCAAACAATTTGTGATCCCTTCTGCTAAAATACAGTTGCAATTATATAGAAACCATTAGAGAACAATGTGTTTCTGAAGAAGACTGTGCGTATGTACAGACTGATCTGTGCGTATGTACAGACTAATCTGGATCCATATGTTGTCCTCAATGCAATAAAGGGACCTTTTCCAGATCCTGGCCCATTTTGTGATTTAAGCATAGAAATTCTTCCATTCTCGTTTTTCATCGTAATGCAGAAGAAAATTGTCTGGACACGAACACATGAATAATAATTGATACACACATTCTTTGACCATTTTCCCGAACAAAACCTATTTTGATGTCTTTGATGGAAGTCGGTTTGAGAAAACATTGAGAAAACGAAGAAAATTCCGGTAACCAGCTTTATTCTTCTCATTTTGCCTCAATTGTTTCTTAGCTATATTGTACACAAAATCTAACTTTAATAGCGTTTTTTTCTGTAGCCCCTTCCGTATTGGCCAGCTCTAACCTTTTGCTGTTTGGGAGAGGGTCAAACGTTTTGTGGCCAAACGACCAAAATGACATCATATGCTAGATATATCACAAAAAATAGAAAGACGTCGCCTAATCTAGTAACAAAGTTTTAAGAACGAGGCATATAAGACGAAGAAAAATCCATACATTGCTTTCCAAACGGTAACATATCATATTTGAGTGAAATTTGGGCCGCTGTTACGAACACCAGTTGCCATGATTAATATAACATATGCATACAACACAACTTGTTCTTCAAATGTGTATTATTAAAGTATATCATATGTAAATATAGAAAATAGTACAGATCAATGTGTTCCATCATGATTTTATAAAATCCCGATATTTCCAGCAAATTCATTGAACACCCCTCGTATGCTCAATTTTGTTTCCATCACAGTTTATCTAATTTCTTCTCGATTCACCCAGGCTGTGTGTCCATCCTCATCAAAGTACTTTTCAAAATTGTTCAAATGTTCAAAACGTTACTATGATTTTATGTACTTGTATGCATTATGGACAACTGCCCTTTAAAGGGCGACGGTAACAGATGGTCTAATTGCAAAAAATGATTTTTTTTTTGAAAAAATATGCAAAACTTTTGTGTTGACCACCTCGGGATGGTTAATAATATGCGATTCAGACAGAGAATGAGCCGAAATTACAAGACAAATAGCTGAATTTAGGGAGAATCCAAACCTAAATTCAACCCCGTCTCAGATGGGGTTAGAATTATTTTTAAATTGTTGCGCATGCGCATACAGCGCGGACCATGATTCAAACGAGATTCATACTTGAATTTCAATATGACGTCATCATGTATGTTGTGACGTCATTTAAGAAAGTCGCATGTCCTACTGTTTTGACCTACTTTCGATATCGCTTCATGAATTTGGTATCAAATTGCGAAAAAAATGAGTCGTTGCTTCAATAGTTTGTCGTAATCATTTAATCAGGTCATATAAAGCTTAAAAAGTGTACATTTCGTTTGTATTTGACAATTTTTGGGTCCAAATCTGGGAAATAGTAGCTTTAAAACAACACGGTGAATATTGTGCATCATGGGATGGATAAAAACTACGCCAAAATAAGACGCGATTCTTGTAAGAAATTGTGCAATAACTTTCTTCGTCACATTTCTAGCGATTTGGGACATGTACCCCGCCCTACTCACGGTCGATATTCACGTGACTCAGAATTTTAGAAAATCATCAATATTTTTGTTAATACTTGACCGATTTGAATTTGGGACAATTCCAGGGATAAGCTGGACGTGGCGGATTTTTAAAAATCAGCTGATAAAAAGGTTATTGAAGATAAACCAAAATTTTGGTTTAGGGTAAATCCACCATAATTTGGACGCTTTATTTACAGTTGACAATCGACGGTCTCTCTTTCCTAACAGTGTCACACTTCCACCCTTATTTACCGATTGACATAAAAAATAGAGTCCGAGTTTCCCAAACACATCACTGTATGACACGAAAACGAGGCTAAACTTTCGTTTACAGTGCATTATTGACTGCATGTAGAAGCGGGGTAACTCGGTCGCACGAACTTTCATTTCGTACCCAGGGTTGAAACATTTGTACATATACGTTTTTTAAGAAAAACGTCTTAAAACTCAATATTTTCCATTGTTAATGCATGCTATTACGAAATAACATCGACTATGAAAGAAATGAGTACATGACCAACAAAATATAACACTGACTCCATAAACCGAGAATACGGCAACATAGCCAACCATGCCCATTACAGCAACAGGTGTCACTCCTCAAAGAAGGGATATTAATCAGTTAGAATTATGAGTTCATAAATGTAAAGGATTGGAAAAAGATCTAGAAACATTCTTAATTAAGAATCTATATGAAAATTATCAACATATTTTGATTTAAACATCATATAGAAGACATCTATCTAGTGACCGAATTTGTCACCCTGCAAGAATTTGCTGACCGAATTTTAAAGGGGCTCGTTCTATGTTTTTATGCTTCCGAACTGTTCGGGAACTCATATTTGTGCATGGAAAAACAATTAGCAATGGATAAAAACCTCAATCTCGGCGAAAAAACATTTTTCCTTTGCTATAGATCAATCCTTTACAAGCGTGTTTACACATTCCATTTTTACTTCAAAACAAGGCAAGGTCAAGGTCAACGAGACACACCTCCGCGATATTAGCACACCGTACAACCGGTTGTGTGGATGACTGTGACCTTCTTTGCGAGGAAAACGTGAAAAGGTTTATTTTGTACAAGCACTGAACATTTTTACGCGTATTTATCAACTATAGAATACCAAAGATCCTTTCGTTTATTCATAAAAGTAAATTCATTTGACCTACCATGCACATGACATCAGATGCCGAATCTGTCTTCGCTGACTTTCTACGCAGCCGGTTGTACGATGTGTTAAATCTCGCTGAGCACATATGACGTATCTCTGACGTAATTGATTTTTGAAGGTTGTGCATATGCAGCCGTTACAAAACAAAAACAAGGACGACCAGCATGTTATTAATTGACTTGGATTTTAATACTTAATAAAGCTCGACGAGTGGTAACAATGGACATAAATGATCTACCCCTTCAGGTTGGTAATTTCATACGTTATTTCTGATTTGTAATTATTGTGCCATTTGCATTTTCGACAGCCTAGCTCGTCCCCCTTTAAGGGAATGCAAATTGTAGTCTGGTTAATTCGGACATTAGATATTTCTTGCGATTTATGATAATTACTTCACATAAAGACACCAAAAAAACGGTATAAAGTTATAAAATAATATTTACTTTACAGTATACAAACTAAACTGACGTAAATTGACGTGAATTTCAAGTAAAAAATAACTCCGATATGCGCTATGTAAAGTAGTGACGTTCAAATGCGTCCGCCCAGCACAGGCAAAGGACGCGTGGGTGTGTGAATAAATTGCGTGCTTCCTCACCTTGAACAAGAAAGTTGTTTCTATAAATAGTAAAGAAATCACGCAAGCAAAACATTATGCGAAATAGTCCAGAAACAGAATTAACAGGAAGTTGGTGCTATGGTTGGTTACGGTTTAGACTGTAAATGACCGAGTTACCCCACCTGACCGAAATTTAGTGGAACTACCCTACCTTCAATAACTTTTTTATCAGTTGATTTATCAAAAATCCACCGCGTCCATCTAGGCCTAATGCATGGCGTCTATGCACCTTTTCTGCTTCAAACCGAATTCAAATCGGTCAAATTTTAACAAAATTATTTCAGATTTTCTATAACTGTTGTATCACGCGATTATCCACCGTGTTCTGAGTTCTTTCCTTAGGTACATGGTGTGTTTGTAAAATCTTTCTAACTTTTTCCAAAAATTGAACCCAACCGATTAGAACATCGGTTAAGATCATTGTTTGGGAAAATTACAATTACACGGAGTTTTCAAATAAGTCATACAAACTGCTTGAAAATTGACACAGAAATAAGAAAGTCATTGCTCAATTGCATACACGAAGCTTGGCTAATTTGACCGTAGTTGTTATCAGTTTGTTTTCTGGACGGTCGGGATTATGCATTGGAAAAAATTGATTCAGCAAATAATTCACATATCTGAGAAAATGACTCAACAAGTCGGGGTAACTGCAAAAAATCTCTTGAAAATTGACGCTGAAATAAAAGAAAAGTTATTGTAAAATCTTATACCAGAATCGAGACTATATTGACCGTGGTTATTATCCTTCACATGATGCACAATCTCCGCCGTGAATAAGGAAACGAACTGATTTTACGCACAAGCACTCTTGTTGTTTAAACACAAGTTAAACAATAGTTATAAGAACCCCTGAGAGCATATTCTTTCTATGTTCATTTGATGATAAGTTGTTACCCATTGTATTCTGTGTCCAAACTTTATCACCATGATTTAACTGTTTGATCATTACGCTTGTCTGACACGCGCTGCCGGTAGATTGATAACTTCTCGCCTTTTGAGCCAACTGACCGTCCACCATGTACGCATACTCAATTGGATCGCCCGCTCGGCAGCATAGCTGGGTTGAAAACAGATATATTCCGTTCACGGGGGCTGTGAACTTGCCCGTGGATGGGTCATAGCTCTGATTTGTATTGGCCATGACCTCTTCGAAGACAAAAATATCGCCGGAATTAAAGAAGAGGTGTCTTTCAGCTCTAGCAGCAAAGTAAACAGCGGATGTTTTTGTAGACTCTGAAAATGGTAGAAGAGAATAAACAGGGTTAGTTAGAATGGACAAAGTTACAAAGCTTAGAGAATACTGTTCAATAACCCATTTACTAAAATTGTTCCAAGTTTGATGTGGTGACGAATAAATAATTGTTGAAATAAACGGGTTTTATTGTTATTTCGTTGATTTATAGATACGCGTATAGCATGCATTTTGGAATAATCAAAGTTATTTTTAAAAGTCAAATCTGATGTGGCATTAATTTGCAATTCATTTTTTATATTTCTGATTATTTTCACCATTATCGTCTGTTCTTAGAACATGAGTTTGTTTGTTCAATACTAATAAAACACTAACCTGTCAATGATCTAATTTTGTTCTGGATGTTTTGCATATCTTGAGATAGACGAGCCAATTTAGCATCGCTTTGACTTGTTGCCTCTCGCAGTGTCTCCAATATAGTTTCCATATCTTTTAACTTTCCAACCTCCGCTGTCATTTCCTGCATTGCACCATTGATACCTTTCTCCATCTGTTCAACTTTTATTTCCATTCTGATCATTTTCTCTAACAGCGCTTCTTCGTACGGAAATTTGGAACAATGTGGTTCGCTACCATCACAAGAAACAAACACCAAAATAATTATGATACTCCAAGTGCGCCCCATCTTGAATGTATGAAAGCTTCCACGAATCTGGCTTCCCACCCCCTTTATAACCTATTTACCCTTGTCCTGCTGGCTTTTAATATTTATTCAAACAAACCACCAATTTAAGAGACATTTCAATTAAGATAAAATCAAGTTTTTGCCACAACAATGGTGTAGAAAGCAGGCAGTACATGCTAAGATCAGACTTCATGTCTATGGAGGCTGATCTTAGTTATACTGCCTGCAAATGCTTTTGACACATAACTTAATCGACCTGAACAGCATGAGAATGGTTAATTGGATAAAACGATACAGTACGTGGTATCAAGAATTTGACCGTCGTTCGATTCATGTTTCAAACTTTTATTGGAATCATTTTTAATAATGTTTACGGTAGAATACATGTAATGTGGCCATTTTGAGATTCATAAAGAATGAGTGTAATGAAAAGAACTTGTTCGATTCATGGAATGAATGATATAATAGGGAGAAAAGTCCCAAACATGCAGGATATTGCCGCATCTTGATTGCCACCAAAACCGTTCCAACGATTTTCTTGAAACTCTCAACAAATTGTTGTGGCTATCTCCATCTAGGTCTCCACATTGTCATTATTTCTGCGAAAATTCATTTTCTCAAAATATTTAAGTCGCAAAGTGCAGAACGCAACTGCACCTATTACCGGACATGTAATAGCACCGGATCCTGGATACGTAAACAAGCGGGTTTGCAGGCCTTGTCACTCAAAGAATGGCCGTGAAATCTGTTTTATGCATATATATTGCCTAAATGAATTATTGCATTTCTTTTCTGAAAGCAGGAATTGGATATTAATTGCTAAAAGCGAATACGAAGATCGCTATGTTTGCGGGTGTCGCTTTATGTCATCCGTTTGCGTCACGCAAAAAGCTGTTGGGCCGTACTTGATTGGACATACTCCGTTTTTATTCCGAACTGTGCAGTCAAATCAGGTGTGATTGGGCGAAAAATAAGATAATTATCGCAGAATGTCCTATCACAAAATGACCAAAAATGTAAAATACGTTTGTTTAGCTTCTTCAGAGAAAAAATGGTGTCTTTTCCATTGTAGCCTAATTATTCCGAGTGAATTTAGTAGCACAATCAAGTCCTCCCCAAAGATGACAGGCGGAGTGTATTTATCTTTTTAGTTGGAAGATGATATTTTTACGCTGGATTAAATTAGTCCTAGGACTTATGCAGTAAAACAGCTACTTTGAGTAGCTCTGCGTTATCAGTGGATATAACAAACCTTTCCAGTCAACTGGGGCTAAGTCCATGGAGTGAAATGTGGAATAGGTTTGACATTTTGGTAGAAAAGGGACTTATCTAATGTTACTTGCATCGACTAATCGTCAGTGGTATGATAAGTGATTATTTGTGAAATGTCATTAGTTTTCGTCTCCAATAGATTTTACTACACAACTGACATTTATAAGGGACAGATATTCGGATAGAATCAATCTAAATTCTAGATCTAAATGGACATGTTTAAGAAGGTAAGTCATGTACAATTTGTTTCTTATTTGTGGAAGTTTTATTTGAGATGATATATTACACCCCCCCCCCATTCATTTCCGTCTATCAGACCACTATGCTCTCCATTATCAAGGCAAAAACAAAAAATAATTCTTAATCAGAACAATAACAGTAACAATATCCTCGAGTATTTTATTTCGACGCATCACTAGATCTATTACGACGCCATTTTTGTTTTGACCTCCCTTTCGATTAGACAACACGGATATATTACTAGATGTTTAAAACAAGATATTATAAACAGTTTGCGAACAGCAGGGGTTCGGGGGCGCGGCCCCCGACATAAGACTGTACAAAGACGTTGACCCTTCCACATACAACATTTTTTTCTGGTGACGTGGTTGTGGGGCCATTTTAACGAAATTACATGTATAGTACAATGAAGAGCTAAGAGTTCATTGCCTCATGTACAGTAGAATTGTCCACGTCGCAATGTGAGTTTATAACAAGATATAACCGCCTTGTAAAATGCAGGGGTTCCAAACCGCCCCCGACGTAAGCCTTAGCGCATGCATTAATCCTTTCCTGAAAAGAAACAACAACATTTTAGGATGGCCAAATTCAAAAGCTGCTGTGCAGACCAAAAAAATAATGTTGATAAAGATAGGATTTGTGAATAATATTGTCAAGAAAATACTGAGACAAGCAAATAAAATGCTGGTTTTTGGCATTCTTTTCCTCAATGTTTTCTTCTCAAGTCTTTTCTGGTCGGGACGCCAAACCAGGTCTTGATTGGGAAGTGGTAAAACTATACCATAAAAAGAGAGAATGAAAGACAGAAAGAGAAATGGAGCTAGTAGATACAGGCCCGTAGGAAGCAATTTCATATGGGGGGCTAAAGGCTAAAGCCCTTGTCCTGAAAATTGGGGGGGGGGGGCTAATTTGGATTTTCCCAAAATTTTCAGTGTAAAATGAAGAAAATTAGGCATTCTTGGCCAATTTGAGGGGGACTAAGTCCCCCTGTTCCTAGGAGCCTGAAATATTCAGGGACCAGCGGCGGATCCAGGATTTCTGAAAGGGGGGTTCGAATTTACAATTAGGGCCCTGGGGGTTCGTTTTCCTATTATTTTACAATTTTGACTGAATATTTCTGCATGAAAATGAAATTATTAGACTTCAGAGGGGGGTTTGTTTGAACCCCCCGAACCCCCTCTGGATCCGCCACTGGGGACAAACAGATGAAGAATGAGAGCATGACTGAATAAGAGACAGACAGAAACACAGAGCATGAGACTAGAAATAAGAGAGAGAAAAAGAGAGATGCAGAGAGACTGAGGACTACTATAATAATTATGCTGTTAGAAGCTTTAGGAATCTATTTATAATAGGGAAAGATTTTATCCAGTTAAACGTGATGTAATTTTGGACAAACAAGTAGTATTTAGTGGGTGCTGTTATAAAATATTGTAACTACGGCTTGAATCACAAGCTGTAGTTAGGAGATTTTCTAACAACATTGACGGTTTATCAAAACATAATGGTACACCCAGTCTATTTTTTAGCACAATATTCAAGATGAAAAACTGATATTTGGATATCATACATATAGTAACAAATAACAAGTCAAAGCTTGGGGAGAAATCTTGTAGTTTTAACATTAAAACGCCTGGAAAACTGGGAGTTTCAGGTTCGAGTCTCGACAAGAGTAAGATTGAGAGCTAATATGCTCATTGCTGTTTGAAATACAATGTATAATATCAATCATTTTCCAGTTTTCATTGATTTTAAGGGGGGCTTAGCGCACCCAATGTTGAGCAAAAATGCCAAATTTTCCTTATTTCACACTGAAAATTTAGAGAAAATCCAATTTAGCCCCCCAATATTCAGACACTGGGGCTTTAGCCACCCCAATATGAAATTGCTTCCTACGGGCCTGTAATGTTCGCACATAGATCAGATTTGTAACAAATATTTACGATGTCACACGAAGAATTCCAACGTCACATGAATTTCATTATATGGGTGGTTTGCAGAATGTTCAAGCATTGAGGTAAATGATGAAAGTATTGAAAACTAGCATTTCTCTTTTCCCTTCAATCTTATAGGATCAGGTGTTGAAAAATATGGAATTTATAAGTTGTTGATTAAACTTTACATTAATTGTAACTAATGCTAGGTTCCCACTGCCGATCAAATTAACTCGATCAGACCTGACCAAGCGATCGAGTACCGGTCGACGTCGGTCGGCAAGGGTGATCGGGATA
Source organism: Fragum sueziense (assembly GCA_963680895.1). Lineage (NCBI taxonomy): Eukaryota > Metazoa > Mollusca > Bivalvia > Cardiida > Cardiidae > Fragum > Fragum sueziense. The sequence continues at coordinate 14,737,915 of OY804596.1, forward strand.
AGTCGAGATGGTCTAGTTTGGTCTACATCAATCGGTAATCCTGCCAACTTGTCTTGACACGTCAAAAAAATCCGTGTAGCGGTCGAGTAGAAAACACATCGGGAAGATGCTCGAGTATCGATCGTATAGAAGATCGAACTGATCGGCAATCACTTGAGTAGAGATTGTGTGTGCTCGAGTAGATATCTTTTACCGGGATTTGATTGGATGAACAGTTAGAGCAGAAGTCAAGTTGATCGGGAATGCGTTCAGGAATAACTCGTACAAGTCGAGGTGATCGAGTGCTTCCAACTGCTCTATGGCATAATGGCAGCAGATCAACTCGATCTACTGGATCGCTTAAGTGCACTCGATCAATCCCAACCATATGACTTCTTCTCGATCTCTAGTCGATCAAACCCGACCTCTTCATCCTATTTGATTGAGTGAACAGATGAATCAGAGGTAGAGTTGATCGGGGTGTGGTCGGAAATTACTCGAGTAAAAGTCGAGGTAATCGAGTACACGCTCAGTGCAGGTCGGAATACAAATTATCTACCCGATCACACTTGATCTCCAGACCCAACTGATTCACGACAAGGTCGATCTTCTACCCGATCAATACACAATCGCTTTTCGATCATTTTTGTACTCGATCACACTCGACTGCTTTTGCATGTCAAAAACACTCGAGTAGGAAGCCCGAGCGATGCAAATCAATTTCGAGCATCTCGACCGCTCCCGATCACTCTTGCAGACCTAGCTCAACCTGTATTCGACTGCTTGATCGAGTTGATCTGGTCGGCAGTGGGAACACTAGGTCGTGTGGTAAAAAATGTGTACAAACTGCACGAGATCCCGCGCAGAGTATATCAACAGAAATATTGAAATTATCGGAAATTGTGTTTCACGTGATTCCCCGCACTGAGACATAACACGCACAATTCATATAATGGTATTAAACGCCTTAAAGAATGCATTAATCTTTATATTTAATCAGATTAAGGATGGGTCGATAGCTAAAAGTACATTTACGTCACATTTAGATTATGTACATATTTAAACTGACAATATAATGAACTTGTTATGAATATGTGATAATCACAGACGCTGCAAAACAATTTTCATTCAGAACACCTAGAATAGAATCAGCTCGATCTGGTCGTGTACAGATCGAGATGGTTGGGTATTGATCGTGTAGGGCTCGAATTAAGTACAAGGTGATCGGGTAGACATCGGAAAGATGGTCGGGCTTCAATCGGGAAATGATCGGGAGTGCTCGGGCAGGGGTCTAGTTTGATCGACTAGAGATCGAGAAGAAGTCGTGTATACACATTTGGTCGGGCTTGATCGGGTAAATTAGGTGGTCGTGTTGATCGAGTTGATCAGATCAGCAGTGGGAACCTAGCATTAAGAAGCTTTTTACTCTGTCCCAAACAAGCCCTGGTTTTGACAAGTCCATTTTAGAACACGGTGGGGAATCACAGGACATAATAACCAATTCAGAAAATCTACAGTAACTATGTTGATATCCAATATGGATTTGGTCAGAAGCAGAGTTAAGGTATGCAAATGCAGAAAATAGCTGCACATGGTAAATCTTTAAAAAATCAGCTGATAAAAAAATTATTGACAACCAACAAAACTTTTTTATCAGCCGACTTCAAAATTTCCTGACATTTTTCTGCATTCTCTGATTCAAACAACTTTCAAATCATTAATGGGTCACATATCAACAAAGTTATAGAAGATTTTCTACCATTGTTGTGTCACATGACTCCCCACCATGTTAGAATAGGCTTAGTCAAACATTGTTACAGTAGCATTTTATTCTCCAATCTCAACATTTCAGTGCTACACTAACATCATTTGCATTTCACTTTGTTTTCTGTAGTAGTTTTTGAAGTGAACCCCCTCAAATTTCAATGTTTGGAAGAGGGATAAACATGGAAGAAAAGGGGTAAAAAACAATTATCTCCAGTTTCATAATTTTGGTTATCTACCAATATTTAAGGATAATGTGATGAAAGCGTAGATCTATGACCTCTGGTAAACACTGATGGAAGATAAGAAAATGCCACTATCTGTAGCAAATCATTTTTAGCTCCACTGGCTGAAGACCAGCGAGCTATTGTCATGAGTTTGTGTTTGTTGTGTGTCTGTATGTGCGTCTGTCCGTCCATGTGTTACTTTTTCTTTTAAAATTGTCTCCTCTCAAACTAGTTGACCAATTTTGACCAAACTTTGCAGAAATGTTCCTTGGGTGGGTGGCACTCCCCTGCGAAAAAAGTTCAAGAAAGCATTTCTAGATCTAGAAATGTTCTAAAACATTCTAGATTGTTAAGTGGCAGTTACAGAACAGTTCTAGAACTGCCATTTAATGCTCTAGAACAGTTCTCGAACTAAAATGAATTTTTCACAGGGGTTTACATTCCTTACATATCCGAACCTTTTCTGGCGATGTCGTAAACATTGGGCTGGGCCCACTGGAGCGTTCCAGCAGGGATTGTTTATGATGTCGCCCATATTATTCCAACGTCCCATGAATTCTCATTAGGATTTGACTACCTTTTGAGTCCTCGATTAAACTAGAATTATTACCAACCATTTGTTGAGTATAATAAACAGCTACATTCTGAATTGCATTTCAAGTAAAGTAATATTTTCTTGTGACAAACACTTATTAGGGAAGTATTTATTATATGTCTCTGACAGCACTTGCTTGTTTTGATTCGGTATACATAGCACAGGAAGCTGTTAAATCATTGAGGAAAAAGGAATACATGTAGATAATCAGATTTTTTTTGTTCCCTCTATATTGCAGGATCATAATGAATTTTTTTTATATTTCCCTTGTCTCCTTTGACATGCCTAACACAGGAAGTTGTTCAAATGTTGAGGAAAAAGAATGATTATGCAAATAATCATTCATTTCTTTTTCCGCCAGTTTATGGTTTGCTTAGCACCACAGAGAGGAGTCACAAAAACAACAATAAATGCAGAAAATCTTAAATAATTCTGTTAAATAACGATTTAAAAATGGTTCAAAGTAGAGAAGATAAAACAAGGCCACGCATGTTCTCTGAATGTAATAGATCTTTTAACTCTTTCCCACACATTGACGCTTGTGGATGCCCCACAAAATAAAGGCTTGGAAAACATTGTGGAAAATGAAGTAATTGCTTGTGACATTCAATTTCTTCATTTCCCACAATGTTTTCTACAAAGAAAGACCAAAAAAATTAAATTTTGTTCAGTGAAAATTGTCGTCTGCAACACCTATGAGTTTTAAAACTAGGCTAAAATTTTGTTGTTTGGTAATGGGTTAATCACTGCTGAGGAAAATATTATTATGCCCCCTTTCGAAGAAAATGGGGGTATATTGTTTTGCAAGTGTCGGTCGGTCGGAAGGTCGGTCGGTCTGTAGGTCGGTCGGTCTGTCCGTAGACCAAACCTTGTCCGGAGCATAACTCGAAAAGTATTAAAGGTAGAACCATGAAACGTCATAGGTGGATAGATCTCATTATGGAGAGGTGCAGTGCACAAGAACCGTAACTCTGCCGATCAAATTTTCTGAGTTATTGCCCTTTGTTGATTTTCAAACTTGATTCTTGTCTGGAGCATAACTCAAAAAGTATGTAAGGTACAATCATGAAACTTTACAGGTGGATAGATCTCATTATGGAGAGGTGCAGTGCACAAGAACCATAACTCTGCTGATCAAATTTTTTGAGTTATTGCCCTTTGTTGATTTTCAAACTTGATTCTTGTCCGGAGCATAACTCAAAAAGTATGTAAGGTAGAATCATGAAATTTTACAGGTGGATAGATCTCATTATGGAGAGGTGCAGTGCACAAGAATCGTAACTCTGCCGATCATATTTTTGGAGTTATTGCCCTTTGTTGATTTTCAAACTTGATTATTGTCCGGAGCATAACTAAAAAAGTATGTAAGGTAGAATCATGAAACTTTACAGGTGGATAGATCTCATTATGGAGAGGTGCAGTGCACAAGAACCGTAACTCTGCCGATCATATTTTTGGAGTTATTGCCCTTTGTTGATTTTATAACTTGATTCTTGTCTGGAGCACAACTCAAAAAATATGTAAGGTAGAATCATGAAACTTTACAGATGAATAGATTTCATTATGGAGAGGTGCAGTGCACAAGAACCGTAACTCTGCTAATCAAATTCTTGGAGTTATTGCCCTTTGTTGATTTTTACACTTAATTCTTAACCTTGCCTATATCTCATGTCCTTTTACACATACAGCCTTGATATCTTACACATAGATACCTCCTATCAACATCATTCACATTTAACCATGACCTTGGACCTTGTGACCTTGACCTTGGAGTTTGACCTACTTTAAAAAAAATAAACCCGGCATATATCTCATGACCTTTTACAAATACAGCCGTGATATTTCACACATGGACACATCTTACCAAGACCTTTCACAATTGACCATGACCTTGGACTTTGTGACCTTGACCTTGGAGTTTGACCTACTTTTAAAAAACTTTAACCTGGCCGATATATCATGTCCTTTTACACCTACAGCCTTGATATTTGACAAATGGAAACCTCCGACCAAGATCTATCACATACGACTATGACCTTGGACCATGTGGCATTGACCTTGGAGTTTGACCTACTTTTAAAAAAATTAAACTGGGCCTATATCTTATGTGCTATTACACATACAGCCTTGGTATTTAATACATGGACACATCTTACCAAGACCTTTCACATTTGACCATGACCTTGGACCTTGTGACCTTGACCTTGGACTTTGACCTACTTAAAAAAAACTAACCTAGCAGATATATCATGTCCTTTTACACATACAGCCTTGATATTTGACACATGGACACCTACGACCAAGACCTATCACATTTGACCATGACCTTGGACCTTGTGACCTTGACCTTGGTGTTTGACCTACTTTAATAATACATTAACCTGGCCTATTTTTCATGTCATTTTACATATACAGTCTTGATATTTCACACATGGTCACTTCCAACCAAGTTATTTCACTTTTGACCATGACCTTGGACCTTGACCTTGGAGTTTGACCTACTTTTAAAAAAACTTAAACTAGGCCTATATCTCATGTCCTGTTACCTATACAGTCTCAATATTTTGCACATGGACACCTCCTACCAATACCTTTCACATTTGACCATGACCTTGGCCTGTGTGACCTTGACCTTTGATTTTTACATACTTTTAGAAATCTTTAACCTAGCCTTTATCTTATGTCCTATTACACCTACAGCCTTGATATTTCACACATAGACACCCCCTACCAAGACCTTTCACATTTGACCATGACTTTGAATATTGCAACCTTGACCTTGGAGTTTGACCTACTTTTAAAAAGACTGAAACCAGGCATATATATCATGTCCTTTTACACCTACAGCCTTGATATTTCACACATGGACACCTCCAACCAAGGCCTTTCACATTTGACCTTGACCTTCACCTTGGCATTTGGCCTACTTTTAAAAACTTTAACCTGGCCTATGTTTCATTTTACTTTTACATATACAGATTTGATATTTCACACATAGACACCTCCTACCAAGACCTTTCATATTTGACCATGACCTTGGACCTTGTTAACTTGACCTTGGACTTTGACCTACATCAAATATACGCCCTTGAGGGGGCATATATGTTTTACAAACATCTCTTGTTTTAGTATATTTACTAACCCTCTCCCAAACAAAACCAGCCTCCCTGGTTTTGACATCTCTAAGAGGATAGGCTTGGGAAATCTTTAAGACAAAAGGAGAAAAATCTTGTTATCAGCATTTTCTTGTCAATATTATTTCCTGTGCTTTCTCATGCAGCAATTCATATTTTATCAACATACATTTTGTCATTTGTAGCTGCTTTGAAATAGGACCACACTAAAATTTTGTTGCTCGGGGAAAGAGTTAATAGCTTTTTTAAAACAGATCTATACAATTAATTTGATTGATAAATCCATCTAACCCTACTAATTTCTGACATGTTTACACAATTATCAGCTTCAAATCAAATTCAAGTCTGTCATATTTAAATATTCATTGAAGATTTTCTGCAATTGTTGTTGTTTTTGTTGTGTCATACATGATTCCCTACCTTGAATACAGACATATGTTAGATCATGGAGAAAAAATATTGATAATAAGCATTTTCTCTTGTACCTTTAATATTCTAGCATCAGATGATGAAAATGGAATATTTGCTTTGTCTCCTTTCACATGCCTTTGACATAGCCAACTTAGTAAGATGTTAAAATATTGCGGGAAGAGAAGAAAATGCCAAATAATATTTTATCCTTTTCTATCAATGTTATAGGATCTGGTGATGAAAATAGAATATTTTTGTCTGTGATATGCCTTACAAGGAAAGTTGCTAAAGCAGTGATTTTTTTTCCTAAAAAAAACGGTCGTTATTGGGCCCCTTTCCCCTCTCTGTGGAATATACTTTTTTCCCCCATTTCAGATAAATTTTCCCCTCCTGGAACTAGATTTTTCAAAGAAAAATCCAAATCATATTTAGATTCTAGGCATCTCTAGCAGCTCAAATGGTTGTTTGAATGTCCCATTATGATATACAAGTAAGTTAAATGCATTTAAAACACTGTATTTGAGAGTATAACACTCGTTCTCAGAATAGGACGTCGATTCCAATTTACAAATTGAGCAAAAATGAACTTCTTCAAAACCGTTGTTTTTCTTTTTAATTCCGTAGAACAAACATTTATGAACAATAATGCGAAATATCAGAACTCAAATACAGCTATTTTTATTTTTTGCAATACTTTTCTTAACTTTGGTATAAATTAAGTGTAATCTGCGTTATGAGTAAATAATTGACAATATTTTACGGATTATTTTACATTTTACTGTAAGAAATGATTTTTTCATATTTCTTGATATTCTAATTGAAAAAGTTTGTTATTTTTTATTCTGAATTCCCATTCTCAGTTTTTAAATAGTAATTTTGACAGATCTGTCGACGGTGATAATAATAATTCTTTCAAAACTAAAAATAAAAGTAGAAAAAAAAATTATAAAGGTGTCGATCTACAAATGTAATCCTGTAATAAATGTAATTTACCATGTAAACATATATAAAAAGTATCTATTCTTTGTGATTGTTTGCGAAATTTTACTTTCAAAATTGCCTGTCCTCGTCATAACGTAGATTAAATCACGACATAGAGTAGATTACACCAAATTGTAAATGACTAATTTGAGCTTAACAAACCGTAGGGTGCCAAGGAATATACTATAAATATGCTAAGAATATCTGTGAAGAAGTTTTCAGACATTTATGAATGTAAAATTGTCTGAGAAACTATATTTACCGTAGACAGTAACAAGAACAGTAACAACTTTGAAATTATAGACTGAAGTTCTCCACGCTATGGTTTTTACTTCCACGATTCTTTTCTGAATATCAAAACCTTTTATTGAATATGTGTAATGATTTTAGAAAACGTTCCCTGTGAATTTTCGAAACAATCTTAGATGTGCACAAGCGAAAAGAAGGGGTATCATACCCAAAGAATAATACCCCTTTCCTCCGAAGTCCTGGTTCTGATTACCCTCTAGAATGGAAAGCAAGAAATAGATACGGAAAAGAAAATGCCAATAGTCAGCATTTTCTCTTTTTCCTGAAAAGTTTCTATGTTATGAATAACACACTGTCTGTTTTGAGTAACATTTGTTTCACCTTCAAATTTGGGTTTAAATTTAGACCAGTCTAAAATTTCCCTTTATTATCCATATTCAGAATGCGTATGTTGTATTATTTGATATTTGTTTCATGAATGTAATAATTATAAAGGCTCTGTGATGCAAAAGTCAAATTTGTGCGGATCTTTATTTTTGTAATGAATATTGTTTTCAAAATATCATAAAAATGAAAGAAAGAAGCGAACGTATCCATATCAATGTACACAATGAGGCAGAACATTTAAGTGTCTAAATTTATTTTTCAATGCACTCTCCAAGAAGTGTATCTGCGACAGCCTCGACCCATTGCACATGGTGGAATGATTCTGCGTACAATGCAATCAAGCTTAACCAACAGCTGGTCAACAGGGACAATTCCTCAAACAGCAAACACTCAGCCTTGCAATTCAAACGATTCTGTTGATGACAAAATGGGTGTTGATATTGAATGAATTTATGTGAAATATAGCTTAAAAAATAATTATTCAAAGAGAGAAAAAACTGAATAGCAGCATTTTTTGTCTTTTATTTTAGTATTTTCTCAAACCGTTTCGTTCAATGGCATCAAAACAGTGAAAAATCAGTAAGAGTTAATGTTACCTGTGCAATGTGACACTTTTAAAACGTAAAATTTGATTTGTAATCTACGTTATTTACTTTGGTAATCTACGTTAAGATATCGGGTTAAATTACTTTGATTCCACGCGGAAAACAAATATCTAAGCAAGTAGATTTGGAAATTCGGCATCAAAAGCTCAAAATAACATCGGTTTACATGCTATGATATCTTAAAGATATACTGGTAGAGCTTTAAAGCAGATATATATCCATTTTTGAAAGCTACGTTATCGCCTTTTTGCACAACAGATGAATTCAATCTTTTGAGTGAAATTACAATTAAAACATGTCAGACAATTATTGTGCTTTTAAATTTGAAAAAAAAATATACATTTCTTTAAGGATTACATTTAGGTTTCTGTAATCATGGACTATACATATTAGAGGGTAAGTCATGAATTCTAAGCACGAATTCAAAGTTTGTGTTATTAAGTGTACTTTAATCAGGTCTGTTATCACAATTTGGAAAACATCTTATACAGTTTTTGTATCAATATATCCTTCATAGGATGATATTTTATAAAACCGTAAAGAAATTGTGGAAATTCTTTAAAAACATGTAATTTACCTCGTATTCTGCCACCTGTCACAGACTTCTAATGACACTCCGAGAGACTGACATGTTGGACAATGAAACATGGAACATGATTTTTTTCAGACTCTGTATGTATATCCTACAGTTTAACAACCAATAAATCTCTCTATCGGGCTCAAAACAGTGGATTTCGTGTTTTTCACTAACGTAGCTTACATAACGTAAATTACTGCATAGGAAACTTTTCTCGATTGACAATTCGGAAAAGATATGAAAGAGTAATTTATTACCGCTATTTCCTTCTCAAGTTCAATCCTTCTTCATACTATATTGGTTATTTTTCTATTTCTTCTAGTATGGATAAAATGCCACTAACGTAAATTACAAGCTTAAAACAACGGTCTTACCTTGGTTGCATTATTGTGTTTTTAAACAAAACATGGAACACATATGTGTCTATATTGCAGTCTGATTATTCAAACGCTTGTTTAAGATGTTAATTTCGTTGATAATCATTGATTTAAAGGAGTTCTTGAATTATTTATTATTTTTCTAAATGATGCTTAACGTAGATTACCTAAATTCGGGGACAAAATATTATTGCGGATATTTTTTTCTTTTTACCTCAATTAGTGAAATATTTCTTATTTTTACGTTGGCACATATCCATTTATCAGTTTCGAAAATATCTTTTTTGTATTGCATTTTGCCAACTTGCCCATAAAAGCTTCAAATCAACAACGAACAGCTCGGGGACAGGCGAAAAATCGACCCCTTGGTATAAACATGGATTACCCAAATCCATAAAGTTGTAGACTATGATGATTTTTACCCATTTTTTATTTGTACAATAAATTATATTCAAAGTATGCAAACTTATTTTGAACTATTGATGATTTTCTATTTTTTAGATATTTTTTAATAGCGAAGACAGCCTTTTTCAGAAATCGACGTCCTATTCTGAGAACGAGTGATAAGCATGTATTGAAATTTCCCCTTTTTGGACGTTCACACGCAAATTTTCCCCCACCTATGGGCCCTGACCACCTTCCCCCCAAATCAAAAAGAAACACTGTAAAGCATTGAGGAAAAAGGAGTATATGCAGACAACCAGCAATTTCTCTTTTTCTCTCAATGTAATAGGTGAAAATATTAAAAAAAATGTCTGATTTGTTATACCTTGCTAAGCAAACTGTAAAACATTGGGGCAAAGAAGTTTGTGCGGATGATAAGCAATATCTCTTGTTTCCTTAATGTTTTTGGATGAGATGATTGAAGGGGAATATTTTCTTGTCTGATTTGTCATGTCTTATTCAGGAATATTTATGGAATAAAGAAAAATGACATTTATTATAAATATATTTATTTTCTTCAGTGATGTAGGAATAATTGATAAAAATGGAGTATTTTCTTGGTCTTTAATTTGATACATGTCCAAAATAGAAAGCTGACAAAACATTGAAGGAAAAGAAGAAATACCACTTATCATTTCTATTTTCTTTCAGTGTTACAGGACCATTTGTTTTTAAAAGAATGTCCTCTTGGTCTGATTTGATTTGCCCAACATAGGAATATGATGAAATATTTTGGGGAAAGAGGGGAATGTTACTAATACTCAATTTTTCCTTTTCCTTTAGTGTTATAGGACTGGTTTATTAAAAAATGGAATGTCTTCTTGGTCTTATAAGTTACTTGATTTTCCCATCACAGGAAGTTGATGAAACAATAGGTGAAAAGAAGAAAATCTCACCAATAATCATTTTCTCTTTTTCCTTCAGTGTTATAGGATCACTTGATTAAAAAAGGATTTTTTAGTCTAATTTTAATTGCCCTTGAACACAGGTGGATGATGAAACATTGAGGGAAAAGAAGAAATATTTTTGTTTCTGTTTTTCCTTTAGTGTAATAGGACCAGTTGATGAAAAACGGAATATTTTCTTTGCCTGATTTGATTTGCCCAACACAAGAAGTTGTGAAACGCAGAGAAAAGAGAAGAAAATGTCACTCATAATCTGTTTTTCTCCTTTTCCTTCAGTGCAACGGGACCAGTTGATTAAAAAGGGAATGCTTTCTTGGTTTTATTTGATTTGCCAAACACAGTGCTTAAGCTGATGAAACCATGAGGGAAAAGAAGAAAGTTCAATTACTAATCAATATCTCTTTTTCGGTCAGTGTAATAGGACCAGTTGATAAACAAAAGCCGCCATAGACGGTTTTTGCTCCCCAATTAAGTGTTTGTCACAAAAATTCATGGGTTTATTCTATTTGCTCAACACACACAGCTGTTAAAAACATAAATGGGGAAAAAAGGTTCATTCAGATAACCATGTCTAATACAGGAAGATTTTATACCATTGAGAGAAAATAAGAAAATGACAATATTTAATTCCTCTTTCTATCATTACTGTAGGTTGAAGTAATGAAAATGCAATATTCCTTTGATCTGAATTGACATGCCTTACACAGAGAGCTGTTGAAAGACTGGGGGGATAAGTTTATTTGGATAACCAGTAATTTATTTGTTTCCTTAATGTTGGGAGGATGAGGTGATGAAAGGGGAATTATTTCTTGGTCTGATTAATTTTGAAAAACCTCATGCAGAGAGATTAAAACACATTTGGGTGGAAAGAAATTTATGAGGATAATCAGTGATTTCTCTTTTCCCCTTAATGTTGTAGGATGAGTTGATGAAAAGGGAATATTTTCTTGGTCTGATTTTACATGCCTATCAAAGAAAGATAGTAACTCTTTCCCAAATGGCAAAATTTTAGGGTGATCCAATTTGAAAGCTGTTGTTGGTGTCAAAAGAGATGCTGCGAAAGATAAAAAAATATGTATAAAACAACACAGAAAATATTGAGACAAAATGAGAAATTGTTTGTTATCTGCAGTTTCTTCTTTTGTCTCAATGTTTTCCCAAGCCTTTTCTCTCCTTCCCTCGTCAATGTAGCATCAGATGATGACAATGGAACATTTTCTATGTTTCCTTTGACATGCTTACATGTAACTTGGGGAGTTGTTAAAATGTTAAGGAAAGAGAAGAAATATGATTGATAATCATTTTCTATCATTGTAGTATGATCTTATGATGAAAATGGGTATTTTTGATATAGTTTACACAGACAAATGTTAAAGCATTGAGGTATAAGAAAATTGTGCAGATAACCAGAAATTTATCTTGTTCCCTCAATGTTGTAGGTTCAATTTGATGAAAATGCTATGTTTTTTTTGTCTTATTTGGCATTCCTAATACAGGAAGATGTTGAGAAATAGAAGAAACTGCTTATGAACAACAATTTCACTTTTCCATCAATGTGGTTGGATCTGGTGATTAAAAAATAAATGTTCTCATGGCTGATTTGATGGAAGCTTTTGAGGAAGAGAAATACACATGATTGGAATTTACTGCTTTTCCATGCATTTTTTTGCCTAATAACATGAACCCATTCTCAAATGTTTTTGCCTTATCAATTTGTAGTCTGCAAGTACAAACACTTTGAATTTGGATTAGACAATTATCATATCAATGAGAACAATTACTTTCTGATCACTTAGAGGACTCAATGACTGTCAAGAGAGGTCCATCTCCTAATGCTGCCTAGTCTATATTCACATTTCTGCATAAAATATGAATTCTCATTGTTTGGTGCAACTAGACACTTATTGTAGAAATTATGAATATTTCTATCAAGTAAAATGTGGTTTAGACTAGAAGGTCCCAAGCCCTTTAAAAGCAGAGGGAGAGACTGGATTATCATCCAAATACTATTAAAAGAAATGAAAACAAGGAGAGGTTTGCTCTTGTTTTTCATTACGATAAAAACTGCACAAATTAACAGTTTAATAATTTTGTAGTTTTACAAGCACACCTGAGCATGAAGTGCTCAAAGTGAGATATTTTGGTCGTTTTTTGTCCGTCGGCCGTCCGTCCACCTGTCTGTATGTCCGTTTGTCAATTCCTTTAAAAATCTTCTCCTAAGCAGTCGGGCCAATTTTGACCAAACTAGCCAGGAATGTTCCTCGGGTGACCTTTTTTTCAAAACTTATTTGTCAAATTATGATTAATCAAAAAAAGAGGGTGTTGCTGGGTGGGGCTTACCAGATTTGGAAAAATTATGAAAAATTCTTTAAAAATCAACCATCGGGCAAATTTGAAACAAACATGGCAGGAAGGTTCCTTGAGCGACCCTTTTCAACATTCTGTCATAAATCTTTAGATTCATCAAAAAATGTGGGCGTGGCAAAAAACCATTGGGCCAATTTGAACCAAACTTCAGTCTTGGCAGAAATGTTTCTTGCATGACCCCTTCGTGAACTTTTGATTCATCAAAAAATAAAGGCGTGGCAGGTTGGTAAGGCGGTGCTTATCAGACTTGGAGAAATTATAAGATTATTTTTTAATCAAGCATTGGGTCAATTTGAACCAAATTTGGCGGGAATGTTCCTTGAGTCATTATTTTCAACATTTGGTTACAGGTTTGTAGATTTTTTTTAAAAAAAATGAGGGTGTGGCAGGGCAGGGCTTATCCAACTTCTTCAAAGATAATCTTCTCCTAAATCATTGGGCCATTTTGTACCAAACTTGGCAGAAATGACTTTATGTCATAACAAGAGTTATCCACAGACAACGTAGCTCGCCTATATGGGAGCTTGTCACAAAAACAGCAAATTTTTTAAAAGTAGGTCAAACTCCAAGGTCAAGGTCACAAGGTCAATGGTAATGGTCCCAAATGAAAGGTCTTGTTGAGATGTATCTATGTGTGAAATATCAAGGCTGTATCTCTAATAGTGCCTGAGATATAGACCAGGTTAAAGTTTTTCAAAAGTAGGTAAAACTCCAAGGTCAATGTCACCTATGTATGAAATATCAAGGCTTTATCTCTAATAGTGCCTGAGATATAGACCAGGTTAAAGTTTTTCAAGTTAAGACGCGATGGGACGGGACGTGACGCCGGTGTAACGTAGTAAAGTGACCCCCATAGAATACTGACCCCCCGGTCACTATTCTATATAGAATACTGACCCCTTTCTATAAAATACTGACCCCCATGTAGAATAATGACCCCCCTGATTTTATCTATAAAATACTGACCCCCACCTAGCTTATTGCTAACTTAACATACACTACATGTATATCGATTCAAATCACATCCGTGTTTATTATGCTCCTCGAAAAAAGTTTCAGGGAGCATTCAATCGCCATGCTATCCTTCCGTTCGTACGTCCGTCTGTCTGTCCGTCCGTCCGTCCGTCTATAGTCAGATCGCAGCAACCTTTAGGCCAAATTCAATGAAACTTTACATGCACATGTATTCCATGAAATACATTTTGTGTCTGTGTTCTCGGTTTGTTTGTTGGATTTTAGCTCACCTGAGTACGAAGTGCTCAAGGTGAGGTATTGTGATCAGTCGTTGTCCGTCGTCCGGCCGTCCGTCCGTTCGTCCACAATTTCTTTGAAGATCTTCTTCCCCCAAACCAGTGGGCCAATCTTCATGAAACTTGGCAGGAATGATCCTTGGGTGAAAGGCTTTCAAACTTGTTAACTGATTCCATCATGGACTCTGGCTGCCGCGGCATGAGAAAAGGGGAAAATAGCCAAATCTTAAAAAATCTTCTTCTCACAAACCATAAGGCCTTGAGACTTCCCAGGAATGATCCTTGGATAAAGGTCTTTAAAAGTTGTTAAAAGAATTTGATTCTCATACAAACTCTAGGTGCAACGGCAGAAGAAAAAGAGCAAAATTGCAAAAACTTTTAAAACCGCTTCTTTTGCCAACTCAGCTGTCCAATCTTCTTGAAACATAGCAAATATTATTATTTGGTCAATGTCTTTGAAATTTGCTAAAAGAATGGTTCTTGTAAAAGCTCTGGCTGCCACGGCAGCGAAAAAAGGGGGCCCGCAATAGCTAAATAATAAACAAAAAGCTTCTGCTCCCAAACAAGTAGATCCATCTTCTTGAAACTTGGCGGGAATGATTCTCACAGGAAAGACTTTAAAAGATGTAAAAGGAATTTGATTATATCAAAAACTCTTACTGCCGTGGCATAAGAAAAGGGTGGGGATAAACAAAAAGTTAAAAATCCATTTGGTCAATGTCCTTGAAACTTTACAAGAATGATCGTTGGATGAAGGGCTTTGAAAGTTAATAAAAGGATTTGATTTTTGTTCAAACGTTTGGTGCCATGGCATGAGAAAAAGGGCAAAATTGCAAAAATTAATAAAAACGCTTCTTTTGTCAAACCAGCCGCCCAATTTTCTTCAAATTTGGCAAGAATTTTTATTGGGTGAATGGCTTTTAACTTTGCTAATACTTTTGACTGTCAAGGCACCAAAAAGAGGGCCCGAAATAGTTAATGATAAACAAAAAGCTTCTACTCCGAAACCTGCGAAACTTGGTCCCGGGTTATAAGTTTTCTAAGCTGTTTTAAAAGTTCGGTTATGTCAAAATTTCTGGTTGTACTGGTATCATTAAAGGGAAATACATGTATAGAGAAATTGTAAAAATACACTGCTTAAGAGGTAAAAATATTTAATTAATTTCTACAAGATATGCAGATCTCAGGTGAGCGACCTAGGGCCATCATGACCCTCTTGTTCATTTCATTTTTTTTTTCAATTTTGGGGCTGCGTCACAGAAAAGGACCTCAATGTAGAAATTAGTGTTTCTCTAATTTCTCTTCGTTCAATGGACATAATTTAATGAAATTTTGTATTTCAATGATGAATGAGATGTTCTGTAGTTTATTCAATTAATAATGAATGTACAAAAATCCTGTCATGTGAAAAGGGGACTAAATGTATGATAACATTGCGTCTATATCTTTTAGTCTCCCCGAAGCAAAGTCTCCACGATTCTTGCACGGAATGAGACGAAACTTAAATATGAACTTCATGAAATTATGTCAAGAACATTTTCTCTCTGTTTCTCAATTTGATGCTGTGTTATGGGAAAAGAGGCCTTATTGTAGAAGTTTTTTCTCATATTTCTTTTAATCTAGATAGAATCTAATGAAAATTTATAATTGATTAATATATTTTTTCATACCTTACATCTTTATTTTCCAATTGCGACAGCTGCTTGACGCCTTTTTAGTCTAACTTATTTCTCTAAATTAAGTTTTATGGACTTCCCAGCACGTTCCCTAATAGCGGGTTACTTATACTTTTCCACGACAAACACATGGTTCTATACTGAAATGTGACGTCATCGTGACCTAGTTTTTTTTTATTAAGTTTGAGTTTATTGAGGGTTTACGCCGTTTTCAACTGCCAGGGTTATGTCGCGGCGGCTGGACCACCTAACCATGGATTCCTGTTGTTTCTCAAACCAGTACTAGCCTACTACAACACCCTTACCGAGCCTCAAGCTGCTCGCCTACGTAGGTTAACGAATTTTCAAATCCATTGGTGGGTGACAATTTTGTCAGAAAGGGTATTGGTCGCAGCCGGGTATCGAACCCATGACCTCTCGAATGAAAGGCAGATGCGCTACCAACTGCACTAAGGCCGCGGCTAGTTTTTGGATAAAATCGCTTCGCCAATCGTTGAAGCGTTTATTTGATTGGCCAGGAAAAAGGTCACAGATGATGACCCCTTACTGGTGCCTGCCAGATGTTATTGTTTTAGTCAACACAGGATATTAATCAGATTGAGATAGCCTAGATAACTATGTCGCCTTTTAAAGTGACTAAATGTTAACATAATCACTCTAACACGGACCGCCAGGTAGGAAAGTGCGTATGGCAGACACACATACATAACTCTGGTAGGCTTCGAACTCAAAACTCTGAGAGACAAGTGATTCTCATTTCCATTTGTCCTTTCCTCACAAATATTCATCGGTAGTAGTTCGTAATCCATGAACAAACTGTAGGCCTAATGTACATACGATTAGGAACCAATACAGATGCTCCGAGACCAGATACCTTAGTCGGTAACGTCGGGTTCTGCCAATCAAGTGGTCGTGAGTTCAAAACCTGGCTCGGCATGTATCCATTCTGACATTTGACAAAAGTAATTTGTTTCTCACCAATGGGTGTGAATTATCTATGAGAGAGAGAGAGCAGCTGGAGGCTTTGTTTGTATTTTTGGTAGTACGGGTGCGGGAAATACACGGTACTAGGAATCCATAGGTGCTCCAGCCGCCGCAATATGACCATAACAGTTGAAAACGGCGTTAAACTTCAGTAAATCAAATAATTCAGATGCGTCTAACCAGCCAGTTTGAATCGCGTTCGCCCAGTAATGAATGAAATGTTGCGGTCAGAACATTCTGTATGGACGGACAGACGCATGCACGGACGAGTGCCATTGCACCTCCAATGCATTTCGATGGAGATAATTATGTGGTACGTGTGCAATAGTTGGGTTTATATTAGAGTAAGGTTGTTAGTGTGTATGTAGGGAAGGGGGGTCGATATTTCATGGGGGGTCACAATTCTACGTGAGGGGTCACTTTTCTACGTGTGGGGAAGTCATAATACTATGACCCCCCGGTCATAATATTATGACCGGGGGGTCAGTATTCTATATAAAATAGTGACCGGGGGGTCAGTATTCTATGGGGGTCACTTTACTACGTTACACCGGCACTAGGGCTGTGACATTAGCTCCCCGGACATAAAGTACCGCCTCACTAAAAAAAAAGTCAGGTGAGCGATATATGGCCATTCTGGTCCCCATGTCTCTCAATAATTTCTAAACATGTTTTGCACATAGATGTCAAGACCAAAAATTCTTAACCCTTCCTAGATGACAAAACCATTTTGATATTGAGGAAAAAAGGAACAATGCTGGTTATCAGCACTCTTTTTTCTTTGATGTTTCCTTTTTCTTACAGGTATATATCAAAACCAGGCCCCGGTTTCTCGAAAAAACTTAAGTATATTCTCTTGAGTTCATGCTCAACTTCTATTCAATATCAATCAACGTTGATTGGTATTCAATTGAAGTTCACGTGGATTTCGTGCGATTTGAGCACGATGCTCAGATTTGAGCATGAGAAAATACTTAAGTTTTTTCGAGAAACCGGGGCCAGGTCTTGTAAATCGAAAGGGTTTCCCCACAAAAATCAAATAAAAACTATGTTTTTGTCTAAATGGAAGAAAGTTTGGAAAATCATCAGAAGTACAGTTGACATTCGTTATGTTGACATCGGACGAGTCGAATTTCTGCTGAAGTCGAGGTGGAAAATCTAGTCCCATCCTGATATCAAAAATTTCGAAATAAGATTATTTTGAAATAGATAAAGTCATTGAGATATAGCAGGAAAAGGATAGAAATTGCTTGTGTCGACCAATTTCTATCGTTTTCCTACTACACTGAACCGAAAAATAAACTTTCGTTTTCACTCATTCTTTCCTGTGACATCCTTTAGGTGTCGCCACTCTAGTAAACATGGGATTTTTTTCGAGCGGCGTCGTTACGTATCCGAACTTATTCGAACGCGGTCGTAAACATTCGGTGGTGGAAAGTTCCACCACCGAATGTTTTCGTCGTCACCCGAATAATTCCGACGTCGTGCGAATCTCATTAGAGGTGGACTACCCTAAGAGTTCATGATCAATCAAATAGCGATAGCAACCACTCTATTTGGCAAACGTTCATTCAATTACACAAAAAATCAATAGCAATCATTTAGAGGACGTTTCATCTCTTCAACAAAAGTCTTTCATTGTATCATATTTCTGACGTTCATGAGGTACTTTGCATATTCTCAAACATTCATACTTGATAGTCTCTAGAATCGAGGACGATAGTCGTTAAGCCCTTCTGTTGCGATTTCGAACATGCTGCAGAGTCCCTAGTACAATCTGCAGAGGCGGTTGCATTTGTATTGTTCTACTTGAGGTCGACCATGATTCTAGGAAGCACGACAATTTTGCTCGATTTTTTACTTTGCATATTTAGTTAATTTACAAGTACCAATGTGTACAGTCAGTAGCATCAGTTTCAAATTGTTTTGGTTTTGTTTCCAGCCATTCCCTGTTGACTTTTATGTTGTAATTGGTCGTATTTGCTTTCCAGCGTACAAAACACCTGGGACCAGTTTCATCAAAACATTTAATAGTTACGTATTATTGTCCCACCAATATCCTATGAAACGTGTAGAAGGACAAAATTGCGTTAATCAAACGTTTTTTGATATCTATGGTACCAGATTCTTGTTGTAAATTTGTCGTTAGGCATTGTTAACACAAGATTATATATCGTAACTCGTTGTTGTAATTGCTAAACCTTTGTATCTCGTTTTTGGAAAATTTTAAAGGGGAGTGGAAAAAATGTAATAACTTTTCCCAAACTGAAATGTTTTACTTGAAATTTTGACATATTGTTCACAAATAATGAGTCATTAATACTGATCAGTAAGAATATCTCAAAATCTGCGAGAATTGTCTAAACTGGGCACACAAGTTTGTACTTTGAAAATTGCAAGATTCGACATACGGGGTTTTGCATTTACACCGACGAAACGTTTTATGGGGAGCCATGAATGTTAGTAGTACTGTATGTCGCGCGGGCTTCGGGACCGAATTGTCCTGAGTTTGAAGCCCGCTACAATGATTTTTTTCTTCTGTCCTGTTGTGTTTTTGTCAATGCTGCAATTCAGATGAAGTTAAAGATATTTTCCACTTTTTTCATGTCCTTGTCACGATGATTTTAGAAAACGTTTCATCAATTTCAAATTTCGTAATCGTCCATCTATGTTTAAATGCATTGATCTATATCTATTAACTTCAAATAATAAGAAAATGCTCACAAATACTGCTATCTTTGTTAAGTTTGCTACTTCCAAAAGAATTGAATTATTGTAAAAACATATCTTCTTTTTTTCACTCTCCTTTAAAGATATTAGTAAACTAATTTCATTTTTCTTCCTTCATTTCTTCTAAATGTGTTTCTTACATCCATATATGTATCACGTTTTGTTAATATTTTGTTTTTTGTAAAAAACGATGTACTATGTACAAGTTTTGCTAATAAACTGTTTTGTTTGTTCTGCCCTAAGTATCCAATGGTACCTTGCTACCACACCGTCTGATCAAGCGTTTTCTTCCGCTTCGTCCGCCACGGAATCCCTTTTACTATACCATGCTATATAATCGGCATCTTGATAACTGTTAGTGTTCGCGAGAGCGTGTCCACACAGCGTTGGGCATGGCACGCTACACATTTACATAGGTCCAGATAAGAGGGTTGATGACTTTTCAAATTGAACTAATTAACTAAATTTTCATGAAACCGTATATTGTGGGTATTCATTAGAATCGTCTCGTCGAGACGAATCAAATGAGTACCCTCAATATAGGGTTTGGAATTGAAATAGAATAATATTTGAATGTCTTCACCCCTCTTATACGTAGCTCTGCATTTGTTGTCAAGTAACGTCGGTCCCTACTAGTTGCGCATTACGGCTCAAGGTGCTCATAATTATGGTATAAGTCTATGACAAGCGAAAAGGGCCTAAAGACACAATAGCGCTATACCTACAATAAACATAGAGGTATACCGCTAAAAATACCGGTATATGTCATATTTCAGCGGTAAACAGATAAAAAATAAAGGTATACGTTCAAAATTATGGTAAACCCCATTTCAATTGCAGCTATACCAATAAATAGTAACGTCGTGCTGCTAAATTAGAAACATACGTACATTTTTATCGGTATACCTCCATTTTATATAGCCGAACACATAGTTTGTACTATAGCCGTAGATATAGCTCGTAGAAGGAGCTGATGTAACGAGCTATTGGTTTGGCTTATGAGATTTCGAACAGAAAGGTCAATAATAATAAGCAGTGCACCAATAATTTAGCGGTACACCGTTATTTTTTATGGTCAAGCTTCCATGGAAATGGCGGTTTACCCTTATTTTTTAGGCATGCATAGGCTACATTTCTATCGATGTACCGCTAAAAATATGACGGTATACTGGTATTTTTAGCGGTAGGCCTATACCTCTATTTTTATTGTGGGTATAGCGTTATCATGTCTCAAGACCTTATTCGCGCGCCATATATGTCGCCACGGGGATATGCTTGCTCATGAAGGGACTGTCGCAATCGCTAGCCTTTTTCTCTTATTCATGTTACCCAGTTGTCCAGTTAACGATAGGGTATCACGTGATATACTAACAATAACAACAATAGGACTCAATTTTATAATGTGTGGATGACCAGCGTCTTCTCATTATCCAACAATATTATGAGGTTATTTAACAGAACAGAACAGAACAAAGTTTTATTAAGACTTGCACATAACATACATCGTCTAAATACACAATTCTTGCATAACAAAGCGTGAATAATGGCAAATGCATACACCCTTCGATCACACACACAAACACACGCACACAAACACACACACAAACTCACACACGTACAAAAATATGAGTGATATATGGTTGCTTTTCCACGAAAACCACGCACCCGCAGCTTGTTTAAAGCTGCAGTTACGTGGTTTTCGCTGAAAAGCAGCAATATACAGGTTGTTGTACATGTATATAATTTTGAAAGTAATGTGATGGTAAATACTGAAATCTAGCTTTAACTGAGAGGGAGAGTAGAGTTCAATCACAAATGATTCTTAATAGCTTAACAATTCACGATATTTTTCAAAGAAAATGATAGAGTCTATAAATGTATTATGATACTTTCCAAACATCAGATAATAGTGCAAGTCTGAAATCAAATTAGTTGCAGATGAATTAAACCGGTATGTATTATTGTTTTTATTCGTATAGTAAGTTTTGTGAGAAAAGAAGAAAGGCTGGTTGTTAGCACTTTCATCCTTTCTCTCAACACTTCCCAACGTATGTGTGATTCAACATCAAACCGGGACTTATTTTGGAAAGGATAGAACATGATAAAATGGTTTGATTAAGTCTAAATGGTATTTAGTTTGTTCTCTCTACATTTTAAACAATGTTTCAAGTAAATGGCTAACTTAGTAAGCGTGTTTGCATTTGGCTTTTGAAAAGTTTACAAAGTTTATAACTCTGTGGATAAGGATTATTTGACTTATTTAAATCAGACTGGAAGAGACTAAATATATGTTTAAGCAAAAGGTGACTTATAGGCCCATTGGGCCGGGTGTGCGATTCATCAATTACAAATTTTATAAAGTATGTATAACTATTGTTCACACATGTCACTATAATAAAATATTTTCTTCTATAATAATACTTATCAATATATTTACGTCTTAATTCGCGGTATATTGGACATGTCAAACAGAAGTGATAGAGATCTTCGATTTCATTTTTAGCTCCACTGGCCGAAGGCCAGCGAGCTATTGTCATGGCGTTGTGTCCGTCGTGCGTGCGTGCGTCCGTCCGTCCGTGCGTCCGTCCGTCCGTCCGTTAACTTTTTCTTTAAAAATCTTCTTCTCAGAAACTACTGGACCAATTTTAATTAAATTTCACAGAAATGTTCCTTGCATAGCCCTCTTTCAAATTCCTTCAAAGAATTCAATTCCATTGAAAACTCTGGTTGCTATGGTAACAAATACGAATTTTTAGAAAAAACTTAAAAAATCTTCTTCTCCCAAACAACTTATCAGATTTCTTTGAAATTTGACAGGCATGTTCCTTTGGTGACCCTTTTTCAGATTCCTTGAAGAAATTTTGATAATTCGAAAAACATGGCCGCTGTGGGCGGGGCTTATTTTCCATATATGGCGCATAGTGTAATTTTAAAAAATCTTCTTCTCAAAAACTACTGGACCAATTTTAATTAAATTTCACAGAAATGTTCCTTGCATAGCCCTCTTTCAAATTCCTTCAAAGAATTCAATTCCATTGAAAACTCTGGTTGCTATGGTAACAAATACGAATTTTTAGAAAAAACTTAAAAAATCTTCTTCTCCCAAACAACTTATCAGATTTCTTTGAAATTTGACAGGCATGTTCCTTTGGTGACCCTTTTTCAGATTCCTTGAAGAAATTTTGATAATTCGAAAAACATGGCCACTGTGGGCGGGGCTTATTTTCCATTATTCGGCCAGTGAGCTATTGTCATGGCGTTGTGTCCGTCGTGCGTGCGTGCGTCCGTCCGTCCGTGCGTTCAACTTTTAGCTCACGTGAAGACAAAGTACTCAAGGTGAGCTATTGTAATCGGTGAATGTCCGTTGTCCGTCTGTCTGTTGTCTATCGTCCAACAATTGCTTTAAAAGTCTTTTCCTAAATCACAAGGCCAAACGACCTGAAACTTTGCAGGGATCTTCTTTGGGTTAAGCTCTACCAAAGTTTTAAAAGGAATTTTATTCCTTTTGAAAACACAGGAAAAGGGGCCTTATTTACATTTTCACTGTTTCACTCTAGTGGCCACAAATTTGGCTCAATCCTATTGAAACTTGGTCATAATTAAACTGGTCAAAATAATTGTTTAAGCATACAGAGATCTTAATGACATTTCCAATGTTTATATACTGAAGGCCACAAATTCAGCTCAATCTGAAAAAACAACTGGTCAAAATAATTGTTTCAGCATACAGAATGAACCTTTTTGAACATGGAAAGGTTTTGTGTTAAAACATGGGAAAAGGGGTCTTTATGACATTTTCTTACACTGAATTTGATTGAGTCAAAGTGTTTGTCACTTAAAAAGAGAAGCTTGTCTTGAATTGGGCAGATCTAGACTAAGAAAGGGGGTCTTAATGATTTTTCTGTTTACATTCTGGTTGTTGTAGAATCAGCCACTATGTCAATATATAATATTTCATGTTCATTTGCTGGTTTAACCAAGCTTGTAAAAATTCACTTTTGATGGGAAAAATGAACTAATTGTAAACTCAATTACCTTTATGAACAGGAAATTTTAAAGTTTATTGAGGCTTTTAAATGCCTGATGACCTTCAATTATAATTGTTGATGGCAATTTGGTGGTCATTTTATTTAAATGCATCCATGTTGAAGTTTACAACTTTTAGAAGGGCAATATTAGCAGTCTGAATTCATGATTTTATGCACAAGCATGGAAGTTTTAAACTGAAAAATCATAATATTCTTTGAAGTGCAAAAATCCAAAATATATCCCTTGCAAGGCTGTTTTTTGTTTACATTAGATAAATATTGAATTTAAACAAGCAGATTGTATACAGTAAGATCTGAGTCCATCTATTTAAAAGGATATTCATTGCAGCAGCGGGTGGAAGCCAATTTGGTCCTAATAACTAAGAGTCAGACATTGTGCAACAATGCAGGCTATGGCTGTGACTGCACATACAATGATATTGCAGTAAGCAGCCAATATCGCTGCTTTTCAACAAAAACCTCGTAACTGCAGCTTACAACAAGCTGCAGTTACAAGGTTTTTGTTGAAAAGCGACAATATGCTGAATGAACAAAAAACACAAAACGCCCATTAGACATGAAGTAAATACTGGTTACACACTTTTGTTGTTTGCACTTCACACTTCAGACTGAAAGCTGATGTAATTCTATCAGTCAATATTTAAATATTTGTCTTTGTAATCATGCTATATTTCAAACCATGGGTCTAATAGAATAGAACAGGATATACAGTTAGTGTTCAAAATGATTGGGTTTGATCCTGACAAAGTTTAACCAGTGCCTTGTTAATGTCAAAACTACTCAGGTGGCCAAATTGTTTAATGGCGTCTACCACAATTGAGAGCTTGAGATCGAAGGTTGCAAACCCAGTGAAAGCTAGCCTTCTGTATTGAATTGTAGCAACCAGTTGGGTAGATGCACCAAGAGTGCAGTGGAGAGGTTACACTCTGCAGTGCTCTCAAAGACAAGACAAAACTGTCTCATATTTGTGAAAACTGACAAGCCTATGAAATAGGACTGACAGTATAATAATAAAACTTGAGGGGCCTAATTTATTTTTATGAAACATTAAGAATAAAAGGCGCATTATTGACAGATTCCTCTGTCTGTGCAACAAACCACAATAAAAAAATCACTGCTCTTCTTCGAAACCTAGTAACTGCAGCTTAAAACAAGCTGCAGATACGAGGTTTTCGTAGAAAAGAGATGAAATCCTGTATCATCATAACAAGAGTTGATAAGATTTGTACTTCAATTCTCTTTCATGATTGTAAATTGAAAAAGAAATCAAAAAAATTCCCAGACAATAAAAGTAATTTACTTTCACATAGGTGCAAAGCTGTTGAAAGGCAATCTTTAAATGTCTATTAACCCTTTCCCAAACAAGACCTGGTTTTGACGTCCCTAATACATATGGCTTGGGAAAACATTGAGACAAAAGAAGAAAGTGCTGATTACCAGCAGTTTCTCCTTTTGTCTCAATATTTTCTGTGCTAAAATATACACAAATTCTGTGTTTATCCTTAACCATTTTGTCGTCTGCAGAAGCTTTGAATTTGAACCACCCTAAATGTTTGCCGTTTGGGAAAGGGTTAAAGTCAGGCAAAAAATAAGTTATTGTCACTTAGGTTCAAGTCCCAATTGTGTCACAGGGGATCATTAAGTGTATAATATTGACTCATGAATTTATTTTCGCTGTTTTTGTTGTAAATAATATTTACAAATTATTATAATTTATGGACGGTAAACAGTCTTTATTTTGTGTCAGACGGAATGAGACAAGATCAAAGTGTTTATGAAATAAAAGCTCATATTTCACAAACTTTGACAAATGACTATAGTTGACTTTATTTACCTTTTTACCATTCAATCCTTTTACAGGGCTATATGAATAGTTTAATTTGTACAAGTTGAAAACAACTGTTGAAGACATTAACCCATTACCACACAATGACTCTTTTTGACTCCTCACAAGATAATGGGTTTGGAAAACATCATGGCAAATGAAGAAATTGCTTGTGACAAGCAATTTCTTCATTTCCCACAATGTTTTCAACCCCAAAAAACCATAACATTTTAAATTTCATGCACTTGAAATTGCAGTCTGCAACTTCTTTGAATTTGGACTAGTTCAATTTTTTGTCGTTTGGTAATTGGTTAAGTTGGGAACTGGACATGATGGTATGAGCAGAGATGTTGCCTTTGAAGCAAATGACAATGTAGTTGATACTGTAATTCAAAATAATGATGGACAAATCAAAAGATTTATTTTAATTAGTTGCATGCCTAAAAGAAGCTCTGTCACAGGTTCTTTTATTTACATGTTTTCCTGATTCTGGTTAACAATTTCTGTTTTAAAGAATTTCTGGCATGTCTTTTGGATGCACAGGAAGACATAGTAAGTTAATTGGACAGTATACCATTATTGTTGGTGCAAGATTGTATGGCACATGTTTACGTTTTGTTCAAATGTACGTATACAAAACATTGTTCGATAAAACGCAGAAAACTATCACTGAATCTAATTTTTTGACATGTCTATGTCGCTACTTATAAAGAATTTATTCATGTTTTATACAAAACTGTTTTGATTACATTTGGGCAAAATGTAAACATGTGCCATACAATCTTGCACCAGCAAAAGTTTATAAAAGGAAAACAATACATGTATATGTTGTAACATTCTAGATATACATAGGCTATACAAGAAATCTGCTTTTGTTGCTTAGAAGATGGAGTATTTCAAAAAGAAAAAAAATACTATATAATGAGGCATAAAAAGTTGACAAGGTTAACCTTCTCCATTAGAATGATTTATTAGGTCATAAATTGTAAAACTATCTTGCATAGTAAAAAGAAAAATATTGTACTAAAATATAACTTGTGCCCTTGACATTGTTCGACTGTAAACAACTCATTGGTTTCCTGTTAAAACATATTGGGTATCTTACCTGTAAATCTGTACATACAGACGCTGTGATAGATAGACACAGAATTTGGCAGATTATAACAATTGCTTTTCCACAAAAGTTTTGTAATACATATACCTGCATGGTACTATTCTTGGCTTGAAAGATGCCAAGGAGTACTTTATAAGAGCAGAGGGTGAAAGCATTAAAGATTTGGTAGATCAGCAATATTTCTGGTCGACCACAGTTATTGATAGGGAAGAAAATATTGATAATGAAATCAAAACACCACAAATCATACTTCATGGAATATCATGGGGAATATTTGTGAGATTGATTGGTCAATATAATGCGGTCACAAGTAAAAATGTCTCTCTGACTATAACATGGATTGCATAAATTTGAAATACTGGCTGATACAGGACCTGAAATACAGCTTAAATTTGTTAATTTTAAATTCAAATTGTGATGAAAAGAATTTTCAAAAAGAAGAAAATGTTAAATGTCTATGATGCTTGGTATAACATGCTAAGTTCAAGCATGATTGTACTTGTAAGCTACATTCTTTGAGCAAAAAAGTACAAATATAAGCTGAAAATGATAAATTCTTACAAGAAATAATCACTGATTATTGTTTGTCAAAATCATCTTAGATCAGCAATATTTCTTTCCACAACTATAATTGATAGGGAAGAAAATATTGATAATGAAATCAAAACCTCACATATCATACTTCATGGAATATCATGGAGAAATTCCTAGAAGATCAATTGGTCAATATTGTGCGGTCACAAATAAAAACCACCGGTCAAGAACTCGGATTAAGGAACGGACAAAATGTTGACTTTATAATCAATACCATGTCATTGTTTTCCGCTGTAAAGGAGGGGTCCACTCTTTTGGCGCCAACGAAAAAATATTGGCTTTTGGGAATAAAATGACATTTGTTTTCTCGAGTAATTGAGAATGTTTGTCTTAGAAATGGGATCTAAATATTTGATGGAATAAATCAAAGATCAGACCGCACAGAATGAACATTCTGTACGGTCTGATCTTTGATTTATTCCACCAAGAATGGTCGGCACATATTGACTCTGATTACAAAGGGTTAATGAAATATTTGGTTATCCATGATTGCCTAGGATTGAGTATGATTGCCATCCTCGCTATAATAATCTCTGTGGATGCATTTATTGCTATATAACGGAGTGTTTTATGATGGTCAATATCTGAGGGGAATCATGCAGCCAGGGTTAAATAAGGCCAGTTTGGTTTCATATTTTGTTCTCAGTTCTTTCCCAAACAACAAAATGTGAGAATTATCAAAATTAAAGCTGTCCTTGCTATAATAATCTCTGTGGATGCATTTATTGCTATATAACGTAGTGTTTTATTATGGTCAATATCTGCGGGAATCATGCAGGGGGGTTAAATAAGGCCAGATTTTTACACTGGTCCATATTTTGGTTTCAAGAAGTTTGTCACATTATATAGTGCAAGTTGTACTTGTATTGTACAAGGGTTCTTTGATACAAACTGTTCAAAATGATAAGAAATTCCATCACAAATGAACTTTAAATTTACACCCCTTCTAGAGTTTGAAATGAGACTTTGTCTATCATTTGATGGGGCTGGCTACTGGATCAGCATGATGGTAGTCGACTTTGGAGGCGCCTTAAATCCACTATTTTCATGTTGCATGGAAACTTAGCAAAGACTTTCTTTGGCTCATGAGCATCCATTATATTTTTGCAGGCTTTATAGGCTTTGACCTTCTATCTGTAGCTTTCCATTTGACAAAAAGTAGTGTCTTTCTAAACATAATTATTAGAAGCAATACAACTTTACAACACAATTAGTTTACCTAAATAGATAGTAGAGTAATCATCAACAATCTTTTGATATTAATTTCACAAAGCTAACTTAACAGGGAGGGGTTGAAAAACGTGACCTTTTTAGAATTACTAAATCCTTTGATGTGTCTGTTTGTCTGTCTGTTTGTATCTTTTTTGTACTCCAAGTCAAGTGCCTTTTGATCTACTTTCAACAATGTTGGTCTCGTGGTCTATATGGATCATCGTTCTTTATCAAGTTCAATGTCACGTTTAGTATATTTCATCGTAAGTTTTTACGCATTTTTAAATTTTCCTGTATTAAAGCTGACATCATTGATGCCCTAATCATAAACTCTCAGTTCAGATTGTTTGAGTTTGATCAAAATGATGTTTTTGAAAACAGGTTTGAATCATTTTAAACAAGATTTCAAGTTCTGAAAAAAAAAAAAAAAAAAAAAAAAAAAAACGAAAAGAAAAGTTCTAGAAAATGTTGGTGACCATATTTTCCCGCTATAATCTTCTGTCTCACCCAGATGAGACTTACCGTAATTATTCTAATAAACACCCAGGTGTTTATTAGAAACAATATCAATGGAAAAGTAGGGGGGTTTATTAAAGGTATTCCTATTTTGGTAGTCAAAAGTTGTAAATCAAGTGTCATTTCACAGACTCAAAGTTCAGCAAGTCGAATTAAGAAAAGTTTTGTTATAAGGACTGCGAAATGCGATTTTTCGATGAAATTTCTTCATTGCAAACAGAAAGAGGGCTGGAAATCCTCTTTTTCATTGCTTTTGGAAATGATATTTGTTTATGACTTACATTTTTTAAATACAGAATCAGGGGATGGGCGTTTTTTAGAATCACCCTATTTTGCCAAAATTGTGCTTGTCAGATAAGCAGATTTTCAGCCGAGATTTGGGGGATGGGCGTTTATTAGAATATGGGCGTTTATTAGAATAATTACGGTATCTAGTCTTTCTGTGCTGTTTCAATTTCTTATCCTATCAATGCCTTATTTTGTACTTTTGAAAGCAACATTAAATTTTGTCCTCTAATAAGGTTGATGACCGCAGACCAAAAGTCATCATATTTTTTTCACGTGACATTATTAGAGAGATATTTAAAAAGCATTGGAATTTAATCTTATGATTCATTTGAATTCAACATAGATAACAGAACAATTAAATCTGTTCAGACAGACAGTTGAACAGTGTCAGGATGATATTACAGGATTTATTCTTGGGCCATACCATTCTTCAGGTCAGTTTTGACATTACTTCTAGCATAGGGTTTTAGAAAACATTGAAGGAATAAGAAGTAAATGATGGTGATCAGCAATTTCTTCTTCTACTTTTATGATTTCTTTCCAAAACCATTAAAATTTTCTGCCTCGTATTACAACTATAATCTGCAACAACTTTGAACGTTTGTCATTTATCCGGCATCAATTTTTTAGCTCCACTGGCCGAAGGCCAGCGGGCTATTGTCATGGCGTTGTGTCCGTCGTGCGTGCGTGCGTCCGTCCGTTAACTTTTTCTTCAAACATCTTCTCCTCTTATACCAGTGGGCCAATTTTGACCAAACTTGGCAGGAATGTTCCTTGGGTGACCCTTTTCAAAACTTGTTCGCGAATTTTTGATAAGTCAAAAAATGTGGGCGTGGCAGGGCGGGGCTTATCAGACTTAGAGAAATCATAAGAAAATTCTTTAAAAATCAACCATTGGGCCAATTTGAACCAAACTTGGCAGGAATGTGCCTTGAGTCATTCTTTTCAAAATTTGTTCACAAATTTTTACATTTGTCAAAAAATATGGCCGTGGCAGGGAGAAAGGGGCTTATCAGACTTAAAGAAATCAAAAGAAAATTCTTTAAAAATCAACCATTGGGCCAATTTGAACCAAACCTGGCAGGAATGTGCCTTGAGTCATTCTTTTCAAAATTTGTTCACAAATTTTTACATTTGTCAAAAAACATGGCCGTGACAGGGAAAAAGGGGCTTATCAGACTTAAAGAAATCAAAAGAAAATTCTTTAAAAATCAACCATTGGGCCAATTTGAGCCAAACCTGACAGGAATGTGCCTTGAGTCATTCTTTTGAAAATTTGTTCACAAATTTTTACATTTGTCAAAACATTTGGCCGTGGCAGGGAGAAAGGGGCTTATCAGACTTAAAGAAATCATAAGAAAATTCTTTAAAAATCAACCATTGGGCCAATTTGAACCAAACCTGGCAGGAATGTGCCTTGAGTCATTCTTTTCAAAATTTGTTCACAAATTTTTACATTTGTCAAAAAATGTGGCCGTGGTAGGGAGAAAGGGGCTTATCAGACTTAAAGAAATCAAAAGAAAATTCTTTAAAAATCAACCATTGGGCCAATTTGAGCCAAACCTGGCAGGAATGTGCCTTGAGTCATTCTTTTCAAAATTTTTCACAAATTTTTACATTTGTCAAAAAATGTGGCCGTGGTGGGGAGAAAGGGGCTTATCAGACTTAAAGAAATCATAAGAAAATTCTTTAAAAATCAACTTTAGGGCCAATTTGAACCAGACTTTGCAGGAATGTTCTTTGAGTCTCTCTTTTCAAAATTTATTCACATTTTTTTTACATTTGTCAAAAAATGTGGCCGTGGCAGGGAGGAAGGGGCTTATCAGACTTAAAGAAATCATAAGAAAATTCTTTAAAAATCAACCAGTGGGCCCAATTGAACCAAACTTTGCAGGAATGTGCCTTTAGTCATTCTTTTTATAATTTGTTAACAAATTTTTATATTTGTAAAAAAAAATGTGGCCGTGGCAGGGAGAAAGGGGCTTATCAGACTTAGAGAAATCATAAGAAAATTCTTTAAAAATCAACCATAAGGCCAATTTGAACCAGACTTTGCAAGAATGTTCTTTGAGTCTCTCTTCAAATTTTTTATTCACAAATATCAAGATTTGGCTGCTGCTGTGTAAGGCTTACAATAAATCATGGGATAATTCTTCCACTTTAACCAGTGGAGCGATTCAGGCCCTCCTGGGCCTCTTGTTTCCACATACAATACATAAACGTTCATTTCGTGGCAAACGAGTTGGTCCATATCTACCTGTTTGAATTCTGAGGGGATGTGCCGATAGCCTAAATTTTGTTAAGTAGAATCTCAAGTCGTATGGGACTACGTTTAGATATTTCTCATATTGAAACTCTGTTTTAAATGTTACGTATTCCTCTAAAATAGAGCTTCTATTTAATGCGGCATGCCACTCCCGAATATAACATGTCTTTGTACAATACCGAATCCTATTGGATGAGTACAATGCAGAACGAGCCTATATTTGGACGAGCCGATAGGCGAGTCTAAATATAGACTGGTTCTGCATTGTACGAATCCAATAGAATTCGGTATTGTACAAAGACATGTTAAATGACCTCTTTATTTCACATCATTTTTTTTCACACAAAACATGACAAAGATTAATTTTGTATAAAAAATAAGATCGAGATCTAAATACTTTTAAATGGAATTCCAACGTGAAATAAACAAGAGGCCCAGGAGGGCCTGAATCGCTCCACTGGTTAAAGTGGAAGAATTACCCCATGATTTCTTGTAAGCCTTACACAGCGGCAGCCAAATCTTGATATTTGTGAATAAATTTTGAAGAGAGACTCAAAGAACATTCTTGCAAAGTCTGGTTCAAATTGGCCTTATGGTTGATTTTTAAAGAATTTTCTTATGATTTCTCTAAGTCTGATAAGCCCCTTTCTCCCTGCCACGGCCACATTTTTTTGACAAATATAAAAATTTGTGAACAAATTTTAAAAAGAACAACTAAAGGCACATTCCTGCAAAGTTTGGTTCAATTGGGCACACTGGTTGATTTTTTAAGAATTTTCTTATGATTTCTTTAAGTCTGATAAGCCCCTTCCTCCCTGCCACGGCCGCATTTTTTGACAAATGTAAAAAATTGTGAATAAATTTTGAAAAGAGAGACTCAAAGAACATTCCTGCAAAGTCTGGTTCAAATTGGCCCTATGGTTGATTTTTAAAGAATTTTCTTATTTCTTTAAGTCTGATAAGCCCCTTTCTCCCCGCCACGGCCACATTTTTTGACAAATGTAAAAATTTGTGAACAAATTTTGAAAAGAATGACTCAAGGCACATTCCTGCCAGGTTTGGCTCAAATTGGCCCAATGGTTGATTTTTAAAGAATTTTCTTATGATTTCTTTAAGTCTGATAAGCCCCTTTCTCCCTGCCAGGGCCGCATTTTTTGACAAATGTAAAAATTTGTGAACAAATTTTGAAAAGAATGACTCAAGGCACATTCCTGCCAGGTTTGGTTCAAATTGGCCCAATGGTTGATTTTTAAAGAATTTTCTTATGATTTCTTTAAGTCTGATAAGCCCCGCCCTGCCACGCCCACATTTTTTGAGGAATCAAAAATCCGCGAACAAGTTTTGATAAGGGTCACCCAAGGAACATTCCTGCCAAGTTTGGTCAAAATTGGCCCACTGGTATAAGAGGAGAAGATGTTTAAAGAAAAAGTTAACGGACGGACGCACGGACGGACGCACGGACGCACGACAGACACAATGCCATGACAATAGCCCGCTGGCCTTCGGCCAGTGGAGCTAAAAAGACAGAAAAACAACAAAGGCTTATGTCATGAAAAAAATGTAGGCTACATGTACATTTTTAACATTGTGAAATATACATGGCATCTGACATTAAATCTATATTTATCGATTTATGTTTGTCTCAAAAGATTGAATAGACCGTCATATGACAGTGTGAAATGTACATGAAATTTGTCATATAAACTATCTATCATGCCAAGCGTAAATCAACAATGAAAGCATTGACAGAAAAAGAGAAATTGCTGATAAACGGCAAATCTCCTTTTCTCGTAGAACTTTTTTGTCAAGCCTTTTAATGGGTATCAAATCCAGGTCTTGTTTGGGAAAGGGTTAAGTTTGATTTTTATCATTGCTGCAAATTAAATGCGCTACAATTCAAAAATGTTTTGAAATGAAAATAATCTCTTTCGTGATGTTTAAAATCATTTTCTCCTTTTGCCTTAATGTATTCCCAATGTGTTTTTTTCAATCACAGAATCAAAGCTTTGTCTTGTTTAGGACAGTGAATTCAAAATATCATGTTGAAACAAAAATTCAACTCTAATGCACAATTACTCTACTAAGGGAGATTACTCTTCGACGCGAATATGGATATTTTGTATCGCAGCCTCGGTTTGGGAAAAATCCATATTTGTACGGT
Source organism: Fragum sueziense (assembly GCA_963680895.1). NCBI lineage: Eukaryota > Metazoa > Mollusca > Bivalvia > Cardiida > Cardiidae > Fragum > Fragum sueziense. The sequence continues at coordinate 14,771,582 of OY804596.1, forward strand.
TCAATCGATATTTGTAGGGTTCAAATGAGTGCAATGCATATTTGGAGGGTTCAACCGGTGCATCGTACAAATATCGATTTGGCCGCTTTGGAGTATCGAGAATCCCGTGCGTTCACGCAATTATCTCGTGCGTACAATACGGCTCTAGGTATTGTATACTCACGTGGTACGAATGGGACAATTTCATTGGTTTACTAATGTAGGGTGTGAAATAAATTTCAATATCCAACTTTCCCTGACAATATTAATCCTCAGAAATATCCTTGAATTTGGAGATCTCAAACAGTTTATTCGCTTATTCATTCCCATTTATCAAACTGCAGGACAGTTTATAGACATTTTATTAACCGGTATTCGAATTTTCTTCAACCATTTCCATAGTGCCGAAAGACAAGACATTTCTTTTGTCCGAACGTCTTCGACTCATTTCTCGAAAAGGACTTATTAAGGAAAGTATAAAATCCGGTTTCAAATTAGACAAAAAAAGACTTCAAATGAGAAAAACAGGTTCCGTTTTCTCCCACGACATCAAAGCTTTTCTTAGCAAAACATTTATTTAAAAGCAAACAACCCGCCGTTTCTGGGAACTGGGCTTCTAAATCAACTAACATCTGTTTAACCCTTTCCAAATAACGTTAAATAGAAAGATAGTGCAGTCGACCGAATAGAATTAATGTTACTTGAAGTTAAAATGTGTATGTTGTAGTATGTGAAGATATGAAAGAAAAGAGAAGAAAATGCTGGTTACCAGCATCTTCGCCTTTTCTTCTAATGCTTCTCAAATGCTCAAATGCTTCTCAAAACACTTTCTCAAGAAACCTAGAACCAGGGCGTGTGCTTGAAAAGTGTAAACAGGATATAGAATAAATACAAACCAGACATCTGCACATAACTCGACTGACACCCGTTTCGCAGAACTGGTGTGCGACCCATTATGCGAGACAGGACAACCTTAATTGTCAAGTTTTAACCCACTACCAAACGGCAAAATTTTAGACTTGTCCAAAGTGTACGTTTTCATTGTATGTCACACAATAATCAACTCAGTCGATGTCCGTTGTAATTGAAAATAATAGATACTCACTCCGTTCAAAATAAAATTGTTTACATCCGCGTTTTGAAGACCAATCCGTGTTTTTTTTGTATCTGGATGAACGGTGTGAACAATAGGGTTCAATTTTATAATGTGTGGATGGCCAGCGTCTTCTCCTTATCCAACAATATGTTTCAATATCCTACTTTCCATGACGATATTTGGTCTTCAGAAAAATCTTTGAATTTGAGCAGGTCAAAAATTTTATCGTTCATCCATTCTCATTTATCAAACTGTAAGACAGTTTATAGACATTTTATTAACCGGTATTCGAATTTTCTTCAACCATTTCCAACGTGCCAAAAGACAAGACATTTCTTTTGTCCGAATGTTTTCGCCTCATTTCTCGAAAGGACTTGTTAAAGTTTACGAACTGAGAAAGAAAACACCACTTTCTAGTCATACGAAATCCAATTACACACACTTGTAAATACACTTCACATAAGTTGATTCACCACGCCGGATTTCAAGATTTTGCTTCAAGAAGAAAATAATTTATAAATATCATTTTACTCTATTTTCATATGCAAGGGAGGTAATTCTGAACATTTTTGTCAAATATTTCCATTAAGTATGCATTAATTCAAAATTCTAAACCAAACAAAATGCTTATGTTTGTATTTGGAATGGAAACGTAACACAGTTTAGGAATTGCTTGTACTTTTCAAATTTTGCATCTGGCTCTGCATTTCATTCTCAGTTCGTAAACCTTAAGGAAAGTATAAAATCCGGTTTCAAATTAGACATAAAAAAGACTTCAAATCAGAAAAACAAGTTCGGTTTTTTTCCCACGACCTCAAAGCCTTTCTTAGCAAAACATTTATTCAAAAGCAAACAACCCGCCGTTTCTGGGTCTGGAATTAGACTTCTAAATCAACTTACATCTGTTTAACCCTTTCCAAATAACGTTAAATAGATATAGACTGGTAGTGAAAATCTGAAAAATCAAATCAGGGAGGACATTTTGTTACAAGCAGGAGACATATATAGAATGATTCAAATATATATCACGGTCAATTCTAGCCCTGTCTCTTTGTCCGAATCAATGGCGCAAAGGGATTTTATTCAGGTCAAAGGTCATTCGGTGCATTTGTCACACATGCCTCCTAAAATGCCACATAACTTACTCATTTATAAAGCTAAAATAATTATTTTGGTATCAAAATAAAGCTGATGATTTGCACGTTTACTTACAACAATAATATGCAACTTTTTTACAGTGTATTTTTGTTAATATACATAAATATAGCGAAAAATGGCAAAAAATCACAAAAATAAGTTTTGTCAAAAAAATGAAAAAAAAAAAGGTTAGAAAATACCAAATATATGTTTGTGTTTGTGAAATTATGGTTAAAAATTGCCTAAAAACCTGTTCTTGACTTATATATATTTGTTCACAGAAAAAGTCTTTAGCTTACGCCTGTAGCTATAGCTAAAAGTGGGTGGGGTAAATTTTTCCCAAAAATACAAAAAGTGCAAACTTAGATGTAATAATACGTCTTACACATAAATGTTATTCTATGATAAATTTAAAGATATGTTATAGAAAATTATTGTTTTTAAATCATCTTTGCATGGATTTGTAGTACATATTCCTGAAAATTAATCAGATTTTACGAGCGAAAATGACAATTAAATAAAACAGCATGTGAGCCTGATACCGCTCAAATATCAACATCACAATGTCAAAAACACGACTCTTTAAACAAATATTTATCTAGTATACACAAAAGTGCAATTTGATAAAGCAAAACTCAAAATAAAAAAATAACATAAAAGACAGCTGAGATTATCCTCTCAATATCTTTCGGTCATTATAAGACATTAACGGGGTCCATGCTAGACTTTTCAGGAATCAGATCAACATGGGGAATGGCAGTTTGCATTTCTGTGTGTTGCATTGTATTATCTATATCCAAAAGGAAGGGAATTTAGTGCTGGAACCAAGTTTTTAACTATCTATCAAGGTTCAGGTTCACATAAATGTTACTATAAATATAAAGACCGGATGAATTAATTATACTTAAACAAAAAAGAAACGCAACTTCCATTTCAATTCCTTTTTACGCAAAGACATCAAATCAGATTTAAACAAAATATAGTACATTTAAAGCAATAACATTGCACCGTGTAAAGTACAAAAAATCTCATTTGTAGTAAATTCCATTTATAAGAAAACGCCCAGTTTACACCGGGCGTCCACACAATTTTACAAAAAAAAATGTATGTAGGTCGAAAAACACAATCTGTTTCGATCAGTTTGGTCCGATATTCGAATGTTGTGAAACCAATGCGATTTATTAGAGGTCTCCGTTGCAGCCTTAAACCTATCCCGTAGGTGGGGTTAACGTTGTGATACGGTCCTGCCTTGACGTCATATCTCTTGCACGTCCGCTTCGTGCTTGATCGGTTGTGGTCCCATTTAGAGCCAACAACGTATACAGTCGAAAATGTGTCGATTTGTTGCCCCATCAATGTCTCACGACAAAATTTTGACCTTTTCCACCTAACAACATCCGCACTGCAGCTTGCGGCTGGTTAGGCGTAGCCGTGCTATGTGTAGGGTAGTGAGAAGTGTGTGAACTCTTTCGCCTCTTCTTTGTCTATGTTCAAGCTTGTGTTTGACGAAAATTTGTTTTGATAGTAGTCATTTAGAAAACACGACAGGGGATAATCAATTTTTAATAATTTACTATGTACCTCGGGATCAATTTACGACATCTGAAGAAAATGACACTGTATGTATGCGTATGAATGCAGGCATGTTGAAAATGTACTCAATAGCCATTAAAACATATGTTGTCAAAAAAATTATGAAAAATCGTGGTTGCGTATCTTTTTTGTACTAGTATATATACAGACATGATTTAGAAGGACTTAACAAACTTCATTTGAAATGTCCTTGAACAGAAATTATCTAGCTACTTGTGCATTTAGGCTGACCATTCCATACGATATTTCTTTGATATATTTACATGTTTGTACCTCTGACAACCCTGCATAGGTGCCTTTAAAGATGTATCTATGTTTCAATATGTTTCGTACATAAATGGCATACATGTAATATATTTCTGTAAACAGAAGGTTAACTGCCATCATTGCAATTCTGATAATAACACCTGTCAAAGAAATCGAACTCTTCGGTTCTGCGTGTATCTCTTATTATGCAAATCACTCAGTACATGTGACATTATGCTTGTTTTATCCATCCTTGACAGGCCAGCAGGCCTTCTTCACAACCCCATCATGATTGTTCAATAAATGTGTTCAATCAAGTGGACCTTTTCAAATACTAAGTCTAAAATTACCATGTTGATCCACAGCTGATATGTTTTGGAGTAGACACAGATAAACTGTTTGTATATAAATAGCGGAAATCTTTGGACCTGTGATTGTTTTAGCTAACCCAATAACAATATACATGTACCTGACAAATCTATGGACAGTATTAAACTTTTTACTGTGTTAAAATATCAATTTAGTAATAATTATCGTTGTAATCAATCCTGTATCTGTCACTTGTATGTACCTATATTGAAATATAGCAAACAAATATTAAGAAAATAGAAGTAAAATAGATTCTTGGTGTTTTGGTCTGTTCCCTTGAGACTTTAACTAATACCGGGTATCTGTAGCAGGCCTCCTAGCATATCAAAATAGAAATAAAGGTTTTTATAAAGGCTCACATTTATGTAAATAAAGACCTTTTAGTGTAAAATATGAAAAACATAAGAGTGAATAGTGGTCATTTTCGTAGAAAATATACAGCCAAAGTCATTTTACGCACTTGTTTCGTAAATTTGGGTAAGATTTGTGGCATCTGGTGATATTTTCATTGTTAAACTACGCATAAAGAGGGATAATGCAGAACGAAAGCCATCACTTGCTTTAAGCTTGCACGACAACCAGCCAGAGCAAATATACAGGTTTTGGGTAAAAATTACAGGCTATTTTGCGGTTGAAAATGTTTTCTGGCAAAAAATAAAGGTTTTAAAGTTTTGCTCTGAAATTGAAGTTTTTCAAAGGTTTTATAGGTTTCAGTAGGGGGCTAGCTGTAAGATATCCAAACCATGGCCTGTATAGTACTTAAGGAAATATAAGGAGTATGTAGGAAAAGTATCAGGTCAAAATATATCGACCTAAATGTATTTTGTGTATTGCAAATGGTAGTAGGTGTGTGTGTGTGTGTGTGGGGGGGGGTAAGATGATACAGTACAGCTCGCGCGTTTTTTGCCTATTTCCGCGCATCGCCGCGATTGAATTTCGGGTGGTTTCGGGTGGAAAAACGCGGTGGCCGCGGCGAGCGTGTTTTACCACCCGAAATCGCGGGGATCGCCGCGATTTTTTCGCCGCGATTCGCCGCGATTTGCGCGGACAGGTAAGCCTGTATTTTCTGGCTGATTTATCGTAATTATTGGGTTTTATATAATTATATATTAGGTTTTGATAAGATAAGAATGCCTTTGCAGATTTGATTTTTGTTAATTTTGAATGGGTTTGTGGATTCGTCTTCTACTTCAACAGAAAAATTACCCTTTTGCCTTCTTTTCAACGTATTCGAAGTTATTTTTCTTTTATCTTTGCTACACGGCCTTCATGCATATAGATTACAAAATAATTGCAGATACTTTGTGCAGTGATGATTGCACAAAATTAGTTTTTTTGGAAGCGCATGTAATTATAGAATAACACATACATACACAAGGCTTGAGAACCAATTGAGACAAAAGAAGAAATACTGATGATCAGCATTTCCCCTGCTACCGCAATATTTTCTATGCTACCTGTATATTGTAGACAATTTTTATCGATATTTTCTGATCTGTTTTCTGCAGTGCTCAGCTTTGTTATTGGATCCCCGGATATTCTTCCCCTCGAAAGAGAGTGAAGGGCTGTCGTAGAAATTATTTGAGAATATTAAGATAAAAGAAGAACATACTGATTACTACCCTGGTCTTCTTGTGTCTCATTATCTAGTTCCTATTGTTGTAATATATCCTTCACAATGCTGTTTTCAGCAACATCCAACTTATCGTATGAGTAGATTTTTAATAGGACGTGCCAAATCGTAGCAATTTTGGAAATGGCGTAACTAAGAATGTAGCGTCATGCATAAAACATCGGTGTTTCATATAACTATGCATGTTAAAAAGGAAGTACCAAATATTCACAAATTTGTGATATTTTCATCATGATTAAAAATAGAATAAAAATGTTGGAATGTAAATAAGCTATTTTGCAAAACAGGAATTAAGAAAGGAGTCCTAGGTTTTATTTTGACACCAAAATTGTAAGAGAACACCATCAACTAATTAAAGGCAGAATAACACTTAACATCTTGCAGATTTTCCAAGAACTTCGTACAAAAAAATAAATATATATTATTAAAATATGGTCTTTAAATTGCATATTTGCCAAATCTTAGCTTTCTACCTTGTGTATTGGCTTAGATGTCGACGGATTTAAAACCCCATGATTTGTTGTCCCGGGGATGATATTTACAATAATGGAACATATGGGGTTTTAAATCCGTCGACATCCAAGCCAATACACAAGATAGAAAGCTAAGATTTGGCATAGATGCAATTTAAAGGCCATAATATTATTTTCATAATACATAGTTATTTTGTACGAAGTTCTCGGAAAATTTGCATGATTTTAAGTGCCATTCCCCCTTTAAGGAATATCCCTTTTGCTGCAAAATTCTTAACAAAAACTGTGAAAATTTCACTAGAATTTCCAATTAAATCTACAAAAGTATGCATATGCAAATTATTTCATTTGTATAACTGTCCGAAAAATAAAGACGAATGCTTAAAAGCTTCAATTTGATACTAAAATTGTTAATCTATACCAAGAACTATTCGAGATATGTCTGATTTTTTTCTGATGTACTCGCAAAAATTGACTATAATTCCATCAATTGTTCCATTAAATTCTTCAAAGTTATGAATATGCAAATAAGCCTCCACAGGCTTAATTGCATACTTATTCTGAAAAACAAAAATGGATGTCTTGTCTTCATTTAAAAACATTGATTGTTTGTCTACACCAAGGACTTAGTGACTGATAGCTGTTTCTCCCGTTTTACTCAAAAACTACTTTTACAATATATGTTTCCATGGAAACCAAATACTCTACTATACTGTAATTCAATCTGATTCTGTAAAAAGACCTAAAAAAGCTAACTTCTGTTTTGGACAGGACGTTTTACACATACAATGTGATTATATCCTTCCAGGAAGCTGCAAAGCTCTGTATGTATCAAATTTTCACTAATGGGTGATATTTTCATCAATTAATTAAAAATGATAAAAAAATTGTTGATATGCAATTAAGCTTTTTTGCATAACTGAACTTGAGGATAGATGTCTAGGCTTTACTTTGGTACCAAATTTGTGAATATACACCACCAACTTAGTGGGCTATAGCTTTCGTTCGAACTTCACTCTGAAAAAATGACCAAAAAATGATCAAAATTTCCAGTTAAATCTTCAGAATCATGCATATGCAAATCAGCTAATTTGCATACTTCAAAATGAAGATCAATGTCTAAGCTTCATTTTGATACCAAATATGTTATTCTAAACCCAAAACTAAATGAGTTATAGCGAACTGTTTAACTATACCCCATATACCATTTATTTTTTGCACCTAGTTGACCTTTGACCTAATTAGACCTACTTCACCATTGATGCGGACAGAGAGACAGGGCTTAAGTGATTAAGGGGACATTGCTACATCGTTTAAGCATTGTCTATTGCTTGTAACAAGTTGTCCTCCCTGGAACCATTTTTAGGCCTCGTACAGAAAACTTCTCCTAGTCTAATAGATGCTGCAGTCGACCGAATAAAATTATTTTCTTACGTAGAGTTGATGTATATTGTAGTATGTGAAGATATGAAAGAAAAGAGAAGAAAATGCTGGTTACCAGCATCATCTCCCTTTCTTCTAATGCTCCTCAAAACACTTTCTCAAGAAACCTAGAACCAGGTCGTGTGCTTGAAAAGTGTAAACAGGATCACCCCTACATTTTACTGACTAAAGGTACTCAATTCTGATGAATTCTATACCGTTAGCGCTTTACATAACCAATCCAGTCAGGAATGCTTATCAGTCAGTAGCATCACAGAGTCGCCGGTCAGTCCCAGCTTGATGTCCATTTATCACCCAATATAAATAAACATTGTGTTGGCTGGGCTAGACAGATGTAGTAGCTCGAATTCAAATTTAAACTTAAAAGTTTTTTTTCTCCTTTTAAACAACTTTTTTAATTTTTAAATAAATGGAACATATGCCTTTCATACTTGCATCCTGATCTTTCAACATTGTTGAATATTAATTTCAACAGTAATGTCATATCATTTGTATACCAGAATTTAAAATTTTGATTTGTAAACATTCAGAGAAAAGGAGCATATTTTCAAGCCACTGCTTATTTGAAGCAAACACAGATGGATGGACTAAATTGCAGAGTGTTAATTGAAGAAATGTTACACATTGTGAAACTTTCCCAAATGTTCAAACTTTCGACTGTTCCAATTTGGAAATATGAAACTGACGACACAATTGATATCAATTAATGGGAATACAATTTGGACACGCTATATGATATCACAGGAAATATTGAGATAAAAGGAGAAATTGCTGATCATCAACAAGTTGTTCTTTGCTCTTATTGTTTTTTTTTTTTTTTTTTTTTTCAAACTGCTTCTACTATGGACGCTAAACCCATGTTATGTTTGGGAAACAGTTCAGCTGAAAGATCAGAATCAGGCCCGTAGGAACAGTGGGGGGCAAGGGGGGGTTAGCCTCCTCAAAGTTGGCCAAAAATGCCGAATTTTCCTTTTTTCACACTGAAAATTTGGGAAAATCCAAATTAGCCCCCCAATATTCAGACACTGGAGCTTTAGCCCCCCCCCCCCCCCACACTATGAAATTGTTTCCTACGAGCCTGAGAATTATATGCATCCTGCTGATATCGCCTTCTGCGTGCATGGAACCAAACTCTTGCTGATTATGTCAGTCAAATAAGTTTAGAAATGAAAAAAAGGAAAACGTCATTGTATCTTTTGATTCCACAAAAATTCTAGAAAATTTGGCATGCATTATTGCTGAACATTATGTTTTACTTTTTTTTTTTTTTTTTTTTTCTAAATAGTAAAGACTTCTATCTACTTCTTGTTACTCTCAAATTTTAGGGAAAAAAGGTAAGACTTTTTACTTTTTACTCCATGATTATGTCCATTGGACTCCAATTATATTGTAGATCTATCTTGAGAATTGAAAATTATCAAATTCTAACCCAGTTTCCAAAAAAAAAAACAAAGCCTGTATATCAGATTCATTTCGAAAAGTAAATATTACCCCATGTTAAGCCTTTCTAAAAAGCCAAAAGGTAAGACTGTCCCAATTTTAAAGGAAATCATGTCATATTCATAGCACAGGCAATATTGAGGCAAAAGGAGAAAATGCAGTGCATTTGCGAAAGCGGTTGTCGTGGTCTTAACCCTTTCCCAAGGAATTTTCTGCTTTTGAGATTATTTGAAGGTCTGTATCAGCTCTGAAATATTTGGTTTTGGAAAGGGTTAATTAATGCTTAAAGCCACTCAGAATCAGTTATCTGTACATAGATGATGTAGGTGGATCCTCACTTTCAATAAATGAATGAAGTTAGGTTTCTGGGTGATACATGTCTTCTGGTGTTCTAGTATTATATAGTTCATGAACATGGGAAAAAAGTAAAAAAAAAATCAATAAAGCTGTGGAAGTCAGGAAATCAGAATGCATACAAATCTTGTGGTGTCTGGTTACGGCTTATCAGACGTTGTGGTCCTTATCATAACATACGGTGAGGGCTGTCTGGGTCATGAGGGGTACCGTTATCCAGAAAAGAAAAAAGTTTGGGGCAGTGGCAGTAAAATAATAGAGTGGGATATAGAATAAATACAAACCAGACATCTGCACATAACTCGACTGACATCCATTTCGCAGAACTGGTGTGCGACCCATTATGCGAGACAGGACAACCTTAATTGTCAAGTTTTAACCCACTACCAAACGGCAAAATTTTAGACTAGTCCAAAATCTAAGATGGTGCAGACGACACTTTCAAGTGAATGAAAGTTTATGTTTTCTGGTCCTTTTACATAGAAAACATTGTGGGAAATGAAGAAATTGCTTGTTAAAAGGGTTAAATTTTCCCGAATGGTTCCTTTTCGCCTGTCGGGTAACATAAGTTACTATTAAATTCTAATTTTCCAAACTCGTATGTGCTCTGTAAATCTGCATAACGCTTCTTTTCAACAAAAACCTTGTATCTACAGCTTGTTTTAAGGTGTAGATACGATGTTTATGTTGAAAAGCTACGATATGCATCTACGGATCATAATATCAAGATTTGAGGTAATTTGAACAAATGAACAAGGTGGAAATACGCCCGAAACTTGTTGGGCAAGGCCGGTCTTTTGAAAGTTGGTGCTAAATGTAAAATTAATATGAAATAGATATTTCTGCAATATAGTCGTATTTAATGTATATTCCAAATGTCCTTGTAATTTCGAGAAAATGGTCTAATCACTGTATACTTTAGGTTACTTCCAGTCGGCCCATAGCCTGAAAGTAATTACCACATCAATGTTATCGTAACCCTATTATGACCCCTGGAAGCCTTCATGGTATGTTATGTTAATCACCAGTTCATATGCCCTGATGTAATCCGACACCTGGGGCAGGCAGAATGCTTTCTATCAAAATTCTATTTCCCTATTTCTGTGTGAGATGTGACTAAGCATGTTTGATGGTGTATGGGTGTTTCAGGCCATTTTCAACTACTATGGTCATATCAAATCGGAAAACATAGATGGGCAAGGAGAAGATTCTGCTTATTTCACATTTTATGCAATGTTTTAGACTCAAACTCAGGAGTTGTAGACCTCAATAAATTAATCATTTCCCAAACAGTTCTTTTGTACACTTTTCCAAATATCAAAGCATATAAAACATTGAATGAAAAATAGAAAATGCTGCTTATCCGCATCTTCCTTTTCTTTAACCCTTTCCCAAACGACAAAATTAGGGTAATCCACTTCAAAAACTGCCACAAAAGTCAAAATGGGTAAAAGTTAAAGATAGAATTTGTGTAAAATATGGCACAGAAAATATTGAGACAAAAGGAGAAACTGCTGGTTATCAGCAGTTTCTTCTTTTGATTCAATGTTTTCCCAAGCTTTTTCTATCAGGGACGTCAAAACCAGGTCTTGTTTGGGAAAGGGTTAAACATGTATCACTGATAGCTAAAGCATTAAACAATTGTTGAAAGCAAAGAAACAAATTTGTTAACGATATTTAGTTTCATCAACATAGAAACTGGTCAGTCTATGTATGCATACAAACAGTCTGATTAGTACCCATGCATCCCATCGATGGCTGTGAAACGTAATAAAGCTTTAACAGAACAACATTGATCTTGATCTGTATGGAGGCTGATCAGGACTTATATTAATATTTTGTCTTCAATAGATTGATTTATAATTGGGTTGTACACCGTATTTTCTATAACTTCTATGGTCATATCGCATCGGCTGCTCTATATATAAAAGCAAGGTCTTTGTCTGTCAATTCCCATCCAAGCATATCATCATCTTCTCTCTTTTGTATGTGTGTCTTTCTACTTGTCTCATTCAGAGAGTCAATCAGGGACATTCTACAAGTTGCAGAAGATACTGTAGACCCAGATCTAAATCCTTTAAGCGCATCAAGATGGTCAATTTCACATTTGGTATCCAGTCCAAAATTCTTCAAGCTGCCCTTGAAATGTGTGCTAAAAAGTTCTTTTTTCAAGCATTGGTGAAAAGAACCAGCTGAATAGTGATGATAAAGCAGCTTAACACAGTAGGGACCATACGCGCTTGCGTTGTTCAGAAATGAAAATAACAAGGAGCTTTTTACAGCTTGTAGTAACAGACCATAACCATCTTCACCACCTAATCTTTCAGCAAGTGCTATAGCAACAACTTCATCACAAAGTTTCATGATGTCCAGATGAAGTTCGAAAGTAGGATTGTTTTGTGAACCTTCAGACAGATACTCAGAAAACCTTTTCGACCATTTCCCTGATATTTCAATTCCTTCAAGTTCCTCTAAATCATTGGTAATTTCGTGCAAGTAACTTGGCTCTAGATGCTGTGTAAATGATAGTAGAAATGCTAAATGCAAAGCAAGGGCTAGTATTTTTATGAACCTAGTTGCCATGTCAATATGTGAAATAGAAACAAGCTTTGCCCAGTCATCAGTATCTTCTTCTTTTAAGTATTTTACGATTTCAACCAATCCTGCTTGTTTGTATGCACTGAATAGGATATTAATTTTTGATTTTCTGAGATGCAAAACTGGAAACTCGGGCAAGAATGCATTGTATTTTGGGTCTTTAGCCATAAGTTGAATCAATGATTTACCTATTTTATTATCTGCCCCACAAAGAATGCGGTTTTTCGATTTGTTTGGATCTGCTATATAGCCCATTTTCATTAAAACATCATCCATAATTTCTTGAATCTTTTTCAAGTCATCATCACGCCCAACTGTTGGCTCTGGATGCCGAGTCAGAAGGGGTGCTACATAGTTTTTTTGTAAACCAAATGATTTCAATACTTCCCTGTATGATAAGCTTGGCTGTATTTCATCTTTTTCTGTAATTGATATATTCTGCATAGATATTTCAAGTTCTGAAACTGGCTCTAATTCGTCTCCACTCTCTTGATCAGATTCCAAGTACATTGACAATTCAAGGGATTCCCTGCCAGCTGATGTTGTTTGGAGAACTTCAGTAAGACTTACATCTAGGTCTGTGGATTCAGATTCGTCAAACATCTCATTGTTTTCCTGAAATTATATACATTGTTGATTTTGTAGTAATCAATGAAGATTGGATGGCTTTTTTATGCATTTTGTTCATAAGGAAATGTAGTTAAAGTACTTATTTTAGGTACATTACACATAAAGCAATACACCATAGCATTGTCAAGTCATTATCCATTTAATGTTTTGAAAAGGGTCATTGGTTAACATAATTTTTTTATACCGAAACAGCAAAGCTGTAACTTTACATATCGAAAAGAAATCAATCATCGGTTGTAGAATAATAATAAAGATTAATTCTAAAATGGCAATCGGCACTCAAATGGGCCATTGTGTTGTAAGGGCATCAATGTGATTATTACATGTAGTATACGAGGGGTGATCCAAAAATTCTTACAATGCACCAATTACTTCCATATTCCTAGCTTGATCAGAGCATAATTTGGTAATATTATAGTTCATTATCTACAAACTGCTTAAAAATTAAAAGATTTACCAAAATGATCTAGCGGCCGTAAACTACGTTACCATAGTAACATAGGTTACGTTACCATTGTAACATAGGTACGCCTAGACTGGGATCGTCAAAATATGATACATGATCGTTAAATTATTCGAATTCTGTTAAATTTCCGCGAGTGTTTTGTGGCACAAATTATTATTACGCAATCATGACGTCGTGACTTCAAGTTAAATACATTTGCATTGAAGTTGTTTCGAAGAAACTACATTTTTCATAAGATAGAACATATAAATTGAATAACGCTTTGATGTCGGCACCAGAATTAGAATATCGGTCTATCATTATAATCTGCCGCGGTCTTGGTCATACACCAATACAGACATTTAAAATGACGAAGAAAACAAGAATATAGTACTATATACAGACATTTTGTTTAAGTTACACCCAAGATTTGGACTTCAATAGTGGATAATGGGTGCCAAGATAGTCCTACAATCGGCCACAACCTGATTGACGACGTCAGAATTGGGATAAACAGTGATAGGCTCTACTTTGATACTAGATCGATTTTAAAACAGTCAGATAGAGAATTGTTCAACATTTCATTTCTAAAATTGAATGGTTATATACTTTCGGTCCATTTATACCTCAGGCATGGAAGTGTATGTGAGTAAATAGGGACTTTAAATAGAAGGGTTCATGGTCACGTGAAGTTGACGTCACATTTGACGTTCTTGCTCCCCCGTCCCGCGCATAGTTATTGTCTGAAATTTGTCAATGTAAAATAACTATTGCATGTACAGAATTTATAATTTCTACATTTATAGTACATAGGTCACAGTTAATGACTGTATAACTTTTGTTTTGATAATCAACACTCTGTAATAAATTCATTGTAAAACTTTTGGATCACTTTTGGTAAATGACTAGATATATAGGCTTACAACTTACGTTATGTTCAAGTTGACATGTATCTTCTTCATCATGCATTTCTTCTGTTGGAATGACACTCGTGGTAGTTCCACCACCTACATAGTCAAGTAGCTCGTCTGAAATAAAGTTCACATTATTTTTTATTTTTTATTTTTTATTATGGGGCGAAATATTACATTATTTAAAAAATACAGTGTTATCACAGACATAGATTTCTGTTTACAAAAATCAAAATATATACCAATAGTTCATTTATTTGAAGTATAATAGACTAATAGTAATAGTTTCATAATACATTTGAAATTATCAATGGAAATGTTTTTTACAAATAAGACTTCTAAAAGAACTTATATATTTTTGTCTTAGCTATCAGTTTTAGAAAATGCAAACTTTTAAGTTTCAGACAGCCCGTTGAACAGACAGATGGACACTAGTAAAACATGTTTTATGACCCAGATCATTCATACACAATTCTTCTTGGAATTTTGAAGAGGAAAACAAGATGTGTTTGTGAAATACTAATGCCCGAAAAAGCCAATGTTTAGTTTTCGAACAGACATACTGAAGGATTGACAGACAGACGGATAAGAGAAAAAACAATATGCCCTCGATCTTTCGATACCGGGGCATACATTTTTTTCTTACCCGGCAGCTCTTTCCAAAGTTTTGTGTAACCGAATGTCATCAGATCGAAAAATTGTTGCTTCAGCTCCTTCTCCTTTCCTGCTGGTTCAAAAAGCGTTTGTGGTATATCTGTCTCTGTAAGTCGGACAGGATTCTTACAGGGACAGTAATCACTCCCATCACATTCAGAAGAATGCCAGCCGGCTGTAGCGATACTGTCTAGTGGCAGACCCTGAAAAGTAATTGGCAGCGTGCATATCTGTTTGGATCTGTGCTCTCTTGGGTTAGGATCTGCCACATACTTCAGCCTTACTAGGTTGTCCAACATTAAGATTAAATGACAATCTCTAATTCTAATAAGGTCTTTTGATTCTCCATTCAGAGATGTGTACAGTAATTTATGATCCTTCAAGTAAGTATTGTAGTAACACATATTCACATTAGCACTTGATTTTAACTCAATCTCTGTTTGGTTTAGGCTCATTGTTGTGCCAGCTGATGATGTTATTTCAAACACCGATCCTATGCTCTTGTACTCAACAAGTAGTCTTTTTGAGTTTGCTCTTTGAAAAACTCCAACAAAATTTCTGTTTAGTGTATTTAAAAGAGTATCATAAATCATAAACAACTTTTTCTAATTTCTTTTTCCTCAAAGCCTCTGGATCAGTATTCTGTGTTAGTGACCTCTTGTTGATGAAGCTTTCTAAAAGTACTTGGATATTTAAGGGCAATTCTTTGTACCATTCTGTTTGTATATCAATGGATTCTGCTGTCAGAGGTTTGCAGAGAATGCTACTGAAGCATTCTTCACAGTTTCCCTGGCCTTCGTCAATGGTACCATCTATGAGACTTTCCCCATTCCAAACAGTTGAAAAACATTGTAAGGAATTATTTTCAACCGCATCCCGTAGCAAGAAGCGATATACATTTCCATCTTGACCTATATAATTTTGAACATTGGCCACATTAATCATCACAACTTTCTCAATGTAGATCTGATGCTTTCTTTTACACCCATAGAAAACCCGAGAGCACAGATGATCGATGTCAGTATTCAGGTCTTCAGTGATCACAAACACCACCCATATACAGTATTTCCTTTGTTTTGTTGTATCAAAACAAACCACATGTTTGAGTGTTTGGGGAGATATAACATTAAGTAATGAGTAAACATACTCATCAAGTACTGGTGCAATATGAACAAAACCAGCACATATCTTTTCTTGGTTTTCTTTGTTTGACGCGACATAACGAGTAGCTTTTTGGTGGATTTGATCTTTTGATGCACGTAACAATAGTTTTGAATCATCCAAGGTGGCGACAAGCTGTTTAAATTTGGAATGTTTTAATTCAAGGACTTTTTCATAGGTTACATTATAATCGAGGCTTTTGTAGTCTTTAGAAAAATCATGTTCAAACCAACATATATTCCTCCACTCAGTTTCTGTAAATTGGATTTTATGTTCCTTTATAAGAGTAGGTATTTCCGCATCATTGTAGGTCACTGTCTTGAATAGGTCATTGTTGTGGTGTAATCCCAATTTTGCAATAAGTTTGTACAGTTCCAAGGATGATTGAATAGAATTTGTATTTGAATTGTCTTTACCAGCAATCTCATTAATGAAGTTCTCTATAATGTACTGACATGATTGTTTGTCAGAGTGTATAAACATGTACTTAAGCACAGAAAATATTGTTGCACTATCTTTTCCACTTACATTAATTGTACGACCTTGGAAGTTATTCAAAGATCTTTTTAAGTTGCTTTTTATTATATTGTCACCATAACTTCTTAATACATTTAACACATTGTCAATTGAAACATATTTATCTCCATCTGCATCATTCCCATAAACTTGGAATATTTTTGAGAACTTCATAGCTCCTTGAATTTTCTACTCCTTCCATATCTGAAACAAAAAAATCCTGATGACAAAACAAACATTATTTGGAAATATCATGTTTGTGATAATATGCTTTTATTTCATAAAGATGATACAAATGCCGTTTTGCTTACAATGTACATGTATTTTCAAAGAATCAAAATGAGCAACCCACTTGACTATAAAAATATTCTGGAGAATTAAAAATTTCCAAAGTAATAATGCCATCTTTTGCCTTTAGCCCATTGCCAAACGGCAAAATTATTATCATTTTTATTTGTCAAACGAAAGTACGTTCAAAAGCCCTTTACTAAAACATAAAATCTACTAAAATATACATCTTACTGATAAGAAATATCATCCATATATTATCAACCATAAAAATGTTATATGAGTATAAATTTATGGAAAATGTGCACTTTCAAATTCAACGACAGTGCAGACAGCTATCTCATGCGAATGAAAGTAAGCTTTTTTGTTTTTGATGGGCATGAAATAGTGTGGGAAATAGAGATATTACAAGCACTTGCTTCACTTCCCTCCATGTTTTCAAAAGCCAATATTTTGTTGGGAGTCAAAAAGAGTCATTGTGTGGTAATAGGTTAACCCTTTCCAACACCTTTAGTTAGTCAAATTCGAAAGGATTTTCAGACGCCAAATTATTGATTTTAATAATAGAAAGGAGTATGTTATTAAAAAGATAGTGTCTAAAAGAGGAATAACCGATGATGGTCATAAGCAGTTTCCCTCAATGGCTGCTCAAACTATTTCTAGATCACTACATGGGACACCAAATGCAGGTCATGTTAGGTGCATATAGCCTAAGGATATCGAAATTTCTACATAAAAGACCCCATTGCCATATAATGACACCTGTTGACAACCCACAATGTAAAAGCTTTGAAAGGCATTGTGGAAAATGAAGACATTGCTAATGACAAGTAATTTCTTTATGCAATTTCTTCATTTCCGACAACGTGTTCTATAATGAAAGATCAACAAATGCTAAGTTTAATTTGCTTGAAATTGTCGTCTGCAACATCATTGATTTTTGGCTGGTCTAAAATTTGGCCGGCCAGTAATGGGTTACGAGTAACATGCAACATAATTTCAAATGACTGGTAATGAGTGACTTAGACAAACCCTATCACTGAAAGATTGGATTGATCCCTATAATTAATCAACTCATTCTCAAGCACACCCTGGATCTAAGACCTGGCAGAAAAATATCGTTTTCTCTGTATTTTCGGAATTATTCAGATCAAAAGTTACATTGTTATGAGAAATTTAACCATTAAATTTATCATTCATTAATTATTTGGAATGGATAAGACACTTAAAATCTCAAAAATGTTGAGCAAGTTTTATTTTTTCAAAGACAACCCGATCCCAATAACAATAGTTGTGACTCTTCAAAGTTTAAAGGAAGTGAAAACAAAAAAAAAAGAATCTAACAACCAGTCGTAAATTAGAGCGTAGAAAACATTGAGCAAAATGAAGAAACCACGCATAATTTGCTTGGCAAAAAGTTAAGCAATAAGCAAAACCTTTAAATGGAGATCAGACAGTACATTAACCCTTTCCAAACAAGACCTGGTTTTGATGTCCCGTATAGAAACGGGTTGAGAAAATCTGGAGGCAAAAGAAGAAAGTGCTGATGAACAGCATTTTCTCCTGTTGCCACTACGTTTTCTGTACTATATTTACAAAGTTTGATCTTGATCACCATCCTATTTTCGTCTGCACCAGCTTTTAAATTTGACTACCCTTTTCATTGGGAAAAGGGTTAATTAAATCTGTGATTGCAGATAACATATTTTATGCTTGTATCATAGGTCATATTATTAAGGTTTACGAACTGAGAATGAAATGCAGAGCCAGAGGCCAAATTTGAGAAGTGCCAGTAATTCCTAAACTGTGTGTTACATTTTCATTCCAAATACAAACATAAGCATTTTTTATGGTTTAGAATTTTGAATTAATGCATACTTATGGAAATATTTGACAAAAATGTTCAAAATTACCTCCCTTGCAGATGAATATAGAGTAAAATAATATTTGTGAATTATTTTCTTCTTGAAGCTTAATCTTGAAATCCGACACGGTGAATCAACTTATATGAAGTGTATTTACAAGTGTGTGTAATTTGATGCATTTCGTATGGCTAGAACTTTGTGTTTTCATTCTCAGTTCGTAAACCTTAAATCCAATACTTTAAACAACTAGATATAAAAGTCATTTTGATTACAACATAATTATAGAATATATTTATGACTAATTATTGAAGAGTCAAAATAGAATTATTCCAAACAATACCTGGTTTTGATGTCCCTAATACAAACAGCTTGGGTAAACATTGAAGAAAAGGAAGAAGTGCTGATAATCAGCATTTTCTCCCTTTGCCTCTATATTTTCCTGGCTATATTTCACACAAATAGTATTTTATGTATCATCATTTTTGTTATTTTCATCAGCGTTCAAATTGGACTGCCCTAGAATTATGTTGTTATGGAAAGGGTTAAACTATTATGATACAAAATACTTACCATAATCGTAATGAATGATGATCCCAAATAAAAATAAGAGCCGAAATAACACGATTTATCAAGAATTAATTAAATAGAAGTACACAGTTGTATAATGAAGGAATACTGAATGTATAGTGAAAGGAGAGAACATCTGGTCAAGTGTTTACGATAGGTAATTTATGGGTCTCATGCTGGGTTTTACTGACAACTCTGAGATCGGGAATCTGATAAGCACTTGTTAATGGAGTGAGTATATAAACAAATAACTGTCAAGGAATGTTCACTGGTGAGGTAGTCAGATACATTTGATTATGGGGGTGTAATAAAGATATTTGTATAAAGTATAAAACGAAACTTGCTTGCATATTTTACTTACATTTATATTCGTTTTACAGTGTAGTATAGCTGCCTCGTTATACGCTCTTTTAACAGAATGACCTTTAATTTAGTTTTGTGTTGCCGTTTCTATAAAATCTTTTTACGATATATTAGCATCCGTTATTGATTTAAAATCAAGTACAATTATAGTAAAGGCGCGTTCCCATTGCCGACCAAATCAATTGGATAAAGCTCGATCAAGCGATCGAGTACTGATCGAGCTTGGTCGGCAAGAGTGATCGGGACGATCGAGCGTGGTAGGCAAAAGTGATCGGGATTTTATCGACAAGAAATAAAGAAGAAGTCGTGTAAATACATTTGATCGAGTTTACTCGGGTTTGATCGGGGAATTTAGGCGATCGAGTTGATCGAGTTAATTTGGTCGGCAATGGGAACGCGGCTTAAACAGTGTAATTGACATTAACGACTACTCCTGCTCTCTGGTAAACCAATCATATCATCGAATTTCCCAAACACTTTCCCAAACAAGACCTGGGTTTGACGTCCCTACTAGAGACCAAGCCTGGGAATACATTGAGACAAAAGAAGAAAATGCTGATGATCAGCATTTCCTCCTTTTACCTCAATTTTTTCTGTGCCATTACACAAAAATATCATATAGGACCGCCTAAAATTTTGTCGTTTCGTAAAGGGTTAAAACAAACCGCAATCTCTAGGTTTTTGTTGAAAAACGTCGAAATTATTGTTTCTAGATCTAATCCCTAATCCTGGTCATTTGCAGCGCACTGACTAGGCTAGATCTTCTATATTTGGGGTATAAATAAACACCTTTCTGGAGCATTTATAGGCCTGTCCCACCTAACCGAACATTGGCAACGAATTCATACCGAATGTCAAGTGCGAAATTCGCAGTGGTCGTTGTCATTTTATTCGGTGAACTTTGGTTTTCAACGATTTTGTACCGACCATACACCGAACACGTAACGAACTTGTAGCGAATGTGTCGAACAGCCAACGTTGTTTCTCCGAAATATACCCCAATTCGTTCCCAAACATCAACGAACCCCTACCGTTTGAGTAACGAATTTAACGTCATATTCGTAATGGCATCGTCAGGATCGGTGTGTTTCGTTAGCGGTTCGTTTAACCTTTTCGGCCAGTTCGGTAAAGAAACGCACCTTCATCGGAGTGCAAACGCTAGTCCTTCGGTGAGACCATAACGAACATACCGAACAGGAATTAGTCTGCGAATTATTACCGACACCAAAACGAAAGTAACGAATGCCAGACGCGCGCCTACCGATCCCTCTGCGAACGATTACCGAACTCATTCCTAAATTTTCAATCACTGTATTCGTTGAAAAATTCTGCGCATGCTCAAAAACATTTTTAGGCGTCTGCGAACACCGCGTAATGTCGACGAAAAGCACCGAATGGCACCGTAAACATACCGAACAAAAACCGTTTGTGGAACGAACCTTCAACGAATACACCGAATTTAGTTCGGTACGCATCCGGTGTAAAAATTCGGTTAGGTGGGACAGGCCTATTAGAGAGACTGCATTTGAGATATTGTTGTACTTGTCACTTCCAATATGTAAATAAACTGACGTATCCAAAGCCGGTGTTGTTAATTGTAGTTCAAGACCCATGACACTGATGACGTCACCCATTACTGTTGTTTGTAGGGCCAAGGCAATCCGTAGAACGTATAGATCTATCATATTAATTATACTCAGCAAAAGTTCTAACGCATCACTTTTCAAAATTGCATAACTTCTTTATTGTCAAAGGTTTATATTTAGAATTTAGTCCGCCAAGTTTCTGCACTCATCCATAAAACTATTTTCAAGTTTTCTCTCTTATGCGACCGCGTCATACGAAAAGGGGACCAAAATAGTTTTTCGGCTCGCGAAGCGTGTGATGTTTATCAATCAGTTTTGTTTGAATTGATTTTGAAAGCTGGTTGATTGTATAATTGAAATCTGAAAAACTTAAATCCTTTTCTAACGTAACAAGGGCTGTTCGTGGACAACGTAGCTCGCATAGACGCGCCTTTTTAAAAGAAAAGATCAATTTTCAAGATCAATGACTCAAGGTCAAATTTTATGGTCTCAAGTGAAAGATCTTGGTGGAACCTGTCTATGTGTGAAATATCAAGACTGCATCTCATACAGTACATAAGATATAGACCGATAAGTTTTTGTCTACGTAACCTACGTCGCCGTTCGTTGACACCAACAATGACACCAACGACAATAGTGATGTGACAATATCTCTGCGGGAGTAAAGTACGGGCCCACAAACGTGTAAAAGCCGTCGGTTTGTTTAAGGAAGGGTAACTTTTCTACACAGGAACTCTTTCAGCCAATACAAAAGGTTTGAAAGTTATACGTGAAATTCTCATTTTAATCAAATTTCCGCCTTTATGAATTTTAGAATAAAGGGTATCCATATTGAAATTCCAATATTTCAAAACACACTGTAGCATTTACTATGAAATTTTACAGGCTTAGAACTTATCAAATGGTGGTTGTCGGCATGTACAAATTATGAACGTATTCTGTAGATTCTTTAAAAAATATTAACATAGATTCATGGTTAAATCCATGACGCTGATTTAACCCATTCCCAAATATTGACACTTTTTGACGCCCACCAAGATAGAGGTTTTGGAAAACATTGTGGAAAATGAAGAAATTGCTTCTGACGAGCAATTTCTTCATTTCCCACTGTTTTCTACACAAAAAGATAGAAAGATAATACAAATAAAATTTGATTCACATGAAATTGATGTCTGCATCATTTTTGATTTTGGAACAGTCCACCATTTTGCCGCCCGTAAATGGGTTAAAGTATTATTTAACAAGAATGCCACCGAAGACGTTGTGTCTGATACTATCAGTATAAAGAACAGCACTGTTGTGTTCTATAGTACTCTGAACCCACACTTGACTGGTAGAATTCAGGTGAGTAATATACACGGACGTGCCGCAGCCATATCCGTCGTTCTCGAACTGAGTTGGCTGCACGTTGACTCCGTCTTCCATAAACGCGAAGTTGAACTCCGCGGTATCATGTGAACACAGCTGCACCGTGAATAAGTAGTTTCCACTCCTGGGTGCGGTGAAGATCCCGGTGCCATTATTGTAGCCGTTACCTTCGTTTTTCATGACTTTCTGGAATACCAGCTTCTGATTCAGACTCGGGCTTAAGTCATCAACTTGTCTAGCTCGGAACATGATTGCTTGTGGAGAATTGTGTTCTGAAAAATAGAGGAACATTAAATGGATATGAACCAACATATCGTCGCTTTTCCACATAAACCTCGTAACTGCTGCTTATTTTAAGCTGCAGTTGCGAGGTTTGTGTTGCAAAGCATTGATATTATAAAAGATAACTTTACACCGTGTATGACTTCAAATAGTCCATATTACTCTCCGTATCAGGGCTGTCTTATCTAGAACCAAGATGATATCTGACAGAAACTATAGGTAATGAATAAGGCAACATATAACAAGGGATTAAGGCATTCCGAATTTGTTGTTTCGGTCACTGTTATAATTATCATATCCAAACCGTATTGTGTAGGTAGTACTAGGTACTCATTCGAATTGCCTCTATGAGACGATGCAAATGAATCCCCACAACGCAGGGTTTGGTAAACAGGAGATGAAATACTGCATTCCAAAACATCATTAGTATACCCCTCCTATCTATAGCTCTGATTGTTAGCTCTTATACTAAATTGATCACATGAATCTGATGCCGGATGACTAATTTTAGACAGGCCTCAATTAAAAGATGTTGCAATTAACAATTTCAAGTGAATAAAATTTCATATTTGGTCTTTCTTTGTAGAAAACATTGTAGAAAATGAAGAAATTGAAAGCATTTTCATCATTTTCCACAATATTTTCATCGTATTTTCTCTTCTATGACATCTACAGGCGTCACAGTGTAGTAAAGGATTAAGATAAACTTACGTGTTGAATTCAGTGCATTCTGAAGGTCCATTGACATTCGATCCAGTTGTGCCTCACTCTGTTTTAAGTTCTCATCCACCACTTGTGCCACCTCCTTCTTTAAGACTGTTATTTCCTCGGAGAGGTCTGCTTTCAAATCAATAACTTGTCCTTCTAGATCATCAGATTTTATTTTAGCACCAAAAATCATTTTGTCCAATTCAACTTTTACACTCTCACGTTGATGGTTGAGCTTATCCAGAGCATCGGAAACTTTCTTCTCCATGTTTTTGAATCCATCATCCATCTGTTCATTTTTGAACTCTAGTCGGACCATTTTCTCAAGTAACGCCTCTTCATAAGGGAACTTGGTTCACATAAACATCCATATATAAAGAAGTAAAGGAAAATAAATTTTCCTACAATTTCTGAACGGAAAACTGCCATTATCAGAAAATGTTTTATATATCAACTTTCTTTTAAAATATCTCTGAAACCACTGTACATGTATTTAATTTATTTGTAACAACTACTGATCAACACAAATGATCGCGACACAAGTTGGAAAGCTTTTGTCGTTCAAATTACTTGTGTTGCCTATTTATTTGAATTCCGTGTCCCTGCTTTTGTAATTATTTGCACATGTTGTTGTCATTAACCTTTTCCCAATACTTTGCGAAATTGAGAGATTGTAGAAATCCAAAAGAAAGCACAAAATGTTTATTTGATAGTCTACATTACATACAGATTGAATGAAAGGAGCAACGAGCAATTCATTATTATCAGCATTGGCTGTTTTGTCTCTCGTGACGTTCAAGGTCCTTTCTGGTTTAGGTATGTGCACGTGTATTTGATTGATAAGTGGAAAATGTAATAATAACAAACAGAAAAAGATACAAATTCCCATTCTACATGTAGCGTGGCGAATAAAGAGACCCCAGGGTATCCGAGGATGCGATGCACATCCCTGCAAGCCCACATTACACGCACGCACATATGCACATATTGTGGATTGTATGCCATTGTTTCACATAGCCCTTTCCCAAACAAGAACTTGTTATGACGCCCCTTAAAGATTAGGCTTGGGAAAACATTGAGACAAAAGAGGAAAATGCTGATAATCAGCATTCTCGTCTTTCGTCTCAATGTTTTCAGTGATATATTAGTTGCAACTTTTACCTTAAGTTATTTTCATTTTGTGGTCTGCATCAGCTTTCAAATTGGATCACCTTAATTTTTTGTCGTTTGGAAAAGGTTTAAAAATTCCGTTTTACAAAAAATAATTGATGGTTTAAGTACTACACGTGCCACTTGGTTTTTGTCACAAATTATGTATTTCCAGACGTAATAACAGCGATCCTTGAATGACCGTGAATATATTTATCATTTTCGAAGAAATAATGATGGAATGTCATTGGTATTCTAACCAAAAATTATCAGAATTGACTAGATCTAATTAAGTTTCACTATTTGGATTTTGACAATGGTAGGTGGGGTACTTAGCAGATTAACAGTTCTTACAATGACAGTGTAATTAGGTTTTCTTCCGAAAATGATTTTTCTTTGTGAATCTACTACCGATGTTGACTAATATACGAAAAAAGTTAATCTTTGTTTTTATTATTCACATAACAAATTTACATTTCGGTCAGATATTCTGTTTGTGTGAAATTCGAAAATTAGGATGCGATTTGTGCACAATATAGTACAGAAACTATTGATACAGAAGAAGAAAATACTGGGTTTCAGCCTTTTCATCTTTTGTCTCTATTTTTTCTCAAGTCCACCCTAATAGGGACGTCAAAACCAGGTTTTGTTTGTAAAAGGATTAAACAAATCTGGACTTGTCTCGATCCATTTTAAGGGCATATTTGTCATTGAATGATATTTTATGAAATGGGTACTAAGTATGCCATCGTCGGTATTTTCTTTCCCCTGACTGTTTTAAAAGCATTATCCAAAAGAGACGTGCAAACTAGGTGTATTAAAGATTTTTTTAATATTCTTAGACGTAGCGTCAAATACTCCTACCACCTTCCGTAACACGTACAACGTCAACGTTTTTGACAAACGCGATTTTATCATAGTTTTGGTGTATACATACGATTTCTTCGACGTAAATTGCAACATTATTTTTCAACTTATTTTTATATATCATGTAAATAAGAACTATATACACTAACACGCTTTAAAAATGTTCCAATGTTATTTCTCATTTTGGATGTCATAACTAGTAAAATTCTTAGGCTAAATCTTTTCACAAAACGTCAGACGTGAAAACGAAAATAAAATCATTTTAAGTACAGTAATTTATAAAATATCATAATTCTTAATTTCTAGCCTCTAGTTATTTTTTTAACGACAATCTTGCTTCCTCTTTCTTCCAAACTAATTTGTCTGCAGCTTTTATCCGCTGTGCGTGGTCGAAAGGTAGCACGTCGGATACACGATCAAGCGGTTCTGAGTTCAATCCCCGATAGTTGAGGGTGTTCTTAACTTCTCATTGGCCGACACATTCGATGCGAGTACTGGTGTGTTTCCCATAAAGCATAATCGACAGGGAATTAAATAAGCTTCTAGCTTACGTCCTTATAGATGTAATGTAAAATAAATAAGTTTATATTATACCAATAACTTTTGTCCGATGTTTTTCGGATTCCGAATGGTTAAATTCGATCGAATTATTGCACGGGTGGTAAACAGAGAAACTAGCTCCAAAAAGAGTCAACGGTATTTCGTTTCCTCGTGACATCCGGCCTCTACCGAGGTAGTTGCATAGAGCGAAAATCTGTAAACAAAGGTAGGTCACGAACACATTTTTTCTGCAATTATTTCTTTTACAATGAGTTTTTGAAAAATCCGGCGATGCTGTAATATGAAGAAATGGTCGAAGTTTGTTTTGCACGAGTATATACGGTGTTAGTGAGCAGAGTTTTAATACAATCGTTGAAAAACATTTCAAAATCGAAAGTAAAAACTTCTTTACTTTCGATTTTGAAATGTTTTTCAACGATTGTATTAAAACCCTGCTACTAATACCGTATACTCTCGTGCACAACAAACTTCGACCATTTCTTCACATTACAGCATCGCCGGATTTCTAAAAAACTCGCTTTGAAAGAGATTAATTTTAGAAAATGTGTTCGTGACCTACAAATTTTCGCTCTATGCAACTACCTCTTTTTGGAGCTAGTTTCTCTGTTTACCACCCGTGTATTGTCTCTTGTCTGTGTTCTTACCATTTTTTTTACACAACCATTAATTATATCACTAAGACAGTTCGTTTTACCCATTTTAAAATCTCTCCGAGTTGAAAGAAAACGATCGGTTTAAACTGACGTTACTAAAAGGCGTAATTTGTCTACGGGGACATTTTTGGTGACAATTTTGAGATGAAAAAGCGTTTTGATTGTTATAGTTATCATCGCGTGTTATATATCAAATTAAACTACAGGAAAAACGTATTTCTAATTACAAGGTGAATATTTACTAAATTTAATCAAACAAAACTAAGAGCGTCGCCAATTATCCATTGCGTTGAAAAAGACGTTATTTTACACCACGGGGACATTTTAAGTGACAATTTTAATTACATTTTTCGGAACTTAACAAATAAAATACAGAAACAACATTTCAGGAAATGAAACTTCGATAAAAACGTATTTTTAAAATTATTTCTTTATTAGAAAATTTTGTATATGCATGAAATTATGAATCGCCCAAAATTTCATGTACATTTTTTCATGATAATGGGACATTTTATGGTGTTTTTTCTTTTTTTCATATTTGTAATTTTATTTTCCTGACACCTATAAATAATTTATATCATAACCACCGGAAAGGACGTGACATAAGTTGAAAAAACAAATCCGGATATTCTTTTCGCGATTTACAGAGAAAGAATATGAAAACCAGCTAGAAGGTGAACAATTTGTTACGCGGGACATCGAAGTTTTAAGCGTTTTATTATTTTCCTGTCGCTGTATTCAGTGTGCCGTTTACACAAAAACAAAAATTAATCACAAAAATGTTTACCGTTTTTCATTACCTTTCGTTTGATATATGACAATGACAGCAAAATAGAACGGTTATTTTCTGTCAAGAGTTTTAAAACCCAACCACACCAAATTTTTGAAAGTGGCACGAGTATTTGACGTTACGTCTTACTCTTTCAAAGTAACATTGAAGTCCAAATTGAAAGGAGTTGGAGACGACAAAAAGTGATGCTGACTGATGTATCCACATAAGAATGAAAAAAATGGCACTGGCGAATAGCATTCTCTTCTTTTTTCTGTAAGGTTTCATTTGTTCATAATTATTCAATTATTCAACTAGGTGGAGTCGAGGAAAGGAGAAACAGATTTGAACCGGTTATAAGTGAAATGCACTTTTCTTGCAGAAGACAAAACGACGTATTGTTCGTTTTTGTTTTTGTTTTTTTCTTTTTTTCCTTTTTTTTCTTTTTTTTTTATCCGTATCCAAAGCATTTAAGTTGTACCCTAGATTAGTATGGATATTTACTTTAAAATGCAATAGCTCATTCATTTTTCTTCGAACCCAAAGTTGAGGGTATTCATTAGATTTTGATTTGAAACAAATTCTTGAACGACGTTGTTCCCTTTTTACCTCTAGCTCTGATCAAGGGGGATAGATGTGCTTATTTTGAATGTAGGTCTTGATAGGTGAGAACAAATGATATATTAAATGTATATGCTTTGGGTAAACATTCATGACGTGTTGTTTAAAGTAGACATGCTTGTACTAAAAGATAGTTTTATCTACATTTTCATAAATCGTTGGTGTCATTGCAAAACCTCGAAACTCCAGCCTAATCAAGCTGGAGTTTAGAGGTTTTGCAATAACACCGACGAAATGCCACATACACAAGTGCATTGTGTCAGAAACTATCCAGCAGTCAATCTAGACGTTAACGTTCGACGTTTTGAATTCTTTGAAACCATTGGCATAGTAAAGCACAACAAAATGCTTATAATTAATTCAGACGTAGTAGGGAAATTTATTTTCCTTTATTTATTCATAAATGGATGTTTATGTGAACCACATTGCTCCAAGTTTCCTTATGAAGAAGCGCTACTCGAGAAAATGGTGCGACTGGAGTTCAAAGTTGAACAGATGGACAATGGATTTAAAAACATGGAGATGAAAGTTTCAGATGCGCTAGATGAGCTACAACAACAACGTGAGAACGTAAAGGGAGAATTGGACACAATTATTGCTGATGTCAAGGTTAAGTCTGATGATCTACAACGACATGTTGTCGATTTGAAAGAAACCATCACCGAGGATATAAATGTCCTGAAAAAGGAGATGGTCCAAGTAGTGGATGAAAACCTAAAACAGAATGAGGCAAAACTGAATCGAATGTCGATGGACCTTCAGAATGCACTGAATTCAACACGTAAGTTTATCTTAAGATTCTTAACCCATTACCACGCTGTGACGTATGTCGACGCCATAGAAAAGAAAATCCTTGGTAAACATTGTGGAAAATGAAGAAATTGCTTGTAACAAGCAATTTCATCATTTGCCACAATATTTTCTACAAAGTAAGACCATAAAATGGAAATTTTATTCACTTAAAACTGTAAATTGCAACATCTGTGAATTTAGGTCTGTTTGTCTACAACATAATGAGGAAAAACTCAATCGAATGCTGGTAGACCTTCAGGCATAGATTAATTCAACCAGTAAGTAAACATGCGACATTAATTTTGTTAATCATTTTTTATTTAATTTTAAGTGTCGATTCATGCATTTACTTTTGGCTAGTTTTTTTTTAATGTTTTATGATTTGGGATGGCACATGTCAATAGCATTTTTTTCTTCAAGAAAGCAAATTTTAAGTGGTACCAAGCTAATGTTGCGTAGCCCGTCTGTCCGGTCGTCTGTCTACGATCACAATTTTTTTGTTCTTCAAAACCATATGACCTAGAACATTGAAATGTTGTATGTAACATTGTATCAAGATCTTCTGCCAAACCACTTTGAACTCTTGTGGTAAAATGGAAATTGACCCATGTTGTGGGATATTGGATATAAGAAAAAGACAAAACTTCCTCTAATATGAGGGAAACGTTTTCTTTTTTATTGAATGCATCGCAGTACTGTATCTCAACATTTAGATTGTTTGTTCTCCAAGTAATTCAAAAAACTCTACCACCGATTTGTGTTTTCATATTGTTCATTTTTATTCTTTTTATGTACATAAGTTAAAGTTGTCTTTCGATTTATCATTCCACAGGCGAAGACATTTCACAATCAACACTGTTCCGAGCCAGACAGTTGGCAGATCTAAGCCCGAGTAACAACCAGAAGCTGATATTCCAAATTGTTCTAGAAAACAACGGTAACGGCTACAACAAGGACACCGGGATCTTTACTGCACCTAGGAGTGGAAACTACTTATTTATGGTGCAGCTGTGTTCCCATAACAAGCAAGATTTCAATTTAGCCTTCATGGAGGATCGGTCCAACGTTCAGCCCGCTCAATTCGAGAACGACGAATATGGTTGTGGCACGTCGGTGTATATTACTCACGTCAATGCTACCGGTCAAGTGTGGGTGGAGAGCAAGGGTCAATACAGTGCCAACGCAATGTTTACTGACGCTTACAGACATAACGTCTTCAGTGGCATTCTCGTGAAATAAGTTTGGAAATTAAACATGGCGAAGACCAACTTAAGAGTTGACATACATGTATTACAAACTCTATCTGTAACTGATACACAACATTATATCGTCGAGGTTATTGCAAAACCGCGTTTTTATTATTTACCTATTTTTTTCTTTGTAGGCCTATATCATTACATATTCTAAAAAATATAGAACCAGCTGGATGTATATGATAAGATAACGTATTAATTTGAAGCAGTAAATTTCCAGTTTAACTTTTTACAATTTATAACCAAAGGTCCTTCAAATTCAACGACTGTCAAAAAATGATTGTGCATGAAAATATCACTGAAAAAGAATAAATTGCTTCATTTTAGCTATTCATTCTTTCCCCATAACGTTCACATACGGGATAATTTTATTCACGATTATACAAAGTGTTCTGTTTAACAGTTTTTAAATTGAAATACACATGAATAGCTTTTATTATGTCACATGATTAAAAGAATTTTGAAGATATATGGACATCATGTAACAAATGATTACACGAAGCTGTAAGGACAGGGGTTCCACAGCATAACCTAGAGAAACACTGATATTGCAATAGCCGCGATGCGAGAAAATCGGTCTTCGGGAGTTTCGACCAGATCCGACACAAATGAGACTGTACAGCCGCAGAAAGTGATTAGAGTCACGAAATTCCGTACATGGGAAGAAGAAGAACTAAAGTTTCTTACCAGCGGAAACACAGACGCTGATCAGATTCGCGGTTACCGCGAAGCTGATCTGCGTCTTTGTTTTCGCTTATGCTAAATTCCGCTTTTCTCGCGTGGCGGCTCGTATTATATTATAGTATGTACAGAGTCGAGTCATACCTGGCTCAGCGGCAAATCCTGTCACAAGCAGCAAAAACAGTGGAATAGTGATCTCACGATATTCTGATTCCCGCCAAACAATAAATGATAATTTAAACTATGCTGGTCAAAACGAAACCATATCGATGATAATAAGTATTTTTTGATGTAGTATTGACTAGATAAAGAGCACGTGCGTTTCTATGATAACATGTTTTTCTAGGTTAAAAGTTTGTTTATAAACATCTAATTATCCTAGAACCCCTATGCTTTCACAACTTTGCAAGGGACGGATGATTGATTGTTTGTTTAATAAAGCACTAGAAATCGAAACAAAAAAAAGAAGAAAAAAAGAAGAAGAGAAGAAAACGCTGGTAGACAGCATTTTATGTTTTCCTCAAAAGTTTAATTTCTTTTCTATAAAGTACACCTTAACTTGGTTTTGGTTGGGATAGGGTTAAATCGTTGCATTTATACATATCACTTAGACATAAACGTTGAGGTTTTTGTTTCAAGCCCGCTTGGACCACTAGTCACATACATATACCAATTTGTCTATAGCAGAACCACGGCCTAGTACTATAGTTCAGTCGAGATATTATGACAGATGTTTAGAGAACCTAACTATGCAAGCAACATAATGTCGACCTCCAAACCACTGGGTGCGTTCAGGGTTCTCCCATCGGTAGCCATTGGTACCGTTGGTAACCATCGGTAACCATCGGTATACCGATGGATATTTTGTTGGTCACCAATTGTCCCGCGAGTAGACAAGTCGGGTAGCGTCGGTAGCCTCGTTTTGATTACAAAAGATTGCGGATAACAACCAATCTACGGCGATCCCAATCATATATTTTGTCATTAGCAAGCGCATCGCGATCTAACCGTTCTTGAAAGAATTTATTGTAACAATTTAAGCAACATTAATTTTATTTAGCCATTTATTTCTAATAATATTGGTGGTTGATTATCCATTATGTTTTGGTTGCCGATTGTACCATCGGTAGCCGATGGTAATAACACTTGGTTACCGATGGGAGGACCCTGAACGCACGATCCCACTGTAGTTTTGTCTGTGGTGCAAAAACATGCAAAATTGTATTGAAAATTTATACCGCCTTTCCCATGCTTACACGGGTGAATTTCATAAGCATGTCTCACTTTATCTTGACTGGGCTATGTACATATTATGGAAAGGACATCGACAAGTGAACATCGTCATGAGAAGACATAAAATGTCTAAAACGAAGGTAACCATGAGAAAGGGTTACAAAGTAAGTCCATTTGATAATCATTATGCAGAAAATTGTTGTTTCAGAAACTGAGAGGCTGAAAATAATCAGAGAACACTGTTTATGTCTTGGGTGGTCTCCTAGAAATTTATAATAAACGAACGATGGTTCCAATTTGCAGTGCAAGTAAATATTCTTGACACTAATTGTTGAGTAAATAATGATTAAAAATGTAGAACCGGATTTAAATGCCTCAAAACACACTGCTTGTCTCAGAATAGATCTGTAAGTCTATCTAGACACAACGTTGGTCATTTTAATATTTTTGAAACCATTTGTATTGTAAATCACGACATCATGGTTTTACAAAATTCTGACGTGTTTCGAAACTTTGTTTTCCTTTATTTATTTATATATGGATGTTTATGTGAACCAGATTGCTCCAAGTTCCCTTTATGAAGAGGCGTTACTTGAGAAAATGGTCAGACTAGAGTTTAAAGTTGAACAGATGGACAATGGATTTAAAAACATGGAGAAGAAAGTTTCCGAAGAGTTGGATAAGCTACAACAACAACGTGAGAGCCTTAGAGGAGAGCTCGATGGTGTAGTTGCCGATGTTAGCAGCAAACTAGAAGACCGGATCCAAAGTTTTAAATCGGATATTACTGAAGAAAATGAACTATCGAAACAAGAGACCCTGAAAATGGTAGATGAAAACTTACGACGGTATGAGGCACAGATCGGCCGTTTATCCATGGACCTCCAGAATATGCAAAATCAATCAGGTAAATGTTTGTTTTGTTTCTTGTTGTTTTTTTTACTTTCCTAAACACCAAAATTATAGGATGGTCGAAATTCCATTGTGATGCAGAAATTTACGATAACAAAGGTGTGACATACATGTTTCAAAGCATGAAAAATACTGAGAGAAAGTGAGAAAATGCTGAAAAGCAACGTGCTCTTCTGTTCTGTTAGTTATTTTCAATGCGTCTTGTTAAGGACATCAAAAAGCACGCCTTGTTCTCGAAAGAAATATGTTAATTACATGTTCTTGAGGTTATTGTGCCATTATTACCTTTCCGAAGTTTGCTCTTGATTTCTGCAATAAAATGTTTGAAGAGATGATAGTAATGTAATTGTAAAAAATGCGCCTCAAGTGTTGTTGAATACTTTAAGTCTAGTTTGTGTCTTCGGTTCCATTTATACACGAGTAAATAGCATCGCTTTTCAGAAAATACCTCGTAACTGCAGCTTGTTTTAAAGTGACATTTCATAATTATTTTTATTATTATTATTATTATTATTATTATTATTATTATTATTATCATTATTATTATTATTATTATTATTATTATTATAATTATTATTATTATTATTATTATTATTATTATTATTATTATTATTATTATTATTATTATTATTATTATTATTATTATTATTATTATTATTATTATTATTATTATACCGCATTTAGCGAGACTTTTATTCTGTCTGAAAGAGCATGTTTTTCTTATGAAAATTGTGAAAATTTCAAGCCAAAATATTGAACCGTTTACGAGAAATATATATGTTTGTGCTAAAATTAAACAAATTGTTGTGGACAACAGTTCAGATTTATATAGAATTTATCATTTCTGTCTCAACTTTGAAGGCGTATTTTTCGCTTATAAATTACAACTTCAAAAAACTGATAGCATTTCTGATTGTCTACTCATTAGAATAAACAATCTTTGCATCAAGACATATTTTTAAAAAAATGAAATAAATGTGAAATGTCACTTTAAGCTGCAGTTACGAGTTTTTTGTTGAAAAGCAGCGATCTATTATTCATTTTTCAACAATCCTCACCTTGAAGAACTTCCACGAGTTTGATGCCCACCTCAGCTATCCTTTCCGATATATGTTCTCCCACTAATAAGAGGGTAATCATAAGCCTATGTTTGATCAGAACATGAAGGATAGGAGAGGATGGGATGGTGTGGAAGTACTACATGTACTGAGGGTAACGTCCGGAAAGAAACCAGTCGCCAAGAACTTGACCAGAACAATGTTTATAAAATAGATTAGCACTATTCAAATACAAAATATTGAAGGGACGTCAAAACCACGTGCTGTATTTTAAAGCGCTAAATGTGTTGCAGAAGCATTGTACTTATAATTCGTATTTATCTTTATCTAATTTCAGACAGCAAGAATGGAAAATCGATTTACTTCAGAGCTAGTTCACCGCACGATCGCGACCCGGAGCGTGATGAGAAAATAATTTTCACAGTGGTTCTAGACAACAATGGTGATGCCTACAAGAAAGAAACAGGAGTTTTCACCGCGCCAGTCCCAGGGACATATTTATTCTCGTGCCAAGTATGTGGTAAGGGTAACCATGACCTCAGGATTGCGTTTATACAAGATGGCGAGGACAAGCAACCTTTCCAGTCGACGGACGCGACCTATTCATGTGGTACATCGGTGTTCGTTGGCTGGTTAGATGCAGGATCTGAGGTGTGGGTTACGAGCTTAACAAATCACGCGTCAGGTGTTTATTATTCAGATTCTACAATGAAGACATTATTCACGGGTGTTTTCTTGAATTAGATTCGCATATGTTAGTGTTAGTGTTAGTCCTTCCCAAACGACATTAATTCAGGCTGACCGAAATTGAATGGAGTTGCCGAAGACAAAGTTAATGCCAAATTACGTTGGAAAAGTCCCTGCCACAACACAGAAAACATTCCCTTTTCTACAATGTTTTCTATATCCGATAAATTCGAGTGAATTTGGAAAAGCGATTATTCGGGTCTGTGCTTTCAAGATGAAAGTAAATTGACAGATATTAATGCATGATAACAGTATTTAATGAGTTCTCTACCAATTTTACTCTGGAATGACGCATACGGCCAGACGTCAATGGGATAGAACCGGCATCAATTTGATGCCCGAGGAAAGCATTTATATAGAGGCAGATAATGGCAACCAACTCCTGGTCATGTCTCTGCAATGCATAGGGGTCTGTAATTTGACTCATATTAGCTAAAAAGGTTCATGAGGTGATATGTGTCAAATTACAGACCTCTATGGAATGACGGAGCATGTTTTCGTTCAGGGAGTTCTTTTTAAATTGAATAATCATGTTGTAAAGTTGGCACCAATTATACTTGGTTCTTATTGTCGATCAAATCAACTCGATAAGGCCCGGTTAAGATCGAACGCAATCGATATAAATAATCAGGATTGGTCGGGGTAATCGAGCTTGATCTGCAACGCTCTGGCTTCGTTTGCGATTTTTCTGACCACCAAAACTATTCCTGTGCGATCCAGTACAAAATTGATCGAAAATCAATCTTGCACTGACCGGTTGATCAATCGTGTCTGAAAATTGAGGTCGGTCGGATTGACATCTTTCACTCTACCTGCACTCAAACTGCACTCGAATACCTCGACTTGTCCTAGAGTTACTCCCGATCACATTCCGATCAACCCGATGTCTGCTTCATCTGTCTATCCGACCAAATCGGGTTGATTGACTAGAGATCGAGAAAAGGTCATTAATCGGAATTGATCGGGAAATTAACCGTTTTCCAAACAAAACCTGATATTGACGTCCCTATTACAATAAGGCTTGGGAAAACATTGAGACAAATAAAGAAAATTCTGAAATCAGCTTTAACATTTCCCCTTTTGCCCCAATATTGTCTATGCTTTACACTGAACAGATCTTATAAACCGCCACTTTTCGATAAAGATTTTTTGGTATAAATAAAAAACGAAAAGCTCGTTTGAAACAA
The DNA here is from genome assembly GCA_963680895.1 of Fragum sueziense. Taxonomy (NCBI): domain Eukaryota; kingdom Metazoa; phylum Mollusca; class Bivalvia; order Cardiida; family Cardiidae; genus Fragum; species Fragum sueziense. The sequence continues at coordinate 14,807,770 of OY804596.1, forward strand.
TAGTTTGCATATTATATTTTGTGATCACACTCTATTGCTTTCACGCGACAAAGTCAAAATTAAAACAACTTTTTGTGTGTAGAGCATTTGATATAAAACCGGTTTTGCACGTGGTGCACAATGGGAAGAGTTAAATTGCACAACATTTATTCAAGTTTTAGTTAATATCAATCCGACATGTAGATTTTAAAAAAGAAAAGACAAAACAATGGGTAGGATGTCCCTAAGTGATATGGGTCGGACCGTGGGACCTACCGCAGGCGACGTCAACATGAATAAGGTATTACCTTTTTTAGTGATGTGTGCATGTTTCATAAAGTCGCCCATGACACTGATAAATGCAACGATTGTTTTCTGATGGATTTCTTAATTGCGAGTTTTATGGACCCCAATCCATTCACAGTGCACCACAGAGCTTGGCCTCTAGAGTCCACCATACAAAACGCTATTATTCTGCATGTACATTCTCCGGCAGAGGACATCTCTGGTGCACCAATTAAGCATGTCAGTAATTGATGTTTGACGCGCGTGTGCTGCCAGAGTGGATTTAAAGATATGTTTACAAATTGCTTTTTCTGGTTCTTTTAGCACATTTTGCATCAAAATGTGATGATATGTCGAAATTTGTGTTGGGTGTATCGGTTGTTTTATTGTTGTTGTCTTTAAAAAGAGTTCTGTGGCACCAAAAGCATGTCAAAGTGCACAACAGACTATGGTCCTTACCATCAACCATACAAATTATTTTGATCCACGTGTACATTTCTCTACGAAAGACACGAATTGTGAATCAGGTGTTCAAATCATAAAATGATTTTGGACGCATGGTTGCTACTGCAGTGGATACAAAGTAATGTTTACAAACTGATTAGTCTAGGGGCCCATCCCGCAAAAATGAATTTTTATTGGACCAATCGTCCAGAAAAAATCTGTTGGTACCGGGTGATAGTAAGTTCAATGGGACGTTATAATAGGGTGGATGCAATAATCAAAAGTGGTGCAAATTTATTTTACAAGCACTTTTCTTACCCCACCCACTTAAAATTAAGGTTAAATAGTAGTCGTCAGAAATTGTTTCTATACTACTATTTTTATCTAATTGATAAATTCTTTTCATGGAAAGAAATCACATTTGAATAGTCCTCGTGACTGTAATTTTTTATACCAAAACTCATCTTGAATTCTAAGAATTCTACAATTGTCCTTACCCCACCCACCAATTTAAGCTATGCCTACCCCCTTCTACTTCAAGATGTCGTTAACCCTTTCCCAAACAAGACCTGGTTTTGACGTCCCTTATAGACAAGGCTTGGGAAAACATGGAGGCAAAAGAAGAAACTGCTGATAAACAGCAGTTTCTCCTTTTGCATCAATATTTTCTTGGTAATATCATACATAATTTCAATCTTTATTAACATCCATTTTGTCGTCTGCAGCAGCTTTTGAATCAGGCCTGCCTAAAATTGTGTCGTTTGGGAAAGGGTTAAAAAGCCAAAAACTCAAAGATCTGCTTACAACTGTGAGAATGCATTTCCAAGTACCCGGAAATGTTTTTAAACTTCTAACATGACATGTCATTTGATGAAACCACATTAAATCTATGTCCGCAAGTTGATATATTTTTTGAAAATTTGAAGTTTTCTGTCGGAAATGGATTATAGTTTATTTATTGGCAGATAATTCAGATAAGTCACTATTGTGCACCCAAATCATCGAAAATGACTGACAGAAGTTATGTAGAAGGAGACAATTTAGAATATGTTAACGAATTCTACTGTCCATTTTGTCCGTCCGACCGTCTGTACGTCTTTCATCACCCAAACTTTGTGTGCTTAAAACGTAATCAATATTTACCTGTAACTTAACGGTTTTCGCGTTTCAAATGACACTTAAAGGGGGACGAGCTAGGCTGTCGAAAATGCAAATGGCACAATAATTACAAACCAGAAATAACGTATGAAATTACCAACCTGAAGGGGTAGACCATTTATGTCCATTGTTACCACTCTTCGAGCTTTATTAAGTATTAAAATCCAAGTCAATTAATAACATGCTGGTCGTCCTTGTTTTTGTTTTGTAACGGCTACATATGCCCAACCTTCAAAAATCAATTACGTCAGAGATACGTCATCTGTGCTCAGCGAGATTTAACACAGCATACAACCGGCTGCGTGGAAAGTCAACGAAGACTGATTCGGCATCTGATGTCGTGTGCATGGTAGGTCAATGAATTTACTGTTGGGCAGGTTAAAAAAATGTGACCAAAGTGTGACATTTAAATGTTAAGAATAACAGCTAATTTTACAGAATTTCATCCAGATTTCTTAATTAGGGTGACTAAAAACTATTCTAAATGGTTAAGCAGTGCCCAAATTACATTTTAAATTCATGTTCACTACTTTTTAGCTAAAATTGTGTGCACAATCTTGCGAAATGACAACAAAAAAGCGTTTCACTCCTGACAGCATATATATTGCACAATATGAGAAATTGTAACCCACGAATCACTAAAAATTAGAGTGCAGAATGCCCACTTTGCTTCCTAAAAATATTTGAGTGGTAGATTTCTGGCTGAATAGACAAAAATGAGAACACATTTTGAAAAATAAAAGTGTTTCACTCCTGACATAAAATTCAGAGGGGTATTGTATAAAACAGGCTCCACATCCTAAACCAATGAAGATAAGATAAAAAAGTAATTTTAAGATGATGATGCACATGTTGTTTTATGAATTACAAGTGCTTATTGTAGTATCCTGTCACTGTCTTTTATTTACCATACCTTTGAAACTTGGTTAAAGTGTTAAGTGTCACACAAAAACGTTTCACTCCTGACATTTCTGACATGTTTTAATGACATATCTTTTTTATTTGTGAAGCGATTTTCTTTAAATTTGGTACCCAGTATATAGACACAATAACACATTTTTTTTAGCTTTGATTGGGTTGAATATGTTTCTCTGTAAAAGCCGTGGCACGTAAAAAGTGAATGGTCACATTTTTTTTAAACTTGCCCCTTTATAAATAAACGAAATGATCTTTGGTATTCTATAATTGATAAATACGCGTATAAATGTTCAGTGCTTGTACAAAATAAACCTTTTCACGTATTCCTCGCAAATAAGGTCACAGTCATCGACACAGCCGGTTGTACGGTGTGTTAATATCGCGGAGGTGTGTCTCGTTGACCTTGACCTTGTCTTGTTTTGAAGTAAAATTAGAATGTGTAAACACGCATGTAAAGGATTGATCTATAGCAAAGGAAAGATGTTTTTCGCCGAGATTGAGGTTTTTATGCATTGCTAATTGTTTTTCCATGCACAAATATGAGTTCCCGAACAGTTCGGAAGCATAAAAACATAGAATGAGCCCCTTTAAGGACAGATCCTCCATTTATTTTCTACGGTAAGATTTTTTTATTTTTTCTGTACTGATATTTAAATATATGAGAAGTAAAAAAATGACTTAAAAACTATAGGTCACCAAGCGAATTAAAAAGTTATTGGATTTCAAGGGAGGCTACTCTTGTCTAAAATTGCAAAAATGAGGTGTCACTTAAATACCCACAAACAGGTGATCAAAATGACTAGGCTTACATAAATTGGTCTTTATTGTGTTCAATATGTTTTATTCTGTCTAAATGAGTATCAATTTGGGAAAATTTAGCGATTATTTTAAATTTTTTTAGTAAGACATTCTTTCAAAAGTAGCTGAAATTGCTCTTTTTTCGCAACGTTTCTGATGATAAAAATTATTCCAGCGGTAAGATTTTTTTTTCTTTTTTGGTATAGACATAGTGCTCGGTCATACCTACATAAACAAAAAAAGAAAAATATATTTAACCAAGCGTTTTTCATAGTTATTAGTAAAAATTGGTTTACTTTTTGCAGCTCTGTCCGAAATTGTTTCACTACTTTTATCCATTTTCTTCCTTGTTACCAGATTTAGATAATAAAAAGTGTCATCTTTTGCGTCCATCTGAGGCGGACTACCTCATAAAGACACCGCTTTGCTTTTGTTGCTCCGTTTCCTATCGCTAACGCCACATGTTGAACGCGTAACAGAAAGCGAAATGTACCATCAGAGTACTATTACACTTTAATTGACCAAACAGAGAAAATTGAAATAATCGAAAAGGGTCTTGTCATTTATCAACCAAACATTAACTAAATGTAAAAAATACATTTGTTGAAAAGACCAATTACTGAAACAGCTTTATTTCGTTATTTAGGATATGCGCAGTAAGTTGCGCAGTAACAACTGGAGGATCTGTACTTAACGCAAATCCTTGGTAAAGAGTTTTGGTTGTCAGATATTCTTAATAGATAACACAAGGACCATGATGATCCTAAATCGCTCACCTAGACCAAGATAATATGATCCCAAGTTTATACAAATCAATTAATATTTGTGACTGCAACACTGAACACTCGTAAACAGCAGTTTTGTCAAGTTCAAGGGAAAGCAATTATTGTTGGATCATGATCAGGCTGAAAACTGAACCATATCTTGTGGTCATTAACATTTTGTCCACGTTTTGTATCGACCGATCAACATGTATGTCTTTTGCAATGAAAACAAAGTCAAAAATGGTCATTTTGTCAAAATTAAAGGCTTATAACTCGAATGTCGGATTCACATTAACACTATGAAATATATCTCACAGTTACAGACTGAAATTCATCTAGCTTGGTCAATATTTGTGGTTGTTAGGGTGACAACAGGGTAAAAAGTCAATTTTACAGAATTCAAGAGCAAATAACTCTAGACTTTCTATCCTGACCAAATAACTGAATGCCAAACTACTCCAAAATCTCGTAGTCGTTATCTTGGTGTCCAAGTTTTGTCTTGATTGGTCACTTTGTGTGGTTTTAAGAGTAAAAACAACGTCGGAAACATTATACCCATCAAAAGTCGTATGGTCATCAACATTCTGCCCAAGTTTTGTCTTGATATGTCAATCTATCTGGTTATTTGAAAATAAAGTCAAAATGGAAATGTTGTCCAATTCAATGGAAGATAACTTAACAACTTCTGGTCCAATTATGTCGAAATTTTTATTCATCTTATAAGAATGGTCACCAACATTGTGTTTTAGTTTTGTATCGACTGGTCAATATTTGTGGTTGTTAGAGTAAAACCAAAGTCAAAAACATCATTTTTATCAAATTCAAGGGCAGAAAAACACAGCTTTCTGATCCTGCCTGACTGAAATAAAAATCATTATATATCTTATGGTCACCAAGATTGTGTCCAAATTTCATTTGGATTGGTCATTAAATGTAGATGCTAGAGTGTAAACCAAGTCGAAAATAGTCTAAAACAGCAAATTTGTCATATTCCAGGGCATATTTCATGACTTCCAGTCCCGATCATTCTGAAAATTATACTCGTCCTAGATCTTATGGTCACCAACATTGTATAAAAGTTTCATTTGGATTGGTCAATAATTGTAAATGCTAGAGTGTAAACCAAGTCAAAATATTCGAAAACGGCTATTTTGTAAAATTCAAGGGCATATAACTCATGACTTTATGTCCCGATCATTCTGAAAATTGTACTCAATAGAGATATTATAGTCCCAATCCTTATGAATAAGATTTATTTGGATTGGTCAATAATTATACACGCTAGAGTGTACACGGAGTCGAAAATAGTCGAAAATGGCAATTTTGTAAAATTCAAGGGAATATAACTCATAACTTTATCTCCCGATCATTCTGAAAATTGTACTTAATTGAGATATTATAGTCCCAATCCTTATGTATGAGTTTCATTTGGATTGGTCAATAATTATACATGCTAGAGTGTAAACGGAGTTAAAAATAGTCGAAAATGGCAATTTTGTAAAATTTAAGGGCATATAACTCATGACTTTATATCCCTATCATTCTGAAAATTGTAATCAGCCGCGATCTCATGGTCAGCAATATTATGACGAAGTCTCAAACGGCAATTTTGTTAAATTCAAGGGCATGTAACTCATGACTTTATGTCCTGATTATTCTGAAAATTGTACTTATCTGAGATCTTTTGGTTCCAATCGTTATGCATAAGTTTTATTTGGATTGATCAATACTTGAAGATTCTAGAGTGTAAACCAAGTCGAAAATAGTCGAAAATGGCAAATCTGTTAAATTCAAGGGCATATAACTCGCAATCTTCTATTCTGATCACTCTGAGAATTAAACGCCTCCGAGATCTTATAGTCAGCAACATAATGTCCAGGTCTCAACTTGATTGGTCAATATTTACAAATGCTAGAGTGTAAACAATTTCGAAAACAGTAAAACACGGCAATTTTGTCAAATTCAAGGGCAAATAACTCAAGGTTTTCTTGTCCGATCAGGCCGAAAATCACACTCATTCGAGATCTTATGGTAATTATCATTATGTAGAAGTTTCATTATCATTGGTCAATATTTGTGGATACTAGATGGTAAACAAAGTTTAAAATAGCTATTTTGGATGTTCAAGGGCAGATAACTCAGGACTTTCTGGTCCGATCTGGCCAATAATTAAACTCATTGAAGAACCTTTTATCATACTTGTTCTGATTTAGTTTAATGAACATTGGTTTACTTTTGCAAGAACTAGATTGTAAACGTGTTTTGTCATAACGCCTTGCTTTGAACATGCCCTTATTGGTGGTAAGAGTTGTCTGCCCCCAGAAAAAAATCACACCGAAATTTGTTGCAAATGTCATCCTGAAACGAAACCTAATTGACTTCAAAATATCCCTTTGATGTCTAAACTTTTCTATCATCAACGTTTAAAAAAATAATCAAGTTTGAAAAAAAACTTTTCTTAATTATTTAGAGTGATTTTTCTATTTTGGTGAATGAACATTTATTAGGGCAATTACGGTAAATGTGTTTTAAAAAACCGACTATTCTATTACTAATTATTTTTGGCATACATAATATTTCAATTAATACATAAAGTTATTGAGGAAAAAAGTCTTAGAAAAAATTTTTGAGGACAATTTCGATTCAAGGTCAACTAAAAACTGTTTATTTCATTTTTGGGTGGGTAGAGTTATCTGCCCCTAGAAAAAATCTGCATCACTTTCAGTTCTGGCATCCACCATAAAATAAAGCCACAATGGTTACCCTAACTCACTATACCATCGGAATCTTTCTACACTTTTGGTCCAAAGAAACCCACTTTCTAGGCCTCTTTTTGGGGTTGGCCCCTAGACTAGATATTTTGTGTTCCTTTTATAGCCTGTATTGCATTCCGTAGAAAACCATCAAGGCATTCAAAGGTGAAGATTTGTGGACATTGTTGTTAACGGTCATCAAAAATAACTTGGATTTGATACATTGATCAATTCAAATCTGAGAAATGGTCCAATGTAACCACAATGCATTACAGCTAGTTTTGGAAAAAGTTCCAGGCGACCGGAAGTGTGGAAGAAATACCAAAGCGGCTGTGAAGTCTAGAATGACACCTCAGAACTTCCTAGGTAGCTACAACTCAATACACCCAGATACAGTTCCAATTTGTTACTAAAAATAGTAACACTTTTTGATGCCAGATCGAGGCCCTGACCCAAATGAGAGCAAAGCATCCAACGTGCAATGCAAATGAACGGAGGGAAGAAGAAGTTTAAGAGGAATCACACACCGTTTAGTGATGATTCCTCTGTGAATCTCGACGGGATATCATTGACTGACTTCCAATTATGGCCTTTACCGGCTTTTAAGTCATTTTTGACCTTCCGATATCCACAGATCTTTTGAGGACCTAGCCGCCAGGTTCAACTGTCATTTTCACGTAACCCCCCCTTCCGCAACAAAAAAATGTAGGCCTACGAAACATGCCATTTTCGGTTTGAAGACGATAATCTCAGTACAGAAAGGCTGATGTAGATAGATAATTCATTATATGTTAGATCAATTTGATAATAAAAGCATTGCTCTTAAGGCCCATTTCCCAAACGACAAATTATTTAGACTTTTCAAGTTTGACAACGGCTAAACCCTTTCCTAAACGGCACCTGATTCAATTTCGAAGCTCGTGCAGACATCAGAATGGGCATCTTGAAAGTAGGATGCAAGGGCGGATCTAGAGGGAGGTCGGGATGTCCGGACCCCCCCCCCCCCCCCTGGAATCAGCCGAAAATTGAATGTTGATTATAATTAAAGCGTCAATACACGCCTAACGTTATACATAATTTAACACATTTAAGACATCATTTGCCCCCCCCCCCCTGGCAATTGGGCGTGGACCCCCCCCCCCCCCTGAAAAAATATAGGAACGAAAACCTTGAGGCAAAACGAAAAGATGCTAATTATAATCATTTCATTATTTTGCCTCTTGAAATGATTTTTGAAACAATCTCTGTATGACAGTCAAGGGCGGATCTAGAAGGGGGTCGGGGGTTCGGACCCGCCTTGAATAGGCCCAAAATCGAATTTTGACTATACAACGTTTGTATAGTATAATATAACGTTACACAATTCACAAATTTAAAGTCATCGTTTGGGCTAGACCCCCCCCCCTTGAAAAAATCCTGGATCCGCCCTTGCTAGTCAAAACATTAACATTTCTTGTTTGGTAAAAGTTTAAAACTTTTTTCTTTTCATTTCTGTTTTAATCTAACACCTCTCAACAATATTTCAGCCCTAAGTTTGTTTATAATTGTCCACGCCTCGAGGCTGGGAATCCATCCTGTGACCTGTCCATTATTGGCTCTAATCTAGAGCACAAACACATGCAAAATATTACCGCTCACACTTGGACAGTACTTAGGAGCTCACTTGCTCCTGCAAAATTGATTTTATTTGGTTTTCAAAAGCAGTAGCTCATTCTGAACTTGCATGGTGGTAATGGGCGATGGAGACAGGGTACGAATGATTACAAGCCAAAAAATCTCTTTTTTTAAATCAAAGTTGCAAAAATATTCCTGTATCTGAAAACTCTAATAATTAACGCAAATCACTGTATAAAATATTCGTAGTATTTAGGCAGAATAAATGAAAAATCGTCGTTGTAAATGCAAAACCTCGTATCTCGTTCTTGGAACATTTTAAAGGGGAGGGAAAAAGCGTAATAACTTTTCCCAAACTGAAATGTTTCACTTGAAATTTGGACATGCTATTCATAAATAATGTATCATTGATACTGATTGATAAAAATATCTCAGAACCTGCGAGAATTGTCTAAATTGGACATACCAGTTTACACTTTGAAAATCGCAAGAATCGACATACGAGGTTTTGCATTTACACCGACGAAATGCTCGCTTGAAAATAACGACTCCCCAAATGAATTATATAGTAAAACGACCACGTTACCTTTTGTTTGCTCTTATGCATACTCAGGTCACGGTTAAAAATCTAAACTGTACCAGGGTGTATGAGGGCTTGTTGTCAGTCAGAGTTATTGACGCAGAGGGATGTCCCATCCCGTACTTACAGTTTGTTTTTTTTCTGGTTTGAAAATGTAACATGACGGTGGCCCTTTTCAATTTGCGATTTAGCCGTGTTACACTTCAACAGTCTCCATGAAATTTTGACATCTTATTCGAAAATGGTTTAGGGCCTATCCTTTTTATCTAAAATTTTCAAGCTCTTACGTTAATTATTAATGGAGTTATATAAAGTTATATGTCGTGGCGGTTTGGAAGATCTGTTCAGTGTATTTTACAAAATTCTGATTTGATCAACATCTATTCTGACGCCTATGTCGACGTCAGTTTTTTAGTTGATATGATCGGCAGTGAGAACCCATTATTGTGTCTGCCTCTGTTAACTTGAAAAGAAATGGATTTTGTGCTAAAACTAGTCTTGGTTTAGCGTTATGTTTTGATAAACCGTCGGTGTTGTTATAAAATCCCGTAACTACGGCTTTAATCAAGCCACAGTTACCCGATTTTATTACAACACCTACGAAATACTATTATTTGTCCGATATTACGTCACTGTTTACTTGATAAAATCGTTCCCTATTTGTTTGCATACGCTACGTTGTCAAATGCCACTGCTACGTATAAGACAGATGGTGTGCTCTTGATTCATTAAAAAACTTCCTCTCAGTCATGGGTCGCTAGAAAACTTGGCGTTGCCCTAATATTTGACGGTGAGCCGACTTTGGCTACGTTACATGCAACTAGTAGACAAGCCGACATGCCTCGAAATGGACGTGACTGTTGAACAATCAGACGTCGAGATCGTGTCATGCGTTTAATCTTTAACATCCAATGGTGGTGAACTCGGCCAAGGCGTGGGACGTTTTTACGCGATCATAGTATTCCGTCTGTGTTGTTATGAAATATCGTAACTACGGCTTCGATAAAGCCGTAGTTACGAGATTTTATAACAACTCAGACGGCTTGTCAATACATATCGGTAAAACCGGTCTATTTTAAGAACACATTCATTGTTATTAGAAAAAATATTCAATCAGATCTCTAAACTCACATTTAAACGCAAAATATATGTACCTTGTTGTAGCGAAAAACGTCCCTCGCTTTGGCCGAGTTCACCACCAATGACATCACTTTCCATTGAATGAAGTAGACTTGTATGCAAGACAGCAAAGCGTTGATCTCACATCTAATGCAGGGGCCTTGTTGTTGAAATTGTGAGAATTTCGTTACGCTTTCCCATACATCACCTAATTTTGACGTCTCTTTAAGTATAGGCTGGGAGAAACATCGAGACATGTCGTCTGCAACACCTTTGAATTTCGACCACCTAAAATTTTGCCATCTGGTAGTGGGTTAAAGCAGTAAGTTCGAGCCTACCTACATAGCGCAGTTGGTAGCGCATCTGCCTCCAGAATTCGATCCCCGGTCGCAGGATCTTTCTGACAAAAATGTCACCCACCATTTGTTTGATAACGTTAACCTGTGTGTGCGAGCAGGTGGAGGCTCGGTTAGGGTGTTGCGGCAGTACTGGTATGAGAAACGAAAATAATCCATGGTTAGGTGCTCCAGCGGCCACGATGTGACCATAGAAGTTGAAAACATCGTAAACCCCAATAAAACAAATCAAACACTGTGATGCAAATGGTTTGAGAATATGCATATGTAGGAGAATAAAATGATTACAACTGCTCTTTTCTTCACAATTTAATAAATTAATAATAGATGAAGTTACTCAAGTACAAAATGAAAAAAAGTTAAAGATGTACAATATATATAAAGTATAGTCGCTTCACGATATTATGGCACATGTTTACAAATTTCACCGTGTAAACAATGGAAAAACGTTCATAATCTCATAAAAATACATGCTTTGGTTCAAATCTCGCAGGTGTGCGACACCTAAAGGATAAAAACCATCACACGCAAAATTGCAGTAGTTTTTAATATAGTATGACAATCGGGATTGGCCAATGTTTTTATTTTGTTTTTATGAATTATACCGTAATTAACCCGATTATAACTATGTATCAATGATAGATACATAGTCTTAAACAGGTTATTTATCTCATTACTCGATTTAAATCTCAAATCAATAGCCTGACAACCCTTTGTAAATGAAAAAGCATATTGTTTATCTGCCACTCATTTTGGGACACATATCGTCGGTGGGTAGCCGAAACCTCGTAACTCCAGCTTTTTCAAGCTGTAGTTACGAGGTTTTGACTCCCCACCAACGATATATGATATTGGATTGTTTACATAGGTAAATGTTATAAACATGCGTCATTACATCGTGCCCAGACTATAATCTCTCTAGAACACAAAACAATCTGTAAAATATACGCTAATACAATCGCTAAATAGTTGAGCCAAGACTTTAAAAGTGTACCCTTTCTTGCATTCGAGAACAACGTGGATCCAGGTATTCCAAGATTGTATTACGATGAAATCAATATCATATTCAGATGATATCAAGGTGATATTCAGATTATATCAAGATGATATTCAGATTAATTCGAGAAGGTGTTCGAGACCAACATGGATCCAGATCGGACTGTGTGTATCATACTCGTACGCACAGTCTGATGAAGATCCACGTTATTCTAACATGCAACCCGGCTTCTTCATAGCACGTAAAAGTTGTTAGACATGTGTGTGGTTGCTGATAAAATAACATATGAGCCAGGATCTGGAAAAAGGTTCTATAAGGCTTCTGAGCCCAACATGGTTCAAGATCAGCCTGCGTATACACGCAGTCTGATCTTGAACCATGTTGATCTCCAATAGTTTCGTCGTGACCTGTAGTCACCGTAAGACAGCAGGAAATGGATCCCGGTCAGACTGCAGTTAGGCACAGGGTGATCGTGAAACATGGCCGTCTCAAATGCTAAAAGAGACCTTTTCCAGATTCCGGATAAGATATACACAAACTGATCTGGATCCATGTAGAATTCAAATAGCATAAAGGATTCTTTTCCTCACCTAAGCTCATATATACACAACATTGTAGAAATCAGAAAAAACTCCTGAAATAGTGATTTTTTCTAGAAGATTTAATAAGTAGTCTAGGGTCTAGTTAGACGATTGTTGGAATTTCCTCAAACCATAATTTGGTCTAGATAGTAAATGCAAGTTTAGAACACTTATTACATGTATGTACACATTTAATTAGTTTGTTTTGTTCGCTTAAATTTGTTTATTATCAATTTTGTTTTTGTGTATTTTTATCGTATATATTTTGGCCTCAAATTAAACGCAGCTGTAAAAATATCTCCCTTAGTAAAAATATCTTGTCTCGTGACGTAAACTTTTATCTCTTTGATAAATACATATTAGCCAAATTCACTAAATGACAGAGCCTTATTTTTCGTTTAATATTCGTAAATCAACACACTTTTTAAAAATGAATCTAGAATTTCTCGAAAGAGTCCTACAATACAAACGAAAAAGGATGACTAGAATCACTGCAGCTAAAATCTATTCATTGAATATTGTTAAAAAAAACTTATCAATATCGTCGATTTTTCCTAAAAAGTATAACTCGTAATCACAACTTCTTATGTTTTGGAAGCATGACGGTGGTATATTCGACTTAATGTTTTTACATAAACCAAAACTTACGATCTAAACAATCTGAAGACTTAATAAGATATTGCATCGATATTTTTATTTCTCCAGAACATCTCTTTCAAAACATCTTTCATCATACACTTTGTTTTGTTCTGATTGAAATCCCCTGTCCATTTATCTTGACAGTAAAAATAAAACTACTAGGACGAGTCAATGATGACTTTCTTTATCATACCATACAGAAAAAACACCATACTACCAGTTTTTGAGAACACAGATATCATCAATAAAAAGCAAGTTCATATCTGCGGAATCTAGATTAAAATACAATACTCAAAGTATGTGATAAAAACTATAAATGCCGTGTGAATGAAGCACATTCATACATTTAAGAGTATTTACAATGTATTGCACGCATTCGTTGAACAATTTGATAATCCTTTTTTAAACGACAAAACCTAGACTTTTCCATAGCAAGTATTTATGATCAACAGATTAACAAAGCCCATATACGTAAATTGATGGTGAACATGATAATCCTAGTTAAGCGCATTTCGTACGTTCACCAGATACATTTTTTTCTAAATGATACGATGCTCGGAAAGAAGTTAAGATGATGAAAATACATGTATATTCGATTTCTTCTGATAACTATGTAATCAGAATACAAGTTTCAAATGTTGAACACAATTGAAACTTTTATTGAAGATAACATCAGTTCCTACGATCTTCTAAAAGTTGATGACTTTTTATGTAATGATGCCAAATGTACATGTATGAATGTTGACAATAAAACGTCTTGAGACAATAACAGTAATATCCTTATAGAATTTGTGTTTATATACAGTATATGTCTGACCGTCTGATGTTAGCATTTGGTCCTAAATGTGACATGACATGTGACGTCTATACATAGCCACGCCCAGTCTCCAATGAACCTTAATTTTATTCTATTTCTAGGTCAGATAGAGTCTGTATAGTAGATTTTACGCGATATAAACATTCAATGCGCTGCGCGCATTTGAATGTTTATTTCGCGTAGAATCTACTATGCAGCATCTATCTAATACGTATACTTTGGAATTTCTCGTGCCAATGCGTCTGATAGACACAAGCCCTACGGAATCAAAATATGTGTCGACGTAAGCGATTCTTTCAATTCAAATCGGTGGAACGGTTTGACGAATCTTGAAACCAATTTTGAAAACAATACATAGTTTATTAAACTCATCCATCCGTATGCCAGCATTGCTCTTACACCATTACACCAACAATGTGAATACTTTCCCAACAAATAAACATTCAACCTATACCGAAACTGTTACGACAACTTACATTATTAATTTACTTGAAGCAAAACATTTACTTAGCATAGCCTTAAACAAGAGGAGAAATGGAAATACACCCTTTTATAATTGCACAAATCCTATGTTGTGTGTACTCATTAAATTCGTCTTAATGAGACGATTCAAATGAGTACCCAAACATATAATCTAGATAAGAAACACAAGCTTTTGTTCCCATCATTCCCTCAAATCCAGAGCTTTGATTTGGCGAACACAATTGACTACATTGCTTTGCAAAAATCTTGGTATAAACAACATATTTACGAGTATTACTTTCCAGTGCAAGATCCTTCAAATTAACATTAATATATCTGCAACACCACTGCCATACACATCTACGTAGATCTATTATGAATTGAAAGTTTTCGCCCAACGTCTTATTAAGATTTTCAAATAAGGAATATCTGTTGTGGCCAAATTACGAACACCTTATCGGGAACATGTATGCAACACTTTTGCGATAGTACAAACATATAGTTTTGGGATTACACCATGGCCACTTTCGATATAAAACATATTGTTCTATAGATATCTTTTCCAATGGTTTAAGACGTCTTGTAAATAAATTTTGTATTTTCATTATTTAATTCCTCTGTCGGCAGTCAGAAAAATCGACCAATGGACTAGGAATTCAAGTGCAACTTGTTGTAATTTGTCTACATTACACGTAAGCAACATTATAAATGTAGTTTTCTTTATAAAAACGGTGCCTAATTCAACAGCCACTTACAAGTTAAAAACATATACCAGTTTCAATTTATAAAATCTAAAATAATATTGTGACACTAAGACGTAATCTCATAACTGTTGTCAAAAATCATCACGAGATAAGACTCGCCCCTTTTTACCTAATTTCAGCAACTGAACCCAAACGTTTCATTGTATCTAATATCCATTCAGATAATGCGACTTGTCGCTCGCTCATCAACAATAAAGGTTTTGAGATCATTAGATCGGTTTCGTGAGTCAGATGTCAAGGTCACGTGACGTCTGTACAAGTCACGTGACGCCTCTACAAGTCACGTGACGTTTTCTACATGGTGGTATCATTGACGTTGTGTTGTTTTGAGTTGGAAATCTCCTCGGCTTCCTCGTAGGCGTTCAGAGTCGCAAACCTTGCGTCTCGAAGATGGGTGATATTGGCGCTGATACACATTAGGAAATGGATCTGAAACCAGAAATAGAACAGAATTAAGGCAGTCCATCCCTAATGAGAATCACTCGACGTCGGAACGAATAGGGTCCGGTCATGAATATTTGGAGATGATATTTTCCACCGCCAAATGTTTACGACAGTGCCCGAATAGCTTCAGATATGTAACGACGCCTATCGAAAAAATTGATTTTTTATGAATCTCAAAATGGCCACATTACGAGTATTCTACCTTAAATATATTATTGTCTGAATAGAAATGAACTGGGATTTTAGTAATTGGCCATTTTAGCCTTTAAGGCAACCATTTGCTAAAGATTAGCATGTGTTCAAAACAGTCAAAGAAGCATTAGTGCTAACAACTTGTACTCGCTATAGGTCATGAATTAAACTATCAGAAAACAATACGTATCTTTATCAGATTGTTCGTTAGCACAGGTTGATCAGGATCGATCCTGTTTTGAAATTCCATTTTTAGACAATTTGTCAGATCCTGCCTTAATTCTTTTGCACATGTAAAACATGTCAATTTGGCCATTCTTTAAGTTTCGTTTTTGTAAAAATAGTGAAAATATGCAATGTATAATATCGCAGCTTTTCAACGAATAACTCGTAGCTGCAGCTTAAAACTCTTCTTATTTATGCTTCCATATAATACACACATAGACAAAAACTGTTATATATTTTATACAATACTTAAGTTTGATATAATTACATGTATAAAATCGTGTTCATGCAACATGCAAAGTTCATTTCAGAAAAAAGTGCACTTTGGCTGACAGGATAGAAGGAATACACGTACATGTAATTAAAAAGGGAAAACTGTTTGTTTTCTACTTATAACCATATTAATGCTTAGTCCCAAATACGTCACAATTGTATACTACGAGACCGGAGATATTCGGTTGATAATTTACATTTATGCATGTGCGTTGAATAGGTAAATATATTTAGCACTTTCAAAGTTAGTGTGATTCTTTATTTCAAATAATAAATGCAAACAAAAACGAGCTTTAGTTATTTACAAATGCCTTTGGTATATTTTGACAATAAAACACATTATACAGAAAAAGAATCGTATGAATCTATTATAAGAAGTGACTTAAGCAGATGGCGTAAACATAAAATAGCACGTGGTTAAAACTCTTGTGAAATCCTTTTACGGTAGTGAAACAACGTTTCAGCATTTAAATTGCCATTTTAAAACTCACCAACACATAAGGACAACTTAGGTCGAATCAGGGACGGTAACTGTCGTAAAAGTTTAAACGTTCAGATTATCTTGCATGTAATTGATTTGTGTTGTAAGATTTTGTTTATCATACACCACGTGCATTACTTATAATGTATAGTCCAGTTACACTAATCTCAATTCAAGGTAAAACATTTGCTTTGTGCTGGTTTACGCTCAACAGATGCATAGATGACTTCATGTAATTTTATTATTACTTTCATGAATCCAATATGTAGGTCTTACTTGCACTATCATTCCCATTTTTTCATCACTTCTTTTGAACAAAATTTCTACGATTCACGCGTGCCTAGTACATGTGCTTTAGAAGTCGATCAATTTTTTATGGTCTGTGACATGATACTAGTACTTTGTCTAATCTAGCTTGCAATAAGTTACTTTTTCCTGGACAATTTACTGAATTGCAACATCTTAAAATCCGTACTACACACTTTTACATTAAGTACATCGTCGCTTTTCAATAAAAAAAATCTCGTAACTGCAGCTTGTTTAAGCTGCAGTTACGAGTTTTTTTTTTGAAAAGCAGCGACATACGATACTTACGAGACTAGCTGCGATGATCACCGCTGAGAAGTAGGCTACACTGTAGCAGATCAGCAAATCTACACCCTAGAACAAATCATATGAAATATTATGGTATATTAATATCTATACAAATATCCAAAATATTCAGATAAAACTCTGAACAATAAGACGTTGTTTATAAAAATGGGACGAAATCCGAAGGTAAGATAAGTTACATGTTAAAAAAATTGTCTTTGAACATTAAATAGGATTCTAATGAAATTAAAAATCAGATTTATGTCGAACGATATTTTAACAAGAGTGCAATGGTCACAATATACGCCGCCCCAGAGACTAAGTTTTACGGGGGCATAACTCGGGCAAAAATCAATGAACCATAAAATCCCTCCTTCATGCACATCTGCCAAATGAGGGGATAACATTGACCAAGTTTCAAAAAGATTCAGTCAGAAACTTAGGAGGAGTTGCGCTCACAAGAAAAGTGGACGGACGTACGGACGTACGGACAAACGGACGGATGGACGGACGGACAGAGAAGATGTCACCAATATGCGACCGCCTCCGGCGGCGTATACAATGTATTACAGCTGTGATACTAGACATACGAATAAACTGCAAAAGAATGGCATTGAACCAAATGCTTGCACAAAGTTTCAGTAATGTTACGATGTTTATTGGTTAAAAATGCCCCTTTTCTCACCTCGTTTGCGAACCGCTCTAGATTCGTGTCACACACCTCTCTGTAGTCTAGCCCTGAAAATATAATTACAATGTACGCCACAGTGTTTTTCCCCAAACCTCGAAACTACAATGTGCAGTTTCGATCAAGTTGTAGTTACAAGGAGGTTGAAGAAAAGCAATCATATGCGTGTAAAAATTTATATATTTGAACATTTGTATATCCCGAAGAAAATCTTACATATTCTTATTTAGATACTATGTTCAAGTTTTCAAATTAATCATTGAATACCAAAACAACTTCGAGCATCATCCGTGGCAGTGGAAATTGACGAGGGCATCCCTCGCCAATTTCCGTTGCTTCGGATGACGCCGGGAAATTGACGAGGGTATACTACCGTAAATCACCGTTGCCACGGATGGCACCTGAAGTTGCGCGGAGTGTTTGGTTTCTAATGATTAATGGAATATATGAACCTTAGGGTTGTCGTATTTAAAATTCAAGGACAAAAGTGTAAGAGCAGAAAATAATAGTAAATAGATGTAGAGTCACAACACTTTGATATGTTTAATTAAGGACTATGTCATCCAAGTATTTCATCGAGTTCTACAAACACGTTTACTAAGTATATTATAAAAAGGATGGGTTGCCACAAGGGCTAAAAATTACTCAAAGAATAGATTTTCTTTAAATGCTATGAATTGGTCATATTTGTAAACGTTTGATCAAATCCACTGCATCGAACCAAAGTTATTTGACATTGACCTTCAAAAATCATTTTAGAATATTAAATCTCAAGATTTTGAGCTAACGTTTATCATGAAAATTGGTTTAATGAAATGAATTTTAAACAAATAAAGTTATTTTCATAACATCATAGTTGTACTTACTTAATTCAGTGGAAAATTCACGATTGAAACTGACTCTTACGTACATGATAACAAGGAATCTTGAAGGGGCAAGTGGACAATTTCCTATTCAATAGTCATTATTAAAATAGTAAAGGTCTACGGTGAAATTAGCATTAAACAAACTTTAACAGCAAGAATATTACACTTGTGACTTTATTTATTGGAATATACTTTATAAGTCCATTTTTATATCAAGATATAGCTAAAGAATTTTAAGAATTGACTTTTTAGAAAGACCTTTGAAGGTCAAGGTCAAATATCTGTTGTTCTCTGCGATGGATTTGACCATAAGTTTAAACATAATTAGTTGTATCATATAGGATCATGTTCACACAATTTCGTGTCAATTCATACAATAATAAAAGCTGTAGAGATAGTTTCGTTAAGTTAGTACATCAAAAATAAGCAAAATCTGAGATTGACAGAATGACGAATACAGAAAATCAACGAACTGATATGCACGACTAATGATTCCAAAAATCTTCGGTCGATAGTACGTTTAAAGTACATGAAAAGTTTTAATTCGATCGGATCGATACAGAAAAAAAAATGTTATTAAACTTCAAAGTAAAAATTTGCTTCTGATGTCAATTTACTCCACCCACTTTGTTAGCCATTATCTCCAAAAATAGCCCCTTATCAGATTTTTTTACACATACGAGTACAAATTAAAGATATTATTGCCTAAAATGTGTGTTTTCAGTCTGTTATTGGCATTGGATAACGAGTAAAAATCAGTCCGATATCATGAAAAACGGTCGTTATTCAGTAAATTCACGTGCATTATCGGACTGGTTTTGCATTCACATATCCTCGATCGGGGGGATTTGTTGTGAGTGCTTCAGAAAATTTAAAATAAAGCCGAAATTTTGTCATTTTCCTTTTCCGCGATGTAAATTCTTATAAGACCCCATTTCCAGTTTACACCCCATTAAATAGTAAACTAGGTCTCCTAGTGTAACCATATCTGATGACGTATATAGTGACGTAGGTTTAATTCTTGGAATCAAAAAGTAATTGCAGCTGACAGATTTTAAACTAAAAGTGGATTTCGTGGACATGGAAGGATAGAAATTAGAATTGAGTGGTTGTGGTCTGGTCAAATGTGGTGGTAAGCCTATGTGTTTCTTGTTCTTCTTTTAGTGTACTGCATTTTTTCCTTTACAACTTTGTTTTTTTTTTATTGAAATGAACGAATGTCTGAAACGAACCAGAGATCTACCTTGGAAGTTCCGACCTTTTGTTTTATTACTCGCACTGAAATGAACGTTAGAATCCAGAGTATGTTTCCAAAAGAAAACTTAGTCGAATTGTTACGATTTCGCCAACCTAAAGGAAGATAATGTCAGTAAAAATGCAATCAAACTTGACTACATAGCTACACGATGAAAATTTAACGGCCCGTGAAGTGGATATCGTACTTACTCGATATATGTCGAGTCGAATGCCGGAAAACTCTGGTATCTGTCGGTGTAAATGTGGCTTAATTTTCACAAAGTTTTTTAATTATTCGTTTTATTTTATTACATTTCTGTTGCAAATTCATCATATTTTATGCAATAAAAGCGTCAATTCACGTTTTTTCGGTCGTTAACATTCTCAGAGGCCCACAAAATAGGTTATCGACCTCGAGCTGCGCTCTCGGTCGATAACGTATTTTTTGGGCCTCTGAGAATGTTAACGACCTCAAAAACGTGAATTAACCCTATATTATGTAACCCTATCAATTCACAGAATTTAAAGGAAATTTATTATTTGAACCATTGTTGCAACCCATCCTTTGTTAATGTGTGCATTAAAAGAGGAATATATTTGGAAGGAAAAGAAATGTGTACCGTAATTTTTCGGGTCGATACATCGGAAGTTTTTGTAGTCTTTCAGATAGATGAGTAATACCAGCATGGCCACTGGTATGGCGAGTATAGCGCTGGTCAGGATCCACGCAAAACCCAGGATGTAGCTCAATAATAACATCTGCAATTGTAAACAAGAGAATTAGTGTGCAATTATTAAGGTGATCCGCCTCAAAAGAGATTCACACGAAGTCGGAATATTTTTGTAGATGCTATTACCATGTGTTAAGTATCCAAACATACATATATTTGGGCGATATGGTAAACACTCGGCGGTGGAAAGCTCCACCGCCGAATGTTTACGACGTCGCCCGAATAATTCCAACGTCGCATGAATCTCATAAGGGGTGGACTACCTTAATTGATAACTCGCCGGTATCATTCAAAACATAAAACTGAACAATAAATAGGCATAAATATCAGTGATAGTCAGTGCGACTCTACTGTTCAATGGTAAGGGAGAATACTGAAAGTATATTAAACACGCAAAAGTTTTCAGAGTTGTCCTTCTTTGAATATAAGATTTGATGCTTCTATGAAACGTTCGAAAATTCTTCCTGATTCTGGTTGATTTATTAGTCTTCAACGCCGTTTTCAGATGCGATAGTCATATCGCGGCGGCTGAAGCATCTACTTATGCATCCTAGTCATCGACCTGTGATTTGAAAACAAGACGTTTATAGGATTTATCTATACAGGCTCAGACGCATTTGTTCAGTCTGATAAGCTCTCCACAGCTTCTCCATTAATTATAAATGATATAGACCAGGCTTGTCTAATCTGGATCCATCCTGGGCTTTTTGGCCATTTTCACACACATGCTCGACTGGGGTATATGGGACGATTTAATCCAGTTAAACGTGGTGTAATTTCGGACAAACAATAGCATTTTGGTAAGTGTTGTAATAAAATCTCGTAACTACGGCTTGAGCCAAGCCGCAGTTAAGCCGCAGTTACTCGACTTTATAACAACACCGACTATTTATCAAAACAGAACAGTGAACCAAGTGTATTGTTAGCACAGAATTCGATGCTATTGGTAGGAGCTTAACTTGATCCTTACATGCATAGTGGACTGAAAAGCAATAAGAGGTCCCCTTTTCAAGTTTTGACTGAATCGTAAGTTATGTATCGTCTGGTTCGTGTCATTATCAGTCTGTTATGTCATTTTATATGGAAATCAACGTAATTCTATATGACAAGTAATGTATTTTTGTCCTCGTGTGTTTGGCAGATTTACGCAAGAACATTTTCCAGAAATATACCCTCAACATTTCCAACGTTTGACCGTTAAGGTAGAATACCCGTAATGTGGCAATTTTGAGATTCATAAAAAATCGGATTTTTTTCCGAGTGGCGCCGTTACGTGTCCGAACCTATTCGGGCGTGGTCGTAAACATTCGGCGGTGGACAGTTCCACCGCCGAATGTTTTCGACTTGCCCGAATAATTCCGACGTCGCATGAATCTCATTTGGGGTGAACTACCTTAATTGATAACTCGCCGGTATCATTCAAAACATAAAACTGAAAAATAAATAGGCATAAATAAGCATTGAAAATATCAGTGATAGTCAGTTCGAGGGAAGGCGAAACATGAAAATTTAAGTGCGACTTTACTGTTCAATAGTAAGGGAGAAAACTTAAAGTATATTAAACGCACTAAAGTTGTCCGAGTTGTCCTTCTTTAGATATATGTTTTGATTCTTCTACGAAACGTTTCCTGGTTTCAGTTGATGTATTAGGCTTCAACGCCGTTTTCAGCTGCGATGGTCATATCGCGGCGGCTGAAGCATCTAATTATGCATTCTAGTCATCGACCTGTGATTTGAGAAAAATGCTTTCATAGGATTTGTCTTTACAGGCTCGGACGCATTTGTTCAGCCTGATAAGCTCCCTATTGGGCTCGTACAGCTTCTCCATTAATTATAAACGATATAGACCAGGGCCCCGTATTACTAAACATCTTACGATCAAGTTTTTGTGTAAACTGTGTAACAAGACATCTGATTGCACGAGAAATCCGACTGAGCCAATAAGGGCTGTTGTTACAAGTAATTATGCAAAAATCAAACGTACGATCGTTAGTAATACAGGCCCTAGGCCTGTCTAATCTGGGTCCATGCTGGTCTTTTTGGCCATTTTCACACTTATGCTCGACTGGGGTATATGGGACGATTTAATCCAGTTAAACGTGGAGTAATTTCGGACAAACAATAGCATTTGGTAAGTGTTATAATAAAGTCTCGTAACTACGGCTTGAGCCAAGCCGTAGTTACGAGACTTTATATCAACACCGACTATTTATTAAAACAGAACAGTGAACCAAGTGTATTATTAGCACAAAATTCGTTGCTATTGGTAGGAGCTAAACTTGATCCAAAGTGGACTGAAAAGCCATAAGAGGTCCCCTTTTCAAGTTTTGACTGAATCGTAAGTTATGTATCGTCTGGTTCGTGTCATTATCAGTATGTTATGTCATTTTATATGGAAATCAACGTAATTCTATATGACAAGTACTGTATTTTTGTCCTCGTGTGTTTGGCAGATTTACGCAATAACATTTTCCAGAAATATACCATCGACATTTCCAACGTTTGACCGTTAAGGTAGAATACCCGTAATGTGGCCATTTTGAGATTCATAAAAAATCGGATTTTTTCCGAGTGGCGCCGTTACGTGTCCGAACCTATTCGGGCGTGGTCGTAAACATTCAGCGGTGGAAAGTTCCACCGCCGGATGTTTTCGACTTCACCCGAATAATTCCGACGTCTCCCAAATCCCATTATGGGTGGACTACCTTTATGTCATACACTCTAGCCCAATCACTCTTCGCAAGTTGTTTTAGTCATAAGCGATAGGGTATGAACTTAGACACGACGGTTTCAGAATTCGTTTGCTTTACTTTTAGACCAATACTGCATAGCAATACTTGCGCTTAATGTACGCGTATACGGCAAAAGATAATGCCGAATGCAGGAAAATAAAAAAGGAATCGCATTTTAAAGTGACATTTCACATTTTTATCATTTTTGAAAAGTATGTCTTGATGCAAAGATTGCTTATTCTAATGCTTAGAAATGGTATCAGTTTTTTGAGGTTGTTATTTATGAGCGAAGAATACGCCTTTAAAGTTGAGACAGAAATGACAAATTCTATATAAATCTGAACTGTTGTCCACAACAATTTGTTTAATTTTAGCACAAAAATATATATTTCTTGTAAACGGTTCAATATTTTGACTTGAAATTTTCAGACTTTTCATAAGAAATGATGCTCTCTCAGATAGAATAAAAGTAAATTTTTTGTAAAACTGATTGTGAAATGTCACTTTAATGTTCGACATATACCCATTATGAGAACACCTATAAATTATGTCACTTTGCTAGATATTGATATAAAAGTCTACCTTTATGTCAATTACCCGCGAAATCATAAACTCGCGAATACATAATTATGAGACAATAATTTCTCAAACTTTTGGGCTCAAAGTTTACAGTACATATAGGATCATCTTCGCAAGTCAATGATTCTACCTCCACGTTGTTCCTTGCGAACGCATGATAGAAAGTGGAGGTAGAATCCTTGGCTTGCGAAGATTACACTTTGTTGGGACATTTGAATACGAATTAAAAGGACAAAATGGAGTTATTGTGACAAACATGGATTTGAGCCAGGATCTGGAAAAACTTCCCTTATAGCATTTGAGACAGCCTGATTTCAAGATCAATCTTGGTCTAAATGCAGTCTGACTGGGATCCATGTTACACTCATACTCTCATACATTTGCTACAGGTCATGTAGAAGCTATTGGAGAGCAACATGTTTCCTGATCAGACTGCGTGTATACGCAGGCTGATCTGGAACCATGTTGTTCTCAAATGCTATAAGGGACGTTTTTCCAGATCCTGGCTCATTTATAATGTTAAACCTAAAATGTTAATTCATTCGGACAATCACGGCGATTCCTTTCCCATTATTACTCTCTTATGAACAGAGCACATTATCTCTACATTCTATTTCGATAGAATGAGCTCTGTTCTCGCGGGGTCATTTCACATCTAATCTCGGGGCCTTGGCGGGATTTCAGTATCCAATCGTTGGCGATACACAACAAAACAATTTAAAAAGCTGATACAACCTTTCATTGGCTGACGCTTCAAATTACCGGCTTCAGCCAAAAATAGAAGCGACGTAATGTATACGTAATCAAACCAGATCAAACTGAATGATTTTGATTCGATAATTCAAATGCTACCGGCTTCAGCCAAAAATAGAAGCGACGTAATGTATACGTAATGATCATGTAAGATAAAACTGAACGATTTTGATTCGATAATTCAAATGGTGTGCTATAATTAGATTATGACGACCAAATAGGCTGTTGGCGTACCGAAAACTGCAGAGGTCATATTTGATGGTTAAATCAATAGACCTTGGCAATGGAGAGTATCCCATTATGTGCATTCCATGACATTGTCCCCAAATAGGTTTCTGCTGCTAAAGTATCATACAATAGGTTTGTATCTACAATAGTGTAACTATAGCTTCAGAAAAGTGTAAAGTGATTGTGAGCATCAAACCGTCAATTTCAGGACGTCTTGGGAGAAGTTAGACTCAACCTCATGAAGAATTCATGGCAGTATATGTGTGTGAAAATTGTCTATTCCGATTACAGTCCTTTACGGTAGACAGTAAATGACGTAAATAGGTCTAAAATGGACTAAAGAGTGTTTTATTAGGCTCCAGGGAGTATATGGTCGGCAAATAATAGGTAAACAGACATAACATGTAACTAGACCGTTCAGCTAGTTCTTCATTCTTGGCACACAGACTAATAAGCTTGAACAAGGAAACACTTTTGCGAGAGTTGATGTTTTCTTGTCGAGATAGAAATATTCGCGACAGGTTGTGTAACAAGGTTCTTGTCAATGAATAGCCAAAACAAAATTTGTTTAACCCCATACTTAAAATCCCAAAGGAAAAGTACCACATGAGAGGTTTTTAGAACAATTAATTTTGCAGTCATAGCATAACATGCAAATGAGATGACTGATTGATTGGTAAATTCTGCGTTCTGTATTATGTATCGCATATAAGCTATATGGAAGACATTGTATACCTCAGCAACAATTTGTCCGCCAAACGACAGTTTTTTACCCTAGCTGTTCTATCTTCATCAATAAAAAAAAACATTCAACAACACTATCCTCCGTATCGTATTATTGTAATCGTCGTTGTTGTTGTTTACTACTTTCTTATTTTAAAAGTGTTGTTTCAGTAGGCGAATGGAATTTTATTGAAATGCTTGATTAGATTTTTTATCCTGTTGAAGGGATACGGATATAAATCGAATGAAAAATGAGCCTTTTCCAAAAGACACAAAAATACAGAAATGAAGACAGACACCCAATCATTATGACACCCTTCTAGTTTAAATGTTGTAAGACAGAAATCTAAAATCAATAAATGTCACTGCCTGAACTTGTTGTGAATACGAGCTTTCAATTATTCTTCAGGGGAGACGAGGCATCGTAAAACAGATTTAACCCTTTCCCAAACAAGTCCTGGTTTTGACGTTCCTAATAGAAAATGCTTGGGAAAACATTTAAACAAAAGAAGAAACTGCCGATAACCAGCAGTTTCTCCTTTTGTCTCAATATTTTCTGTGCCATATTTTACACAAATCCTATCTTTTATAACATCCATTTTGTCATTTGTGGCAGTTTTTGAAGTGGATCACCCTAAAATTTTGCCGTTTGGGAAAGGGTTAAATTGATTGGAGGCAGTTTTGGCACAGATTAAACCAAAGGGATAGATTATTACAACTTAACAAGTCTGTTCTAAAAGGCACAAAAAGTACTTGAGACAATCATTCATTTTGACATCCTGTAAGTTTAGAGTCTGTCAGAGAGAAAACTAAAATCAATAAATGTTGAAAATAGCAACTTTCAATTATTTTTAGGGAAACGAGGCATGGAATAAACTAGATTCTAATTGGTAGAATGTTATTAGTGTTGATTTTCCGAAAAAGTAAATAAATTCTCAAGTGACTGTTTTCTTTGGTTAGCACATGATACATTACGCCATTTTACAATTACGTGTCTATATAAAACATATTTTAAACTATTTTCCTTTTTGAAATTAGAAAGAACACTTGAGTTCTACGGTAGATGATAAAAGAAGCAATTGCAACACTCGATAAAGAAATCGTCGGCATGTTTAAGTAGTAGAGATGACATAAAGTATTCTATCACTTTGGAATGGGGTCACTATCGTGTTCCAATGATATCATTTTAAAAATATTATGCAAAATACATGTAGGTGGTTGTAATTACAAATAATGCTTTGACATAAACGGAATTGATGCTTTTGAAAAGTCACGTCAAAAACGTTATAAATATCACATAATTTCACGATCAATTTTACGAATTCTTCCTCTGAATCGTATTTGTCAATGCATGCTATCATATAAGGAAAATGTTTGAAGGCATAATTGTTTAAAAATATCTTAAGAAGTCATGCAATATTGAACTCATATGAAAGCGGGGATACATCGTAATAGGGTGATAAATGTTCCCCCACTTAACCCTTCCCCAAACAAGACCTGGTTTTGACGACATAAAAGAAATAAACAGACTTTGGAAAATATTGAGGCAAAAGAAGAAACTGCTGATAATCAGCAGTTTCTCCTTGGCCTCAATATTTTCTGTGCTATATTTGACAAAAAAATCATCATTCACAACATTCGTTTTGTCGCAGCAACTTTTAAATTTTACAACCCCTAAAATTTTGTCCTTTGGGAAAGGATTAAAAGATATGGGAATGCACAATTTATAAGAATGTATATAACTCTTTGACGCCTCCCTGTTGAAAAAAAAAACTATTTTGTTTTTATCATTTATAAATGAGCAGGCTTCAGGGGCTCGGAGCGTTACGAGCATTATTGATTATCGCATATATTCTATAAATACAGATATTGCTATGGTGTTATTTTTTCTACAAAAGCCTTTGAAATGAGTCTCTAAAGACTTTTGTCGGCGACCTATAAAACATTGATTTGCAGGAATATGGTATCACATGTGCGCCATTTTCATAGAGAAGTCATTATCAAAATGAATTCCGTGACACTTTTACATGCACGACACGTTCATACTTTTGACAGAATATTATAAATGAACTGGGATCTGGAAAAACGTCCCTTATAACATTTAAGACTACCATGTTTCCAGATCAGCATGTACCTAAGAGCAGTCTGATCAGGGTCAATGCTGCTCTCTAACAGCTGCTATAAGTTACAAAGAAGCTATTTGGGGACAAAATGGATCCTGATCAGACTGTGCGCATGCACAGGCTGATCTGGATAGTCTGTTCTCAAATGCCCTAAAGGACGTTTTTTGTAGATCCTGGTACAAATATTTGCATATTACATACTGATTTTCAATACAATCGCTTACTATACGATTAAGAAATTAATTTGGAACAGACGTGTACATCTTCGAAGCACCGAAAGGATTTTCTTTTGCAATGTCTTCTAAATGTGTTTGTGTGTGGTTGGTTAAGACCAATATTTCCTTGGGAAGAGTATGCAATCAGCCAGAAACATCCAAACCGACATTTGTTCAACCCTCACCAGACTTAAGAATATTGTAAACAGTTCCCTTATTTATTACATTTGATTTAGGGTTACATTCTACAATAAAGATATATATGCATGTAATTTCTATAAGTAACATCTATGCTGAAGAAACATAGGCATATATTTAGTCACCTAAACAGAGATACATATGAGCCGGAGTTGGTTGGTTGGTTTAACGTAACGACGTATTAGCAAATAAATTATATCGATGGGTGTGCGATGGGTGTCTCATTAATCGATGATATTATAGGCCTGATTCAAAGATAAGCAATTACACAGGCGGCAATCACGTGACTTTGATATGATATATTTTCCTCACTTATGTAAACAAAAAAACTCAGTAAGAACACATTTTCTCAAATTTTAAATCAAATACTTAACTCTCAGTATTGAGATACGTACCATTCGATGCGTCATAATCTCCGGTTTATTTTGATACCAAGATGTTCCCTTAAATCCATGTCAAAGCTGAGAACATTCGTGCAAAGTGCAAACATTTCTTAAGAAAATATATCATGGCATTTGAAAATACTTTGCACGAATGTTTTCGGCTTTGACAGGGATTTGAGGGAAGATCTTGATACCAAAATAGACCAGAGAGTATGACGTATCGAATGGCAGGTATCTCAATATTACTTGTTAAGTATTTGATTCAAAATTTGAGAAAATGTGATCTTGCCGAGTGTTTTTGTTTACATAAGTGAGGAAAATATATCATAACAAAGTTACGTGATTGCCGCCTGTGAATTAGGGATGTGCAATTATACTTACAAATATATTAAGTCCCCTAGCACATGCGTTTTTCCTGGACGTATTAAAAGCGTGCCGTGAGTTGGGTTCGCTGGAATAATGTCCCAACAAGAGAAGACATGTGCCTATAACAAACATTCCGGATACCACGCCGATCAGGGTGTACTCCATAAACCATAATCTGAAAAATAAGACATGTGCCTATAACAAACATTCCGGATACCACTCCGATCAGGGTGTACTCCATAAACCATAATCTGAAAAATAAGACATGTGCCTATAACAAACATTCCGGATACCACTCCGATCAGGGTGTACTCCATAAACCATAATCTGAAAGAGAAGACATGTACCTATAACAAACATTCCGGATACCACGCCGATCAGGGTGTACTCCATAAACCATAATCTGAAAGAGAAGACATGTACCTATAACAAACATTCCGGATACCACGCCTATCAGGGTGTACTCCATAAACCATAATCTGAAAGATAGGACATGTACCTATAACAAACATTCCGGATACCACGCCGATCAGGGTGTACTCCATAAACCATAATCTGAAAGAGAAGACATGTACCTAAAGCAAACATTCCGGATACAACACCGATAAGGGTGTACTCCATAAACCATAATCTGAAAGAGAAGACATGTGCCTATAACAAACATTCCGGATACCACGCCGATCAGGGTGTACTCCATAAACCATAATCTGAAAAATAAGACATGTGTATATTACAAACATTCCGGATACCACGCCGATCAGGGTGTACTCCATAAACCATAATCTGAAAGAGAAGACATGTACCTATAACAAACATTCCGGACACCACGCCGATCAGGGTGTACTCCATAAACCATAATCTGAAAAATAAGACATGTGTATATAACAAACATTCCGGATACCACGCCGATCAGGGTGTACTCCATAAACCATAATCTGAAAAATAAGACATGTGTATATAACAAACATTCCGGATACCACGCCGATCAGGGTGTACTCCATAAACCATAATCTTAAAGAGAAGACATGTGCATATAACAAACATTCCGGATACCACGCCGATCAGGGTGTACTCCATAAACCATAATCTGAAAGAGAAGACATGCACCTATAACAAACATTCCGGACACCACGCCGATCAGGGTGTACTCCATAAACCATAATCTGAAAAATAAGACATGTGTATATAACAAACATTCCGGATACCACGCCGATCAGGGTGTACTCCATAAACCATAATCTGAAAGATAGGACATGTACCTATAACAAACATTCCGGATACCACGCCGATCAGGGTGTACTCCATAAACCATAATCTGAAAGAGAAGACATGTACCTATAACAAACATTCCGGATACCACGCCGATCAGGGTGTACTCCATAAACCATAATCTGAAAGATAGGACATGTGCCTATAACAAACATTCCGGATACCACGCCTATCAGGGTGTACTCCATAAACCATAATCTGAAAGATAGGACATGTACCTATAACAAACATTCCGGATACCACGCCGATCAGGGTGTACTCCATAAACCATAATCTGAAAGAGAAGACATGTACCTATAACAAACATTCCGGATACCACGCCGATCAGGGTGTACTCCATAAACCATAATCTGAAAGAGAAGACATGTACCTATAACAAACATTCCGGATACCACGCCTATCAGGGTGTACTCCATAAACCATAATCTGAAAGATAGGACATGTACCTATAACAAACATTCCGGATACCACGCCGATCAGGGTGTACTCCATAAACCATAATCTGAAAGAGAAGACATGTACCTAAAGCAAACATTCCGGATACAACACCGATAAGGGTGTACTCCATAAACCATAATCTGAAAGAGAAGACATGTGCCTATAACAAACATTCCGGATACCACGCCGATCAGGGTGTACTCCATAAACCATAATCTGAAAAATAAGACATGTGTATATAACAAACATTCCGGATACCACGCCGATCAGGGTGTACTCCATAAACCATAATCTGAAAGAGAAGACATGTGCATATAACAAACATTCCGGATACCACGCCGATCAGGGTGTACTCCATAAACCATAATCTGAAAGAGAAGACATGTACCTATAACAAACATTCCGGACACCACGCCGATCAGGGTGTACTCCATAAACCATAATCTGAAAAATAAGACATGTGTATATAACAAACATTCCGGATACCACGCCGATCAGGGTGTACTCCATAAACCATAATCTGAAAAATAAGACATGTGTATATAACAAACATTCCGGATACCACGCCGATCAGGGTGTACTCCATAAACCATAATCTTAAAGAGAAGACATGTGCATATAACAAACATTCCGGATACCACGCCGATCAGGGTGTACTCCATAAACCATAATCTGAAAGAGAAGACATGTACCTATAACAAATATTCCGGACACCACGCCGATCAGGGTGTACTCCATAAACCAAAATCTGAAAAATAAGACATGTGTATATAACAAACATTCCGGATACCACGCCGATCAGGGTGTACTCCATAAACCATAATCTGAAAGAGAAGACATGTGCATATAACAAACATTCCGGATACCACGCCGATCAGGGTGTACTCCATAAACCATAATCTGAAACAGAAGACATGTACCTATAACAAACATTCCGGATACCACGCCGATCAGGGTGTACTCCATAAACCATAATCTGAAAGAGAAGACATGTACCTATAACAAACATTCCGGATACCACGCCGATCAGGGTGTACTCCATAAACCATAATCTGAAAGAGAAGACATGTGCATATAACAAACATTCCGGATACCACGTCAATCAGGGTGTACTCCATAAACCATAATCTGAAAGAGAAGACATGTGCATATAACAAACATTCCGGATACCACGTCAATCAGGGTGTACTCCATAAACCATAATCTGAAAGAGAAGACATGTGCATATAACAAACATTCCGGATACCACGTCAGTCAGGGTGTACTCCATAAACCATAATCTGAAAGAGAAGACATGTGCATATAACAAACATTCCGGATACCACGTCAATCAGGGTGTACTACATAAAGCATAATCTGAAAGACAGGACATGTACCTATAACAAACATTCCGGATACCACGCCGATCAGAGTGTACTCCATAAACCATAATCTGAAAGATAGAACATGTACCTATAACAAACATTCCGGACACCACGCCGATCAGGGTGTACTCCATAAACCATAATCTGAAACAGAAGTTATGTACCTATAACAAACATTCCGGATACCACACCGATAACGGGGTACTCCATAAACCATAATCAGAAATAGAAGAAATGTGCCTATACAACAACATTCCGGATACCTTACCGATAATGGTCTGCTCCATAGACCATAATCTGAAAAAGAAGACACGTACCTATAAAAACATTCTGGATAACAGTCCGATTAGGATGTACTTCATTTACCATAATCTGAAAGAGAAAACGCGTTTCAATAACGAACATTCCAGATACCACGCCGATAAGGGCGTACTCCATAAACCACATTCTGGATACCACACCGATAAGGGTGTTCTCCATAAACCATAATTAGAAAGAGACGGTTCGTGCCTATAACAAATATTCCGGATACCACACCGATGCGGGTGTACTCCATAAACCATAATCTGAAAGAGAAGACATGTGCCTATAACAAATATTCCGGATACCACGCCGATCAGGGTGTACTCCAGAAAACCTTAATGTGAAAGAGAAGACATGTGCCTTTAAGAAACATTTCGGATACCACTTCGATCAGGGTGAACTTCGTAAACCATAACCTGAAAGAGAAGACATGCGCCAAAAACAAACTTTCCGGATACCGCTTCCATCAGGGTGTACTCCATAAAACCATATTCTGAAAGATAAGACATGTGTCTAATACAAATATTCCGGAAACCGCACCATAAAAGTATACACTACAAACCATCATCTGAAAGAGAACAAAGAGAAGACATGTGCCTATAGCAAACATTGCGGATACTACGCAAACTTTCCGGATACCACTTCGATCTGGATGTACTCCATAAACCATAATCTGAACGAGAAGACATGCACCTGTAGCGAATATTCCGGATACCTTACAAACCTTCCGGAAACCACCTCGATCAGGATATACTTCATAAACCCTAATCTGAAAGGAAAGGCATGTGCATATTATAACAAATATTCCGGATACCACACAAACTTTCCAGATGTCATTTCGATCAGTATGTACTCCATAGACCATAATCTAAAAGGAAAGACATGTGCATATAACAAATATTCCGGATACCACGCCAATGGGTGTTTATTCCATATACCATAACCTGAAACAGAAAACATGTGCCTCTAACAAACATTCCGGATACCACGCTGATGATGGTGTACTCCATAAACCATAATCTGAAACGATGGAAAAATAGGGAACGATTTTATCCAGTTAACCGTGACGTTATTACGAACAAACACTATTTTTTCGTAGGCGTTGTTATAAAATCTCGTAACTACAGCTCGATTCAATCCGTACTTATGAGATTTAATACCGACACCGACGGTTTATCAATACGTACTGTTAAACCACATCTTTCTTTAGAATAAAATTCATTACTATTCGAGGTTTTGGTATTGTACCAGAGTTGAGGACTGTTACAATTGTGTTATTCTAACTGCATCAAATACGAGTATGCACGGCGAAGAAACTGTATATATGATTCACAACAGATATATTCGTACATGTTATTTTGCTGGAACTAGACAATGAAGCGACAGTATTACTTATATGGAATATTTTGTGCTTTGAATCCGTATGAATATCATTTTGAAGTTTCATTTTTTGTCTAGATGATATGTTTGTAAATTTATGAAACTATGAAAATTACTTACAATCGGTCATTCTCTAGAAGGTCACGTGTTCTGTCTGCACCAATAAGAAGGCCCCCTGTAACTCCGCCCAATCCGAGCAATAAGGCTATCCACGCGACTAATGACGCACATGGCACGTGACTGAGACAGTGTAAACATCGCTCCAGACAGTTGTCGCTGTGAGCTGAAAATAGACAATCATCAACATTATTCATTTATCTAAAATTTTAGGGCGGTCCAAATTGAAAGATCCTGAAGACGACAATTTGAAGTTAATGCAAGATTTAATTTTTAGGTCTTTTTGGGTGGAAATCATTGTGGGAAATTAATATTTGCTTGTCACAAGCAATTTATTCATTTTCCACGATGTTTTCCTCGAAAACCCTAGCATGACTCTTTTAAAACCATTTACTTAAAGCTACCATTTCCCAGATTTGGACCCAAAAATTGTCAAATACAAACGAAATGTACACTTTTTAAGCTTTATATGACTTGATTAAATGATTACGACAAAATATTGAAGCAACGACTCATTTTTTTCGCAATTTGATACCAAATTCATGAAGCGATGTCGAAAGTAGGTCAAAACGGTAGGACATGCGACTTTCTTAAATGACGTCACAACATACATGATGACGTCATATTGAAAATCAAGTATGAATCTCGTTTGAATCATTGTCCGCGCTGTATGCGCATGCGCGACAATTTAAAAATAATTCTAACCCCATCTGAGACGGGGTTGAATTTAGGTTTGGATTCTCCCTAAATTCAGCTATCTGTCTTGTAATTTCGGCTCATTCTCTATCTGAATCGCATATTATTAGCCATCCCGAGGTGGTCAACACACAAGTTTTGCATATTTTTTCAAAAAAATCATTTTTTGCAATTAGACCATCTGTTACCGTCGCCCTTTAAAGACTGGTCTAGCATCAACAGACCTGCAGAAAAGATGATATTATTGTTAGATAAATTGTGTTTGAATTGTTCGAACAAACCTTAAGAACACTGACTGTTACATAAAGGAAAATATTTGTGGGCATCATTCGTAACGACTTAAGAATTTCTAGATCTGTCCAAAAGCAGATACTTGGTTAACCCATTACTGCAAAGTGACGCTTTTAGACTCCATTGTAAGACAGGGGTTGGAAAATATAGTGGAAAACGAAGCAATTGCTTGGGACAAGCAATTAGATGCGGAGGGAGCAATATTTATTCACTGCGTGGTAGAATGTGATCAAGTTATATTGCCTACACGGCATAAAATGATAATAAAATTGCATGAACTTGCATCTTTTACGACATCTTAACTATGTGCACCATCATGGTGCAAATTTATTGCACGTTGGAGGTACATGTCGCTGCTTTTCAACAAAAGTCTCGTAACTGCAGCTTATAATAAGCTGCAGTTACGAAGTTTTCGTTGAAAAGCACAGGTGTACTGTATATGAAGATAATAAGCATAGTTTCTATCTGTTATTGTTGTGGTATTGTTATTGTTGTTGTCTTGTATGTAGATGGATGTGTTCTTTTATCCGTGAAAACATGTGATGTTACCTTTTTGCTTCTGTGTAATAACTGTTTGGATACAGTATTTACCAAATTATTGAACTTTTTTGTCTAGTTCTAACACCTTTTTGTCTAGTTCTAAATTTCAAAACCAGCAATCTGAACAGCCGTTTACATACAAGTAACCTGGGGCGCGTTCTTTATGGTGAGATTTTTAAGATATCTTGATATTTCTTAAGATATCTTAAGTAAGCGTTCTTTAGAGCAAAATTCTTAACCCACTCAATGGGGGCACCATTACCCTATACTTCTTGAGGGACACCCCGGCCAATTCTGTAGAATCAATATAGCCTACCATAAAATTGACCGAAATGTTCCGAAGGCAACTGTGGTGTTCCGAATGCTTAAAGGGACATTTCATTCCAATTTCAATTTTTTAAAGTATGTCTTGATGCCAAGATTGGTTACTCTAATGAGTATAAATACTATTAGCTTTCTGAAGTTGTTGCCAATAAGCGAGAAACACGCATTTAAAGTTGAGACATAATCGATAAATTGCATATAAATCCGAACTGTTGTCCACAACACTTTGTTCAATTTTAAAGGGGGAATGACACTTAAAATCATGCAAATTTTCCGAGAACTTCGTACAAAATAAATATGTATTATGAAAATATGGCCTTTAAATTGCATCTATACCAAATCTTAGCTTTCTATCTTGTGTAATGGCTAGGACGTCGATGGATTTAAAACCCCATATGTTCCATTATTGTAAATATTATCCCCGGGACAACAAATCATGGGGTTTTAAATCCGTCGACATCTAAGCCAATACACAAGGTAGAAAGCTAAGATTTGGCATATATGCAATTTAAAGACCATATTTTAATAATATATATTTATTTTTTTGTACGAAGTTCTCGGAAAATTTGCAAGATGTTAAGTGTTATTCTGCCTTTAACACAAAAATATAAATTTTTCGTAAACGGCGCAATATTTTGGCTTGAAATTTTCAGAATTTTCATAAGGAAATATGCTCTTTCAGATAATAATAAAAGTAAAATTTATGACAACAAATTCTGAAATGTCACTTTAATACTTTGTCATTACGTCAATTGTATACAGTATGGAACATTCAGACTACCTCGCTTAGAACATTGGTCTGAAATACGCTATATCTAACACAAATTAAGAAATCTTTTGAATTCTGGCTCTAAAGAACGCGCCTCAGTCTACTCCAATTTGTTGTGGTCTTTGAGACATCTTGGACAATACTACCAAATTCTTTAGTACGATTATTCTGTAACTAGATCTATATGAAGTGGTCGTTTACATACAACGAACTGAATGGTAAGTATAATCAATTGAAGAAAATGTAGCAATAACACGGCCTCTTTCTAGCCCAAAGGAAGCAATTCATTTTTTGGGAGGCCAAAGCCCCAGTGTCTGAATATTGGGGAGGGGGGCTAAATTGGTCAATTTTGGCCAACTTTGGTTGGAGGGGCACATCCCTTCTAAAACCCCATATTTTTATGGACATGTCCTTTCATTGGCATGAATCTAAACAAACAGAAATGACTTCCTTTCCTTGTGAATACATAAAATCAGCTATTTGTAACGCAGCATTCTACATACATGTAAATAGCCATATAAGTACACCCATAGACAAGTGTTAACCATTTAACCTAGATTCGTATTCGACCTAGATTAGTATTACACACAAATTGAACAATTTTCTTCTCTATAATTATCTCGAAACTCTGGGGCACTTACTCCGAAATGAAACCATAAAAGTTAATTATTACATGAAGTCTAATTATGGCTCGGCGATAGAGTCTGTTGATAAGAAAGTAGACTGGGTGTAGTAATATATTGTGAGGCTTAGAATAGACCCTATCATTCTATGTTTTTACGGTACAATTTTCTATCAAGAATATGAAATGACTTTATCCGGTTGACCGTGACGTAATTTCGGACAAACAATTGTTTTACGGTACGTGTTGTTATGAAATCTCGTAACTACGGCTTGGTTCAAGCCGTAGTTACGAGATTTTATAACAACACTGACAGTTAATAAATACATAACAGTAAACCAAGTATATTTTAGCTCAAAATTTATTGCTATTGTTTTAGCATATGCTTGATCTAAGACCTTATATCAACCCTGGTACAAGGGATACAGATAAGAGGGGGTGGTTGGTTTTCATGTCATTTTAAAATTGTTCACCAAACTCTATGATGTGGGTACTCAAATACTAAAATTAGAATGGTTCCACTCCCTGTTGCTCTGTCTGTTACTTTTTCGTGCATTTAATAATAAACACGAAGTAGTAATATGGTTGATAACTAGTCCAAGTTCGCACATGCGATAAAAGGCTTCCAAGTAGAAATGGTAACATGCACAAATTGACTCCTTTCACTTATGTTTTAGCCCGTACCCGCAGAACACTTCCGGTAATCCGAGTCTTCTCTGATGAAAATTCGCTCATGATATTTGGACGTCGCTATTTACAACAGAGCTCTGCCCCATTCAAAAACAAAAGAAAAGTCCGACACAGCGACATAACTTGTGTCGGAATTTTCTTTTGTTTTTGAATGGGACAACGCTCTGGTGTAAATATCGACATCTAAATATCGATCAGCGAATTTTCATTAGAGAAGACTCAGATTAACTTCCGGAGGCAAACGATGAGTTTATGGGAAATTAACATTGTATACATGAGAAATGTTACCTAAATAGTAACAAATCGACATTATCAAAACGAGGCTCCCAAAAATGCGGAGAAGCACGTGCATTCAATATACAGCGATAAATCGCACGTGCATTCAATACACAGCGATAAAGCGAAGTTTTAAGTGGAACAAAAACTATGAAATTGAATTAATTCATTCTTACGATTACCAATTGACCTTGCGCAGCTTAACCTCTATTTACATACTCTCTTAGGAACAGAGCACATTATCTTTACATTCCATTTCGATAGAATGAGCTCTGTTCTCGCGGGGTCATTTCACGTCTAATCTCGGGGCCTTGGCGGGATTTCAGTATCCAATCGTTGGCCATACACAACAAAACAATTTAAAAAGCTGATACAAACTTTCATTGGCTGACGCTTCAAATTACCGGCTTCAGCCAAAAATAGAAGCGACGTAATGTATACGTAATCAAACAAGATCAAACTGAATGACTTTGATTCGATAATTCAAATGTTACCGGCTTCAGTCAAAAATAGAAGCGACGTAATGTATACGTAATGATCATGCAAAATAAAACTGAATGATTTTGATTCGATAATTCAAATGATGTGCTATAATTAGATTATGACGACCAAATAGGCTGTTGGCGTACCGAAAACTGCAGAGGTCATATTTGATGGTTTAATCAATATAGGCCTCGGCTTTGGAGAGTACTATTTACATAGATTATACACGTCACAAGTTGGATAAAAATAGCTTCGGGTATATCCGTTAATGACAGACGAAAAAAGTATTTATTTAAATAGTTTAATTACGCTGACGTCATTGCAGATTGATTTCATGTTTTCAAGTTAAGCGAGTTTCTACGAAGCTGGAGGCCGTGGGTTCGAGACACACGTAGAATCTTTTTTTTTATTTTGAATTATAGCTGCACTTGATTATTACCTAGATATATTCTTCAGATATATTTCATGTATTTAATTTTATTTTAAACTATACTATTTTATTGCAATAATGTGGCTTTATAGTTTTGTTTTGTTTTTTAGTTTTGTGATATCACGATGCAAAGAAAAGAAGAAAAAAAGGAAAAAGAAAATCAGGTAAAAGAGGGATTCGAACTCGGATCGCGATATTCAAAGACAACGATCTTTTCCAATCACGCATTATTGCGATTAGGTAAAAGAGCCAAAATTAATGGCTTTATAGGATTGTTTCTTCCCGGAAACAACCGATATACCTCGTAAATGAACGAATGTGAACGAAGAATTATCTATTCAACGTTAATTTATGCTTTGCATAAGGTCAGTGCTAGGTCATTTGGTAATCTTAATAATAGCCGCTAAGATGGTTATTTCATTGGATTTACAGTCAACCGTTCCCCGTTTTAAAAATCGCCTTTTGCCTCTAAGAACGACTTCCGGAGGCTGTTGTGTGTGTGTGTGTGTGGGGGGGGGGGGGGGGTCTTAGAGGAAACTTGTGCATAGCGGGAAAAGTGTCTATGAAAGTCTACCCAAAGACTACAGTGGACCCAGAGAAAGACAGTTTTAAATACACACTAGACATCCCTGACGGGCTTGAATCGCTCCACGTGCCTGAGTTGGTGTCTTGTTGAATATTTCACAATTTTAAGGGTTAAGGCTGCACAAACAAGCAAATGCATGGTCAATATTTGTAGTTGCTAGAGTGAATTCAAAGTCAAATCGGTCTACAGGCAGCTGCTTTTGAATTAGACCACCCTGAATTTTGCCGTTTGGGAAAGGGTTAAACACTGTCCAGTGTTTGAGTATAAAACAGGGATGAAATACAAGAATGATTTCAAATATAAATTCAACATTAATTTTCTTCTTTTGTCTATGTTTTCAAAATGACTATTAATACCAATATCAAACGCGTTGCATTGATTTAGACATAATATACCTCGTAAAGTCACACTTTCAGGTTGACCCAGATTTTAGGTTAAGGACAAGTGTGGGTTTTATTTTTCTCTCCTGAATTAAACATGAACTTCATTTAGAGACTATTGATGTCCTGGAATTCGAAATTAACCCTTTCCCAAATAAGACCCTATTCTAACGTATCTTCTAGAAAGGGCTTGAGAAAACATCGATGCAAAAGAAGAAAATGCTGATACTCAGCATTTTCTCCTTATGTCTCGATTTTTTTGTGATACATATTAACCCTTTCCCAAATAACAAAATATTAGGGTAATCTAATTTGAAAGCTGTTGCAGACTACAAAATGAATGTTGAAAAAGATGGGCTTTTGATACAAATATAGCATGGAAAGTATTGAACAAAATGAGAAACTGCTGGTTATCAGCAGTTTCTTCTTTTGTCTCAATGTTTTCCCAAGCCATTTCTATTAGGGACGTCAAAACCAGGTCTTGTTTGGGAAAGGGATAAACAACACCCCTTTGTATAAGTATCAATATTCGTATTTGCAGCATCTTTCAAATGGCTAGTCTAAAATTTCGCCATTGTGGGAGAAGATTAATCAGAAGATAATGTCTTCTGTTCCGAACAAGGCTTCCCCATTACTCAGGATTTGATTGACAAAATGGCAGACTTTTTCTCTTTAGTTTTGAAGTACGGAATCCTCCCAAGGTCATCTGGACTGAGATATGTATTTATCATCATTAGTGACGAAGCACATAGAAATTGTTAATGCCTTCGAAATTTCCAAAACGAGTAGAACTTAAAACTGATCCTAATTGAAAGAATTTAAATTTCGATAACTGAGGGCAAAACTGATATCATAAGTAGCCAAAAAGTGTTACGGAATTCTGAATTTGTTAGTTTTGAATTAAACCTTGTATTGTTGGTTCTTATTTCTATCGTCTCAATAAGACATTTCCAATGAAGACTCACAACAAAGGAGTAAATGATAATTGAAATATATTTTTGTTTGTTTTTAAAAAAGTCATTACACCTTCTGATCTGTAACTCTGTACATATTGTCGCTTTTCAACAAAAACGTCGTATCTACAGCTTGTTTAAAGCTGTAGATACGAGGTTTTTGTCGTAAAGCAGCGATATGTCTTTAATCAAGCTGTAGATGCGAGGTTTTTGTTGATAAGCGACGATATGATATATCAAGGTCAATAATAATCTTTTGCGATTTATGATTCTTGGTAATGATAAGCATTTCCTGTGGATTTTTATCGTAATTATCAACAAAAATATCATCTGCTTGATTAGAAACTTAATATTCAAGTTGAATATAGGGTATTCTAAGATGTGGCATTTTGTATCAATAATACTGTATCGATAAATATGACTTTGGTCTAATTTGTTTTCGTATTTTGTGAATTCTTGCTGCAATTGACACAGTTCAGGTGTCCTATTTTGCTACGTATATCGTCGGTGTAAATGCAAAACCTCGTATGTCGATTCGTGCAATTTTCAAAGTACAAACTTGTGTGCCCAGTTAAAGACAATTCTCACAGGTTTTGAGATATATTTACTGATCAGTATTAATAACAAATTATTTGTGAACAATATGTCCAAATTTCAAGTAAAACATTTCAGTTCGGGAAAAGTTATTACACTTTTTCCCTCTCCTTTAAAATTTTCCAAAACCGAGGTACGAGGTTTTGCATTTACAACGACGATATGTATTTCCTCTGATGTGCTTCAACATTTGTTTCAGATTCAACAACGGTAACCCATTACCAGACGGCAAAACTTCAGACTGTTCGAAATTTAAAGATGATGCAGACGACAATTTCAGGTGAATATAATTTTGTATTTTTTGGTCTTTTAGGATAGAAAGCATTGTGAGAAATGAAGAAATTGCTTGTCACAAGCAATTTCTTCATTTCCACAATGTTTTCCATAGCCAATATCTTGTAAAGAGTCAAAAAGAGTCATTGTGTGGTAATGGGTTTAAGACAGATATTGCATTCAAAAAGTGGATGGCTCCTTCAATTTTCAAAGAACAGATTGCGATTGGTCAATTTCCAATGAATAGTGACGTAAATATTTACCATCTGAACGTCTTGATGACGTTTTAGAAGCACGTGACCTTCTGGATCCCGGCTTTAGTTTAAGTGTACTTCCGTCAAGCTCTCCTTCAGGCGGAGAATTCACTTCCTGTCCATTCCCGAACGAGGCTGACCCAATTAAATTTGAAAACTCTGACATTGTCAGTTTAAATGTGGTTTTATGTCACTTGTTTGCAACAGTACATGTATTTCCTGGTTATATCGTTTCACCGCCGTAAATACCAACTGTTACTGTTGTTTTACTCCGAATCAACAAGTTTTGAACATATTTAAGAGTGAGTTATTTAAAATGTAACATCGTCCATACTTAAAGTCACCAAATCTAAAATGAATCACAATCGGTAACATAATTTCAAATTACTCAACTTGAAAGAGAAAGCTATTTATGAATCAAATGTGGGTGTATGTCAATTTGAATTTCAAAACGTGTGAAAATTACACATCTATTTTGCTTAACAAGGCGTTCAAACGGCGAGTGATGCATGTTGTCTATATTATCAATCTTTTACATAACATTTAGTAAAAGCAGGCAGCGTAATGGTTTATGTATTAAGTTCATTAACATCATATAAAGATTTCCCATATCGAAAAATATTACGTGATATCTTAGGGTACCATTTAGACAAAAGAAAAAACTGCTGATAACCAGTAGTTTCTCCTTTTGCCTCAATATTTTTGCTTTATTTTACACATATCCTGTCTTTATCATAATCCATTTTGTCACTGCAGCTTTCAAATGGAAACAACCCAAGTTAATGCTGGTTTGGAAAGTGTTAAAATCTGATTTACTTATATCTACGATAACTGATTTACTCAAAAAGATGCGAATTCCGTCACACAGTTCAATGACATTCCTGTAGATAATATTACTACTCGAGTTTCACATAACAACTGATATACATGATAGCCACCGCCTTTCCTCATTAGCGACCGTGCTAGATCTGATTGGAAAATATCGGATCTCATCAATAGAGATCGTTACCTGTCACAAGATCGATACTTTCACCTGCAACAACTCGTTTTAATCCTTCCGCACTAGTTAGAACTAATAGGGTATTTGCAAGCGCTTACCGCAACCGCAACATGTCTTAATGTCTTTTCCAAAGTAATGTCAGTGGTTACGGTGCATATATCCCCATCGGCAAATCCTTTTGTTAAAAATGTAATTACAATCTCTAAAACAATACACGATTTTGACGTTTTCCTACAATATTTTCTTAAATCTGATTTCAAATTGATTTAGTACTTCAACAAGATGACCATGATGGTCCTATATCGCTTACCTGAACCAAAATGATATGAGCAACACTTATGTTCAATTCAATTGATATTTATGACTTTAAAGAGGTACATGAGACCAAAAGCATTCTACCAGTATCAGAATATTTACTATTTTCAAAGACAATCACAAAAAATTGTTTCGCTGAATGTTATCTTATAAGCGAGTAATTGGCCAAAATCTGATTATCTTACCTGTGGGAGATTTGCAAATACTAGATAAAGCCAGTGTGACATCACAAGTGTGAGATGCTTACTGAAATCCTTTGTATCTACATTGGTTAATGGACTATTTTGTGGATTTTCTGTTCATATATAAACGTTTACAATTAACCAATTTGTTAATAAAGGTTCTGTCTGAGTCTTTTAAAATAATTGAGCCAGGATCTGGAAAAAGGCCCTTTAAGGCTTTTGAGCCCAACCTGGTTCCAGATCAGCCTGCGTATACATGCATTCTGATCAGGGAACATGTTGTTCTCGAATAGCTTCTTCATGGTCTGTAGCAACTATATGAGAGTAAAATAGATCAAGGTTAGACTGCACATAGGCACAGTCTGGTCTTGAAACATGGCTGTCTCAAATGCTATAAGGGACGTTTTTCCAGATCCCGGCTCAATTAAATGTATCTATCATAGATATATTACATACAGACTAAACGGATCGTCATCAATAATCAACAAATCTGATGGCTAAAATTCCTTTGAATGGTATAGAACATGCCCTTTTGCCAGATCAGAAATAATAACCTATATGCAAAGAAGCAGTTTAAACCAGTTACTTTGTTATTTGCTTTTCAAAAGTCCAATTTCATAGTAATAAATTGAATATTATTTTTATTTAGCTGTTTTAAATCGGTCAGATCTAAGAGCAAAAAATAATGAAATTAATGAAGATTTGTTACCAGAATCACACAACTAATAATTCCCGTTGTGACAAGTTTCTGACGTTCTGATGTATCAGATTCAATTAAAAAATCTTGTCCTTTGGGAAAGGAAATATTTTTCAGCAACTAATATATTTTTAAGTATGTCATTTGAAAAAAAAAGAGTCAATCAACCCTTTCCCAAACGACACAATTTTAGAGTAATCCACTTCAAAAACTGTCACAAATGACAGAATGGATATTAGCACTGGTGGTGAATTTTCGC
Source organism: Fragum sueziense (assembly GCA_963680895.1). NCBI lineage: Eukaryota > Metazoa > Mollusca > Bivalvia > Cardiida > Cardiidae > Fragum > Fragum sueziense. Next base: position 14,852,310 of record OY804596.1, read on the forward strand.
TACAACAAGATATAGGCCTAGATAGTTTGTGTTTAAATGTGAGTTTATATATATTTTTTTCTAATGACATGAACTTGTTCTAAAAACAGACCGGGTAATATTTACCGTTTTGTATTGACAAACTGTCGGTTTTGTTATAAAATCTCGTAACTACGGCTTCGATTTTTTATAACAACAAGGACGCAATACATTGATCGCGAAAAAACGTCCCTCGCTTTGGCCGAGTTCCCACCAGTGCATGCGCGGATCCAGGGGGGGGGGTCTTGAGGGGGGGGGGGTCAGGGGGTCATGACCCCCCTGGAATTGGCTGAAAATTGAATTTCGACTATATAACTTCTTGATAAAAGCCATCATTTGGGCTGTGACCCCCCCTGGAAAAAAATCCTGGATCCGCCCTTGCAGTGGTTATTGAAGATAGGATTTGTGTAAAATATGATACAGAAAATAATGAGGCAAAAGGAGAAACTGCTGGGTTCTATCGTCAAAACCAGGTCTTGTTTGGAAAAGGGTTAATAAATATTTACACTTGTATATGAATTTTAATACGGCAAATGTAGCTCGACAAAATGAATATTCAATAAACGTACATTCTACTATGCAATGCAATAATTTTGTTTTCTTTTTACAAAACAATGCTGCAATACGGATCATGAATATAATTGGAATATATTCTTCTTTACTTCTTTATCATTTTCTTCAATGCAGAAAGTTAGGGAATAAATAAAGATAGTATAAATATTCTAAATGATTGGTGCGAGGAAATTCAAATTGCATAGGGAATTGTTATCAATATCATTATTTTTTCTCAAACTGTACAAAAATAAGGTGCAGAAAAAACTTAGAGAGAAGCAGTTACAAAGCAAAATTTAATGTTTTAAAGAAACTATATGCATCGATAGATTACTGCAGAACTATTCTTATCACAATCATATAGAATTATACACAATGTATTACCTCTGTCTGATTTCTGAATACAGAATTATAAATTTTAAGGCTTACATATCTGCTGGAAAAACAGGATGGAACGGTTTCGGCAATGTATTACAAAACATCTATCTTTATACATTATTTTGACATTTCTACTAAAAGTGTTGAGCCTAAACATTCTATTGTTTCCCATCCAAAGCATAAAAACCTTATGAATGTCTACTTATTTTCTGTACAAACAGATTGACTGCAATCTATGTTTGCACATTTATGACGTCACAGGCACACATCCTTATTTACAGGATGTTGGCAAATCCCTAATTACATAGATTTATACAGGTAAATATTGGCTACTTTAGCAGCTTATATCTCTTAAAGTAAGATGTGTATTAGAATGGGACTTTTTTCATTGCATCTGAATCGTTGAAAACTTTTGAATAAGGTGGGTGATGAAAAGCGTGTATGCTCCTCTTTAAGACTGAATATGAACTTATGGTCAATAACGTTGTGAAAATCAAACTCATCCGAGCTCTTATGGTGCTCAACATTGTTTTTGTTTTTTTAAATATTTGTAGATTCTAGAGTATAAACAAGGCCGAAAACAGCAAAAAATGGTAATTTTATCAAATTCAAGGGCACATAACTCTCGTCTTTCTGGTCAGATCAGACTGAAAATCACTCTCATCTGAGAACTTATATTCTCCAACATTGTGTCCAAGATTTGTCTTCATTGAGTAATAATTGTAGATTCTACAGTGTAAACAAGGTCGACAACAGCCAAAAATGGCAATTTTATCAAATTCAAGGGCACATAACTCTCGTCTTTCTGGTCAGATCAGACTGAAAATCAAACTCATTCTAGATCTTATGGTCTCCAACATCATGTCCAAGTTTTGTTTTCATTGATTAATATTTGTAGATGCTAGAGTGTAAACAAGGTCGAAAACAGCCGAAAATGGCAATTTTATCAAATCCAAGGGCACATAACTCTCGTCTTTCAGGTCAAATCTAACTGAAAATCAAACTCACATGAGATATTATTGCCTCCAACATTGTGTCCAAGATTTGTCTTGATTGGTCAATAATTGTAGATTCTATAGTGTAAACAAGGTTGAAAACAGTCAAAAACTGCAATTTTATCAAATTCAAGGGCACTTAACTCTTGACTTTCTGATCACATCAGACTGAAAATCATAATCATCCAAGATCTTATGGTCCCCAACATTGTGTCCAAGTTTTGTCTTGATTGATTAATAATTGTAGATTCTAGAAAGTAAACAAGGTCGAAAACAGCCGAAAACGGCAATTTTGTCAAATTCAAGGGCATATAACTCTCGACTTTCTGATCGGATCAGACTGAAAATCACACTCATCCAAGATCTTATAGTCCCCAACATTGTATCTAAGTTTTGTCTTGATTTATTCATAATTGTAGATTCTAGAGTGTAAACAAGATCAGAAACAGCCAAAAGTGGCAATTTTGCCCAATTCAAGGGCACATAACTCTCACCTTTCTGGTCAGATCGGACTGAAAATCAACCTCATCCGAGATCTTATGGTCCCAACATAGTGCCCAAGTTTTGTCTTGATTGAATAATAATTGTAGATTCTAGAGTGTAAACGAGGTCGAAAACATCCGAAAACGGCAATTTTGTCAAATTCAAGGGCACATAACTTTCATCTTTCTTGTCAGATCAGACTGAAAATCAAACTCATCCGAGATCCTATGGTCTCCAACATTATGTTTAATTTTTGTCTTGATTGATCAATAATTGTAAATGCTAGCGTGTAAACAAACTTAAAAACAACATTTTTTGACATTCAAGGGCAGATAACTCCACACTTCCTGGTCCGATCAGGCCCATAATAGTACTTGTCCGAGAACTTATAATCCTACTTGTTTTGGCCAAGTTTGATCAAGATTGCCTAATTTTTGTGGATGCTAGAGTGTAAACACCCCAAATGTTGACGGACGGACGGACGTACGCCGGACAAAAAGTAACCACAATAACTCACCTCGAGCACTTCGTGCTCAGGTGAGCTAAAAAGTATCGATTTTCTGAAATTACTGTACCATGTGATCATAAATCTTAACTTAGCTACACGCTCTTGAGGACGTTACGTCAGCACTGGTTAAATTTGGTGGGAAAGAAGAAGTACTTTAATATTATCAAATAAAATAGACGAAAGGGGACAACAGCCTGTGCATATATTTCCAAAGACTAAAACGAGTAAGTAACAACAAATTAATTCATAAACACCATTGAAATCCTCTCACTGGCAACGCATGCGCACACGGGTGCAGCGAAAAACCACTATATTAATCCGAGTCTTCTCTGATGTAAATACGCTCTTTGATATTTTGATTTTTCGCTATTTGTAAATAGCGAAAAATCAAAATATCAAAGAGCGTATTTACATCAGAGAAGATTCGGATTAACACTATATGAGATAACATTGGGGCAGAAATTTTACGCTAAACACCACTAAAAAGTTAAGAATCCAAAATACTTCAGTATTAAAATCCTCACACAATCATGTTTAACCTATACGTGAATATCAATCTTTACGTGGTTCAATTCTAAAATAGAAAACATCGTAAAATGCATGACTTCATTCTACATGACGATTTAAGTGCAGTTCAATTTGTCGTCGACCAATCGTAAATAACGATATAATAATAATTACGAAATCATTGTTTAAAAAGTCCAACACGAGACAATTCAACTTTCTTTTCATTACTAATACTAGTATTCGCGAAGTTTGGTTCTAATATTTGGACAATTTTGCAACACACTACATTAATTCAACAAATAAATGTTCAATTTCAAAAATGATGTAGTCCATATGAAAGATTGACATTTAGTATCGTGAGAATAAAGATGCAAAATTGCATGCAACGATTTGTCGTTTGTCATTCATGTCACTTCGGGTCTGCAAAAATGGCCCTAATAGTATTTGGTTGATGTTATTGCCAAACCTCGTAACGCCAGCTTAAATCAAGCTGGAGTTAAAAGCATTTGCAATAGCACAGGCAATTTATGACTACAGTCATCACGGCAGATAATCACGTGATGCAATAATTACCGAATATCTTTAATACGGGACCGATTTGAATTCGGTTTGAAGCAAAGAATGTGGACAGACGTGACGCATTAGATGGACGTGGTTGATTTTTGAAAAATCAACTGATGAAAAGTTATTGAAGATAAACCAAAAATTTGGTTTATCTTCAATAACTTTTTATCAGTTGAATTTTAAAAAATCTATCACGACCATGTTCTTCCTGACAATTTTCCACCTTCTCTGCTTCAAACCGAATTCAAATTGGTCAAGCATTGACAAAGTTATTGAAGATTATCGGAAATTCTTAGTCACGTGGTTATACACCGTGGTCATTTACCATATTTCCATATCAGACTGTACCTATTGCCAGTTAGAACACAATCAATGATGCACACCAGACCATGAGTGGTAGGTTCAAGTCTTGATGATGCTATTGGGGACCAACATGGATCTTAATTCATTACCACACAACGACTCTTTTTTACTCCTCACAAAATAATGGCAATGGAAAACATCGTGGAAAATAAAGAAATTGCTTGTGACAAGCAATTTCTTCATTTTCCACAATGTTTTCCACCCAAAAAGACATAAATATTAAAATTTCCATTCTTGAAGTTGTCGCCTGCAGTATCTTTCAATTTGGACGGCCCTAAAATTTTGTCGTTTGGTAATGGGTTAAGCTTGATCTTGAGTGTGCGTGTGCTCATCATGCTGATCTGAGTCCATGTTTGTCTCCAATGCCTACAACGTCATTTAACGAAATCCACATTCGTTTGGAACTGTTTATTTTGTACAAGTTTCTTCGTTCTGGGATGGCATTCGTAAAGTAATATCCAGTCTACATTTTTAAAGTAATCCATTCGATTGATTGAAACACATGTCTCAGCCAATCACATTGATTGTAATTCAATTCAGATTAAGAAAATAGATGAGGAATCGTTGATTAATATAGGATCTTATGTTGTTGGAAAAATATTAAATGGCTACTTTTAATCTTCGTTAAACGCTTAGCTAAACAGACCCTTATTTTGACGACATTGACAAAGAAGACTCGAAGAGACCTTTGGAAGAAAAGGAGGAACCGCCTATAGCTAACACTTTCTCCTTTTCTCGCAATGTTTTCTATGCTTTACTCATTAAATATCTGTTGTTTTCTTACAGCCATTTTGTTCTTTTAGCCTCAATTTGGACAAGTGCTAAATTATTTTCTTTCAGGAAGGATTTAATCGATTTCCTAGAATTTAAAATCAGCCGCGTGCAATAATTGGAATTATCTGCACCCAATATATTCATTAGTCGCACAAACGTTAATTATTGCGACAGTTATTTTCGACTTGACATTTATCTTATAAACGCTTTTCTTCGTCCAGGGATTACAGAATCCAATATAACAAGACATTTCTTCAGAGTTACAGATAAGTGGGGATGAAGACATTCTAACGTTGATATTTCAATATTTCAAACTCTATGTTGTTGATACTCATTTGAATCGTTTCGATGAGACGATTCCAATGAGTACCGACAACATAGGATTTTATGAATAACAAATGTTATATTGCATTTTGAAAAGCCGTTTCCTTTCTTAATTGTAGCTCTGTTTCTTCCGGGATTTAGCAAGACGTTCCAAATCCTACATTAGCTTTGTTGACGTTATGCTTATTATATCTGGTTACTATGCTAACACCTAGGTCTAAGCCGAAAATTACACTGTTCCTCATTTTGGAAAGACGTAACTTCCTCTTATTGAAAGGCGCAATGTACCTGTTTAGCTATGAACTGAATAATTATATCATGATATGTCATATTTTCGAGAGCAAGAAACTAATGGGTAAATGCTAGAAACGCATGTCTCTAAGTTTGTACACCCCGAATGAGATTACTTGTCGTAGGTAATATTCGGGCGACATCGTAAACGTTTTCTAAGTTGAAACAATCTACTGCCTTATTTTTTACGACGTCGCCCGAATGGGATCGGATACGTAACGACTGTTGATCGACGACGTCGTACGAAAAAATCCGGCGTCTCGTGAATCTCATTAGATGTAGACTACTTAAATGGTATTCCGTCATGTATGTTCGAAAGTACTTACAAATTGTTAAAGTGACATTTCAGAATTTTTTGTCATAAATTTTACGTTTATTTTTATCTGAAAGAGCATATTTCCTTATGAAAATTCTGAAAATTTCGAGCCAAAATATTGCGCCGTTTACGAGAAATTTATATTTTTGTGTTAAAATTGAACAAATTGTTGTGGACAACAGTTCGGATTTATATGCAATTTATCGATTATGTCTCAACTTTAAATGCGTGTTTCTCGCTTATTGGCAACAACTTCAAAAAACCAATAGTATTTATACTCATTAGAATAACCAATCTTGGCACCAAGACATACTTTAAAAAATGAAATCAGAATGAAATGTCCCTTTAACGACGGCCATAAAAATAACAGTAAAAATAAATAAATAAGAGCTGGTATTTTTCTCCTGGTAGAAACTGTCTGCAGTTGTGCGGAAATAATATACTGAGCACAAAAAGTTTAGCACGTTTTTTAACACATTATTTTTTCAGTTTATGATAATTAAATGAACATTGCTTTGTGCTGTTCAGTTGTCCCGATCGACAACCATTTCGCATACAGTGCATGTGTAGAGTGAACATTCAGCGTATTGTACAAAGTCAAGATAAGCAAAAGTCACGTGCGGCACGTGTGCAGTGACATCGATAATGTCTAGCTTGTCCAAAAACACACGATTACACAGATCTGTTCGCAGAATCAATTTAACTGTTACAAATTCTTTGAAATTGATTATGGGAAGGCGAGAAATGATGACGTAAGTTCGACGTCAGAGAGCTCTTTGCATGATCCAAGCAGGTATGTCTGCTAGAGATGTCGCTTTGCATTTCAATAGTCTCCAATTGACTATTACGCGCCTACGGCACTTGGTTTATGCAACTCTAGCCACCAACGACCGACCTACATCTTGTAGCCCGTGTAAAACGACGTTCAGGGAGGATCGTTTCACAGCTACGTCTTGACGAAGTTTCGAATTCCTGTCTAGTAAGAATTTAGTGCTACTCCTCCAGGACGTCACAAGGTATACCGTTAGTGACCAGACTGTCCGGAACAGGCTCCACACAACTTGCATCAAGGTCCTCCGATCTTACGCCAATGACGTTAAGCATCGACATGCAAGGCGTCAGTGGGTATTGAAATATCGACATTGATTCAGGAGACATTAGACTGATGTCCGGACGAATCTCATTTTACGTGTCATTAACTGACGGCAGGATTTGTGGTTAGAGAAGATGCGTAAGGCTTGATACCAATAACGTCATCATTGAGACTGTTACGTCGAGTGCAGCGTTATTTTTAGGCAGGAATAGATGAAAAGAGTTAAACAGACCTCATTTCAGTTAATGGCAACCAAACGGTACAATGGTACTGCAATGAAATTATCCAACCTGCTACTGGACCGTCTTACAAAGACACAACGTTGTGATATTTCAATAAGATAATCACCACCCACTTACTCCAAGGAACATACAGAATGATCTACGCCTGAACTGCTTAATCACCAGCAAAAGAACACACAAAGAACATTGTTGGACGTCAGGCTAGAGATAGTAATGACGTCTGTAACGTCAATGGCAACGAACGTCATCTGCAGTATGAATGGGCGAAATTCCTTTCTGTGTGGTCAGGAAGCTTCTCTGCAACATGGGAAGACATTGAATGGCGGTCCTAGCTGCTTATGCTGGGCATTCGCGTCATTGAAAATTGCTTGACTTTCGGTATCTGACCCCTGTGCACTTTAACGTAAGATACCTAACTAACGCTTATGAATTTTGAAACAAAATTTTCAGGAAGCGCCAGAAAATTGAATTTTCAAACACATTAGAGTTTTATTTTTATGGATTTTAGAATAGTTTTTGACTAGGAAAGGACATTTTCCAAGTGTGCTAAACTTTTTGTGCACAGTATATAATCAAGTCGTCAGTGGACCTAGCAGGTCGCCTTTAACATACAAATCAATAGCAGCGACAGTTACAGACTCTTAATGCTTTCCAAAACAAGAGATGGTTTGACATCTCTTGTTGTAAAAGCGCAGGAAAGCATTGAGACACAAGAAGAAAATGCTGATGATCAGCAAAATGCTGATGATCAGCATTTTCTCCTTTTGTCTCAATATTTCCTAATCTGCATTATACACAAATACAATCATTAACATCATAGGTTTTGTTGTCTGCAGCAGCTTTTGTATTACACCACCCTAATTAATTGTTCGGAAAAGGGTAAAACAAGATTCTATGGTTTCGATATACTGTCGTTATATTTGAATAAGAGAGAAAAAAGTTGTAGGGAATATTTATATGAAAAAAAAAGACTTTGTCCATAGCAACCTTTCCCACCAATCGACAAAATACAGTTTCAATTTAATAGTTGCTGCACACGACAAAACAAATACAATAGAAAATATTGCGACGAAAGGAGAAAATGCTAATCACCAGAATGTTTATCTTTTGTCTAAATGTGTGTGTGTTTTTTTTTTTTTTTTTTTTTTTTTTTTTTTTTTCCCCAAACTTTATCTAGACTGGAAGTTAATACAAGGTCTTATTTTTAGAAAGATTTAACAAAAAATCAATACCCACGACAACTACATCGTTCATTTATATGGTTTGCTGCATTTTACTTACAGAATAGAAGAGCTTTATGGTTTCAATATACATACAACAATGTACATTGCTACATGAAGAAGAATTGTCTGTATTTTTGCGCTTTAGATATTCACCAATCACTAGATTTGAAATACAACTCACTTCGTGCAATTTCGCATGCAGCTTTACCGTTTTCGGTGATAACGGATAATGACGGGGTTTTCCGGACTTCTAAAACCCAGATAACCTCGTTAACCTCCGTTGTCACGGATGATCGGAAAGCTCCTATAAGTGTTTGTTACCAAATCATTGTAGGAATATCTAAATTATCTGTAGCATGAAAAATGATTTATGGGGTTTTAATTATCATATTTTACTTGATGGAAATTGAAGAAATTACTGATGACAAAACACAGCATATGATTGCCAAATCAATATGTTGATTGACAGCGGAAATTTGTCAATTTGGTGTTTTAACGCAATGGATATTGTCAAAATAATTATAGAAATTGTGAATGCATCATTTCGTCTGTGTTATTACAAAACCTCGTAACTCCATTCAAACTGGAGTTACGAGTTTTTGCAATAACACCGACACTTTGTTGATACCCGAATGATACAGAATCATAATAAGCACTCTCTGATTTCAATCAGAATATTATGCGACTCCTTTAACCCTTCCCTAAGCGGCAAAATTTTAGGGTAATTCAATTTTAAAGTTAGAGTGGACAACAAAAGGGATGGTATTATAGATAGAATGTCTATAATATTTCTCAGAAAACAATGAGACAAAAAAAAAAGAAACTGCTGGCCATCAGCAGGTTCTTCTTTTGTTTTAGGTCCTTCTTGTTGGGGGTTTCAATATGGAAGCAACTATGATTTACCTGCCCACCTGATTCGATGTTTAGGTTCATAACAAGTTTATAGTAACACATGCGTCAGATAGGTAGATCTTATCTTGAAAATGATCTTATCATAGAGTCTTTTAATCCAGTAGAGCTAACACCTGTTATCGTATTTATCGGATAAACAGTATGTGTGGTTTGGACCCTGTGTAAAGCAGAATCCGATTCTGATGTTCCCGAAAGTCCTAACGTTTTGGGAAACATAAGAGCTAAATACAAAGCGCTGATTACAAGTATTTTATGCACATGTACCTGAACAGAATACAGTGTAATTTAAGTCCAATGTAATGGCATTTTTTGTCTATCTGTATCAGTTTTCAATTTGAAGCGTGGTCTAATGATTTTCCGTTAATGAAGAAGTTCAGCAATAACAAATAGATGTTCTACATATAGGTAACACCATACAGGCCCGTAGGAAGCAATTTCATATGGGGGGGGGGGTTAAGTACCCTATCCTGAATATTGGGGGCTAATTGGGATTTTGCCAAAATTTTAAGTGTAAAATTAAGAAACTTCCCCCCCCCCCCCCTGTTCCTACGGGCCTGCCATAATAATATAAAGTGAAAGTATCGATGAACATGTCACCACGGAGTCCGTAATAAGAGGGTCGGGTCGCTAGTCCGTTGTTCTATAACGGACCACATTTTTTATGTTTTTGGCTGCTCATAATGGCACCAACTCGATCCACGAGTTATATGATCATTTTTTAGCAAAGTGTTAACGATATTGTAAAAAGTTCATGTATATTGATAAGGAATCTTAACACAATCACACATGCTCAGTAAATACAAGATTACATCGCTGGGTGCCAAAATATCGTAACTACAGCTTATTCAAGCTGTAGTTACGATATTTTAGCACCTAACGATGGACCTATCGATCCAGGAATCCAATTTCTTATCATTTTTACGCCCTCGATCTCCCGAGGCGGTCGGCGGCCAAAAGATAAGTGGTCATTTTATAGACGACTGGCCGTGAAAATTACCGGAATTCTCCGGGTTTATTTATGGGTAATTATTCCCCTGTATATCGTCGCATTTCTACGAAAATCTTGTAACTGCAGCTTAAAACAAGCTGCAGTTACGAGGTTTTCGTTGAAAAGCAGCGATATGTACTACCATTGTATGTATAAGGAAATATGGAAATATTTATCATTCACTACAGAGAAGAAAGCTTATTTTGGAACTGTAAAAAATCACTTCAAAATTTCAGAATTGGATCTTTACAATGGTGGTGAACTAAATCAATTTTCGCTGCAACAAGGTATAGATATTTTGCGTTTAAATGTGAGTTTTTTAGATTTTTTTCTAATGACTATGAACTTGTTCTAAAAACAGACCGGGTTTGTCGTTTTGCATTGACAAACTGTGGGTGTTGTTATAAAATCTCGTAACTACGGCTTCGATAAAGCCGAAGTTACGATATTTTATAACAACACCGACGGAATACATTGATCACGAAAAAAATGTCCCTCGCTTTGGCCGAGTTCACCACCAGTGCTATAGGCATGACCTGAATGGAAGGTGACGTGCCTCAAACATTTGCGACACGTCTTCTCCCAGGCAGTGCTAGCCTCTAGTATAAAAAGACAACAATAATTTCTTCTGATTATGAAAGATTCTATTATTTTCATTCTTGTAACCTTGTCTACATGTTATTATGTTTATTTGACCATCTCTGTACAAATGTTTACAACATGTTTGTAATATTTATGTACAATAGGCTGGAGGCCTGAAATGTATAAGTAAACGAATTGAGAATTGGTCAAATTGTTCTACAGAAAGGCAAAAATCCCGCCATTGTCTCCATCTTGTTCATTATCATCATTAACAATGATGATATTTCGTGGTTCCTTGGACAAACATGAAGATATAGGAGGACAGCACGGGTACTGGTCAGACAGTGGTTATACGCAGGCTGATCTGGATACATGTCCGTATCCAATGCAACAAATGTCTAGATTTATTACTAGTCCTATACAACAAGCTACACACGCCACAATTGCCTCTGTACATTAAACCCAAAAGCCCACAATTTCCCACCACAAGTCCCACAATTTCCAACCACAAGCCCCACAGTCCCCCCTGATCTACGATGTTCCATTTGTACTCTCATTTGTACCATGTTATTTGTTATCCTAATGTATATATAGGCATGTTTGATTACTCTCTGGAGTTTCAACCTGGCTTCTTAAATATGTATCATGAAGAGCATGCCAATGATTCATGAGTTCCATGATAAAAGGGTCTCTATAGTCAAATATTGTGATATGCAGGTATCAATGGACAAAATTGTACGCAATTTAGTTACAAGTAGATGGCCAGAGATGGCTATTTTGAAAAAAAAATATTGCAAAGAGCAGTGGCAAAAGCATCGAGATAGATAGATTGAGAGCATTGCAGAAATTATTATTTCAATAAAAATCTGACTTGTTTCAATTAACTAAATTTGTAAATTATGATAAAGAGATCATAATTATATCATGCTGGACAATTCTAATCACCACAATCTTTCGTCATTTTAAAATAGACACAATGGGTTTATTAAATTTGGGATCGTTCTACACATTCAAGATGGACTAAAGAAAACAAATAAATATATGAACATACGCACAAAATTACATTTATTTCTATTGACTGATACGGTATACTCGCATAATTATCTCCTACTTTCTTTCAATCACCAATATTACTAAAAATTGTTGCAGGTTAACATAACCTAACACAAAACTTCAGGGAAGCCACATTTTCTGCTACCATTGATGCTGTACCCGTGTATCTCCTACAAACAGAGCCTGTTTTATACACTAGGGGATTTATTATCAATATACTAACAGTCTTTATATTCACATAAACATCAAACGCAAAATACAATTTGTGTCTGTTTCATTCTTTAACCCATTACCAAACAGCAAAAATTTGGAATAGTCCAAATTCAAAGAAGTTGCAGACGACAATTTTAGGTGCATGAAATTTAAATTGTTTTGGCCTTTTTGGGTAGAAAACATTATGTGAAATGAAGAAATTGCTTGTGACAAGCAATTTCTTCATTTTCCACAATGTTTTCCTGTGGCATTATCTTGTGAGGAGTCAAAAAGAGTCATTGTGTGGTAATGGGTTATTCGGGTCACTGGGTTGATTTTTCAATAATGTGTAAATTAAAAAGCAGTGAAAATCATTTTTACAACTACGTGATAATTTGTCCCGTAGTTACAAACTATAATGACGTTGTAGCCTACATGTACCTATTCTTAAGGGGAAATTTTAGTTTGCCTTCCATATTGTTACATGTACAAACGACACTATCGTCACTTCTCAACAGGAAGTTCTGATGAAAGTGACAAAAAACATGTTCGCAAATGACAACATAGAATTCTGATAATGCGTGTAAGTAGTAAAGGAGGATACTTTGGTGTAACTTGAAGAAGTGGCACTTGAATAACAAATCAAAATAAAATAATCCAGAATAAACGTATCTATAACCTAAGACACGCAATATATTTTCAATCTAACCTACGTAAGAATAGGCATTAGCCTTTAGAAGACACATCTTCGCAAGCCAAGGGTTCTAACCCCCCCCCCCCTTTTTTTTGTTCCTTACGAACCTCGTAAGGAACAAAGTGGAGGTAGAATCCTTGGCATGCGAAGATGAAAAGACAAGACACTGAATAAACTGCGCTTTAACCCTTTCCCAAACAGCAAAATTTAGGGCGATCCACTTCAAAAACTGCTAAAAATGACAAAATGGATGTTATGAAAGATATGATTAGTGTAAAATATGGCATAGAAAATATTGAGACAAAAGGAGAAACTGTTGTTTATCAGCAGTTTCTTCTTTTGTCTCAATGTTTTCCCAAGCCTTTTCTATTTGGGACGTCAAAACCAGGTCTTGTTTGGGAAAGGGTTAAGGAACAGTCAAAGAGTCGTAGTCCAGTTGCAAAACGACTCGCTATTGCAAATCCAATAGATCCGGTGCGTGATAAGGGTTAATAAAGATATTTAAGATTCCCAGCCAAATTATAAGATAAACTTTAATCAAGTAGCTACCGTTATTTTATTACTTTACCAAATGTTAATTACAATAACCTTGGTTCTTGTCTAGCGAATGGGAAGGAACAGCTGTAAAATATCGCTGTTTTTCAACGAAAACCTCGTAACTATAGCTTAAAACAAGCTGCAGTTACGTGCTTTTTGTTGAAAAGCGATGGTATTAGGATCCTATATTCTGTGGAATAGATAAGAGTGGGTAAAGACATTTTTAATTTATCACTTCAAAATAAGCCCCTATGTTGTTGGTAGGCCTACTCATTTGAATCGTCTCACACAGACGATTCCAATGAGTATCCACAACATAGGTTTTGCTGAACAATGAATGAAACACTGCATTTTGAAAGAAGTCATTACCCCTTTTTATCCCTTTTTACATGTAGCTTTGTAGACTGAGTGGTAGTATCTTTAACCCTTTGCCAAACAAGACCTGGCCCCGGTTTCTCGAACAAACTTAAGTACGTTCTCAGACTCAAATCTAAGCACCGTGCTCATATCACACGAAATCCGCGTGAACTTCAATCGTATAACCTTCAACGTTGGAGAGTATTCCATTGAAGTTGAGCATCTATGCATGAGTATTATTTCAGTTTTGTCTCCAGAAACCAGGGCCTGGCTTTGACGCCCCAACCAAAAGGGCTTGGGAAACAATGAGACAAGAGAAGAAAATCTTGATAATCAGCAGTTCGTACATTTCAATCAATAGATCTATTTTCTTCTCTTTAACTTAAGCTAGTCTACTTTTCACTTGCTTAATTAATTGTATGCAACTACTTTCGATTTATGTATTCCTAAATTTTGTTGTTTGGGAAAGGGTGTAACATGTGCGATCCTTTATTCAATAAGGAACTTATACCTGCGAAATATTTCGCATCGCAGCCTGACAAGGGTTGAATTCGAAGAATTGGGACAAAAACAATGAAATTGCTGCTTTTCAAAGAAAACCTCGTAACTGCAGCTTGTATAAAGCTGAAAAGCGCCGAAATGCAGGTATATCCATGTTTCAATAAGATATGATACGTATATAAAAGATGATAAAAGTTATTTTTTCAATAAAGTTTTTTGAAAAGGGTATGTACATTTCATTTTGTCATTCTTGTTATTTAGGTCAACCATACAAACTATGAAACACAAAGCTATTTCATTGATAAAATCTCTTTATATTCACTATTGTTAGGTGATAGTAAAATATATAATAAACCTTTCTACGAAACCTTTTCACAACCCTTTTCATTTATAAGAACTTCTGTATCATATGTGGTTTCACTTTTTCACGTTGCATGTTACCATCCCTTTAACCCATTACCACACAATGACTCTTTTTGACTACCCACAAAATAATGACCGTGGAAAACATTGTGGAAAATGAAGAAATCGCTTGTGACAAGCAATTTCTTCATTTCCCACCATGTTTTCCATCCAAAAAGACTTAAGAATTAAAATTTCCATTCACTTGTTATTGTCGTCTGCAAAATCTTTCAATTTGGACCGCCCTAAAATTTTGTCGTTTGCTAACGGGTTAAAAATCAACATACAATCGTATATTGACAGACTTCGGTAGATGTCGGTAGAATTAGGACAAGTTTATAATATTGAATGAAAAGGGTGCACACGAGTAAATGGTAGGCTTACTAAGCATTTTCTTTTTATCATCCCCACTTATCATTTAACTCGAAAGAGAATATCAAATCTAACCTAAGTCTGGGAAAGTGTATTTTCTGATGGCACAACGCATAATTACTTATTAAACATGTACATTATGCCCTGACATTTACCTAAATATTTGATTCATAAAGAAACTCTTGTGTTAATTAGTTTCATTTACACTTTACCGACATGCAACAGAAATGCCGCTTGTATGTACAGAGTAATTTTTTTCTTACATAAATTCCGTGGTATTGTCGGTTGAAGCAAAGGTCACATGACAGCAAATTGGACCACCTTAAAATTTTGCTAATTGGAAAATGTTTAACAGAATATTTTGCTGTAGGCCTAATAACTACAGTAGATAAAATTCGAATTTCCCATGGCCATAATTTCAAGTATATTATTCAACACCATGCAATGTCTAGGCACAAGGCGGTTCCTGAGAAACAAAGCTATCCCAGACAGTTTCTCGCCTACGCTTTAATTCCCTTTTCAAACAATGACCTTGCAGACTATCCCATTTGAAAAATCTTACAGACGAAAAAGTAATCGACGCTGAAAGTATTTAAACCGTTGAAAATATTAAGAAATGAACAATAACAAATCTAGGCATTCTGATTCTCAGCATTTTCTTCGTTTGTCTATATGCTTCCCAGCTTTATCTGCTTTTGAATAATGTAGAACAAGTCTTTTTGGGGAAAGGTCTTTTATACCACTTACAGGCCTGATGACAGTTGATAGAATCTAATCCTATAGCAAATTAGAAAGCTAAGAGCAATGTCGAACCAGCTTAGGGCGGAGCTGAGATCTACACAAGAAATAAAGTATGTCGTATTTTTATGTTACTCGTTACGCAGTAATTACGGCTTTTGACAGCATTACTTGTTACATTTTCATTTTACTCATTAAGTATTATAGGTTTTAATCAAAGTGAATTTTTGACACATGAACAGTGCTCAAAACAGCCACCAACGTAGACATTCGAATGACGTCGCTAGAAATAACTAGCTTCTGAGGTCAACACAGAGAGCTGCCTTATAACAACAAGGATTCCGGTTTGTTTATGATCTATCTTTTGAAGGTTATACCTTTGACTAGTGAGAAAACACCGTTAATTAACTATGCAATGAACCAACTTCTAGAAGCCTCATGCAAAATGTCAGAAACAATATCGGTACATATTTTATTATCGTGTTGTTTAGCTCAGGTATTGTGTACAAAGGAATCTCTTCGGTCTAAATATACAGACGTCAACGACGCCGTTAATATTTTATCACACAAAACAAGGGCTATTAGCAATGGCCTAATTAACCAATATGTATACGTGGTTTGTTTACTTTGACCGAAAAAGAATGAATTTTAAAAGAAATCCAAAAATTAAAAAATACTGACCTGTGATTGGAATCCCGAAATAAGGCTTAATTAGAGCTAAGATGGGTACAAATTGTGTATATCTGCAGGTCGTCAAATACTAGTATTAAATATTTGTCCTGCTCATTTTAAACAAACTACCGCTAAAGAAGTTTTGAAGGCAACCGGCAAAACTATTAACATAACACAGTAAATTAATATGAGTTTTCTCTGCAAGTAATTTGCAGAGCTGAGTGAATTAGTTTTCACAAGAGGTAATAACGAGCGCTTTCTAATTCACTTTCGATGCTAAAATAGGCAAGTAGAGAAACGATTTGCGAAGAGACTTAATTGAAAACCTAATGGAGCCTTGTTAAAAGTAATTCTTTAAATATAGACTTCATTTCCATCGAAACAGAATTACTGAGTTTTAGTATGTCGAAGTTAAGGCCATTGTGCGTATAGGATTGTACAAAAAATGCCAAGACCGCAAAGACACTTTTTTAAAAAAGATTAAGGAAGTCGTTAATATCAAAGAAAACATATAGAAAATTGCATTTGTTAAATGATTCTTGGGTAATTTAATTAAATACTCTGTGGGTTTTTTTTTGTGTGTTTCATTTTTGTTGTTTTGCTTTAGTCTGTCTCTGAATGGTCAAAACATCTTTAGAAAATTAATAAATGGGTATATTGAATTTAGTTTGAAACTTAAGATGTGGGTCTCTGAGATCGACCATGTGATTGAACAATATATAAATTCATTTTTAACGAATCTACAAGGACCTTTTGGTGTGAGTATCTTTTAACCCATTACCAGACAATGACTCCTTTTGACTCCTCACAAAATAATGGCTGTGGAAAACATAGTGGAAAATGAAGAAATTGCTTGTGACAAGCAATTTCTTCATTTCCCACAATATTTTCCACCCAAAAAGACCTAAAAATCACTAATTCTATTCTCCCATTAGTACTCCCATTAGAAAGATAGGCGAACAAGATCCCAAAAGAAAGCACCCATCAAGTCCAGATGGTGAAAAATTATGTTCAAGGTGCTCAAACGACCACAACAACAAATATGTAGTGTGTAATGGATGCCATCTAAATTTTTGTTTGAGATGCTCAGGTTTGACCATGAGAGCCTATGAAGTTTTCGTTGAAGGGGGTTTAGACGTCTTCCACTACACCTGCAAGAGTTGCAAGCAAACAATGCCAACCTTGGACAATATTAATAGGAATATAATCGAATTAAGACAAAATCAAGACAAGAGAATAGAAGCCCTCGAGAATAAAGTGGAGCATATTCAAATAGACACTGCTAGAACAGTAGAAAACGAGATCTATATCTTTGAAAATAGAATAAAAAGTGGGATTGATTCTAGAATCAGAGAAATAGTGGATGAAAAAACAAGTGAACTTGAAGACAGAAGAAGAAGAGAGCTAAATATAGTTGTTTTTAATTTACCAGAGGGTAGGAGTCCCAACAATTTTGACAACAAGGACTACGATGAACAAAACCTAACCGAAATTGCACGAAGTATAGGTGTAGAAAATCTTCAATTAGAGACATCGTACAGACTTGGTAAGAAAGGAGCGGTAGCAATCAGACCATTGAAAGCCATACTCAAAGACAGAAAACAAAGAAAAATATTGCTAGAAAACTCCAGAATTATTAAAGAGAACGCCAAATACGAACATAAAGACGTTGTTATCGTGAAAGACCTCACACCAGAACAGCGGCATATACGAAATCAAAAAAGACAAAATAAACAAACAAATGACAAACAAAAAACAAAAAACAAACAACACACTAACGATGAACGTCAAACAGACAATATTCTTGTTAACCCACCTACATCTGAATCCCACCATCAAACTATTATCTCCCCAGGGAGGCTCTCACAGGAAATTGAAGATCCTTTTATGAGTACCACCTTGGTCAGTAGAGCTCAAGATAGGACCTATATGGAGACAACAGTAACAAACGAACAGACAATACCGGGCGGTTTCAGACCAGACTTCACAACACCAACAACAAGAAGTAGAACGGCATCTCAGCGTCCGCTCGTGGCAAAGGAGAACCGAGAATAATTTGTGTTTTAACCCGAAGAAGGGAAACTGTTTTAACATTGAATCAGAATCGCCAAAATCAAACCAAAAAAAAAAAAAAACGGAAAATAAGTATAACAAAGACCAAAATGATGGATTCAATTTTCTATACACCAATGCTGACTGTCTGACAACAAACAAGTTTGAAGAATTAAAAAACTATGTTGAGATAAACAATATACAAGTTGTCGCAATTACAGAAATAAATCTAAAGCTGCTACAAACAGTAAATCCACAATCTATCTACAATCTAAATGGATTTGACTCTTTCTACAATGGTGAAAACGGAAGAGGTGTTATGATCTTCGTATACCACAAACTAAAAGCTGTTCAAATAAATAGTTCTTCTACATTTGAAGAAGTAATTTGGCTCGAAATTACACTCCCAGAAAAAACCAAGGTAAAAATAGCATGTGTATATAGAAGTCCAAACAGCTCCAGCCAAAATAGTGAAAATCTGATCAAAATGCTTGACGAACAATTTTCTTCAAATCAAACACAGACTGTACTTGTTGGAGATTTTAATTTGAGAAATATTGATTGGCAAAATCTAACAACAAAAACTAATGAAAACCATTTCGAATATAGATTCGTGGAATGCATCAGAGACAATTACCTCTATCAACATATCACAAAACCAACAAGATATAGAACAAATAACAACCCATCCTTATTAGACCTTGTCATCACAAACAACGAAGACGATGTACAACACATAAAATACAACCCAAGCTTAGGAAAGAGCGACCACCTAGTCATTATATTCAAACTTGTTTGCCGCCAAACAGAAACAGACTCAAATACAGAAAGGCACAACTATAACAAAGCCAATTGGCAAGAGATAAACAGGCTTGTTAATCAAACTACATGGTACAACAACCTAGATGCTGGTACTCAGGATATCTGGAATGACTTTGAAGTAAAAATCACCAATATAAAAGAGCAACACATTCCAAAGTTTAAGAAGTCAACAGGCAACCGGAGTTTTAGCATCAACAAGGAAACCATGAGTGCTATCAAAGACAAAAAGAAGAAATGGCACAGATACACAAGCTGTAAAAATTTAAAAACATATGAAACTTACAAGTCAGCAAGAAATAAAGTTACCAAACTAATACACAAAAATAAATATGATTATGAGAAATCCATAGCAAGTAAAATTAAGCAAGATCCAAAACTCTTCTGGAAGTACGTTAGAAGCAAAACAAAATCAAAAGCAGGCATAAACGCTCTCAAAATTCAAAACAAATTGTGCACAGACGAGAAACAGATTGCAGACGAGTTCAATAAACAATTTGTCTCCGTCTTCACAGAAGAGACATACCCTATACCAGTACCAAAAACGACGAGCCCAGTCGAAATGACAGACATCACAGTATCGGAAGAAGAACTGGTAAAAGTCATAAAGGAGATAAACCCCTCAAAATCACAAGGGCCGGACGGTATACACCCAGCATTCATATTACAGACAAAAGAGTCCATATTAAAACCTCTTTTAACACTATACAACAAATCGTTACAGGAAGGTAAATTACCAGACCAGTGGAAAACCGCAAATGTGACACCCATACATAAAAAAGGATCAAAAGAAAGTGCTGAAAATTATAGACCAATCAGTGTCACCTCCATATGCTGTCGCATTCTTGAAAAAATCATCAGAAATAACATTGTAATACATTTGGAAAATAACAATCTAATAAACATAAACCAACATGGTTTCAGAAAAGGGAGGTCGTGCATCACACAATTGCTTGAATGTATTGAAGACTGGACCACTGCAATAGAAAACAAGAATGATATCGACATAATATACTTAGATTTCAAAGCTGCTTTCGATAAAGTACCACACAAAAGACTACTCAACAAAATCTGGCACATTGGAATAAGGAACAATCTATATTACTGGATAGAAGATTTCCTCAGTAACAGAAAACAGAGGGTATCCATAAATGGCGAATTCAGTACCTGGAGGGAAGTCACTAGTGGTGTACCCCAAGGAAGCGTTCTTGGACCTATTCTGTTCCTCATTTTTATTAACGACTTGCCAGACGAAATAGATTGTATAGTAAAACTCTTCGCAGACGACACAAAGTTGTATACAGAAATTGTCACCAATGCAGACGAAAATAATCTCCAAGAAAATATATTCAATGCATGTGAATGGTGCAATACCTGGGAAATGATGTTTAACCCGCAAAAGTGTAAAACACTCCATATTGGAACTGATGAAGCAGACGACTATTATGTCAAAGATAAAAAAGGAGAAATAACAAAAATACATGCAGTTGACAATGAAAAAGACTTAGGAGTTACCTTCGATCAAAAACTTAATTTCCAACAACACATTAGTAATAAAGTAAATTTAGCCAATAGAAATTTAGGCATTATCAGCAAATCCTTCACCTTTATGAACCAAGAAATGTTCCTCAACCTATACAAGTCTATGGTTCGACCACATGTAGAGTATGCGTCAGTCGTATGGTCACCAGCATTAAAGAAGGATAAAATTGCAATTGAGAACGTCCAGAGAAGAGCCACCAGACTGGTAAAGTCGATCAAACATCTAAGTTATAGTGATAGGCTAAAAAGTTTGGGTATCCCCACATTGGAATACAGAAGGGATAGGGCAGATCTGATAGAAACTTATAAACTGATCAATAACATTGACAAAACATCAAGAAATTTCTTTACATTTAATAACACAACAAACACCAGGGGCCATAGCCTCAAAATGTACAAAAAAAGATTCAATACTGAAATAAAAAAAACATTCGTTCAGTAACAGAGTTGTAAATCTCTGGAATAGCTTATCAGAGGAAATTGTAACGGCTCCTTCTGTTAATTCCTTCAAGAACAGGCTGAATAAACACTGGCACCCAAGAAATAAATTTGAAGCTAACTGTTACAGATAACAATAATCATATTGGTTTAGGCACACTGATAGGGAAGCAAAATGACTCAATATACAATGTAATTTGGTCAATAATCATAGGGCGATATGTAAATAGTGTCAGTGATTTTTTAACATATGATGTACTGTGAGTAATCAGACAGAATTAAGTTAATTCTGATTAACCATTAGTTAATCAATCTGATTAAAAGGTCTTTTAATATGATTTAGTCAAATGTAGATGTTTTTATTATAAGAAAACAAAATCAACAAAAACAAATTTAAATGAATGAAACAAATATTGATGTATAAAAGTGTAAATATTAATACATATGACATCAGTTCTGAATGCTGAAGTTAATATCAGTGATGCAACACTGATGCCAACAAGACAGAGACATACAGTAAGAGGAACTGGAAAAACAAGTGAGTCGGGAAAACGTCAAGAAATGGGCCAAAGAAGCTGAACAGCTTATGCGTTGCATGCGGCCTCGACGACTATGTTGACTATGTTGACTATACACTTGAAATTGTCGTCTGCAGGATCTTTCAATTTGGACCGGCCTGAAGTTTTGTTGTTTGATAATGGGTTAAAACCGTTTCTAACTGAAGAGAAGATTGCATCAATTAACGATCAACTTCGGTGGCGTTAACCCTTTCCCAAACAAGACCTGCTTTTGACGTCCCTATGTGAAAAGGCATGGGAAAACATTGAGACAAAAGGAGAAAATGCTGATAACCAGCATTTTCTCCTTTTGCCTCAATATTTTCTGGGCTATTTTCTACACATATTTATCTTACATCAACATTAATTTTGTCTTCTCCAGCAACTTTTAATTCAAACGGTCTTAAATCTTTGCCGTTTGGGAAAGGGTTAAGAAATCGTGCACGATCTATCAACCATTTTCCTCGAACACGTAGAAGAACTAAGGTGTATAGTTATTTTTGCCTTTCAGTATATATGTTATAGAGACAAAACGAGAGCAACATGCTTCCAGCAAAGTCATTCCTCTGTCGCTTGTTTTTACATTAAGGATTCCGGGAAATTTGATATTTTGTTTACTATCTGTGACATGAATAGGTTTTCTTTAACACAGTTTCAACCCCCAAGGGGTTGATAACTATCTATTTCTGTCACAGTTTCTCAGAAAATGTCGCAGGATAATCGATAAAATCAGTATTCGTCTTCGGAGTTCTGGATAACATGAAATAATGGATAAAGCTTTGAATACAGATTTATTTCTAAACAAAATCCTTTGCTGTAATATCAAAAGAGTAAGAGAATAGTTTTGGCGTTGATAACTATGTACATATTTTGTGACGGTTTCTCAGAGAAAGTCTGATCGATAACTCTGTATTCATTCTTGGAGCTCTCGAAGAGACCATATATTTCAACCTTTTTTGTTATTTGTTGGTACTTTTCAATAATATCGACGAGACTATTCTAATGAGGACCAAAACCTCGGGATCTTGTGAGGTATAAGTGGTACTTTGTAATGTGAAATTACACCGCAAAGTCTTTACTAAAGGGTTGTGTCTTCAATAATTTGAATAACGACGTCTTTCCACAGAACAACAATACTATGCTTTTCAATAAAAACTTCGCAACTGCAGCTTATTCTAAGCTGCAGTTACGAAGTTTTTGTTGAAAATCAACGAATACCATTTACACAGCTTCATCAATAAAACAAATAAGATTTCCTATATACGTGAAGCGGTCCTGTTCTAATGTATTGGTTGGCACATTGGTTCTAGAATTACCTCAGAAACACTAGAATGTTGACAAGTAAGAGCAAACACGCAACGAGATTCTTAACCCTTTCCCAAACGACAAAAATTTAGGGTGATCCACTTCAAAAACTGCATGAAATCACAAAATGGATGTTATTGAAGATAGGATTTGTGTAAAATATGGCACAGAAAATATTGAAACAAAAGGAGAAACTGCTGGTTATCAGCAGTTCCTTCTTTTGTTTCAATGTTTTCCCAAGCCTTTTCTTTGAGGGACGTCAAAACCAGGTCTTGTTTGGGAAAGTGTTAATTAGCTTTCGGTTAGTGTCCTGACCGATATTTCATGTATAGATCACGGCTAGGGACTAAGTAGGAAGATGTCGTAAGGTGTTCTTCACAGGTTGTAGTTGCAAAGTTTTATCAGTAATTTAATTACGACGTTCACGTGTGACTCCATGGGCATCACTAGGTCTGCGTTAGACCGATGTCACTCTCTTAACCCTTTCCTAAACAAGACCTGGTTTTGACGTCCCTTATAGAAAGGCCTTGGAAAACATTGAGGCAAAAGAAGAAACTGCTGACAACCAGCAGTTTCTCATTTTGTCTCAATATTTTCTGTGCCACATTTTACACAAATTCTATCTTTAATAACATCAATTTTGTCATTTAAGGCAGTTTTTAAAGTGGATCACCCTACCATTTTGTCGTTTGGGAAATGGTTAAGAAATAAAAAAAATGAGGTACATAGAAAATTGTTGCTCTTTGTTGTTCTTACCACTTTGTATGTTCAGACCAAGGAAAACTAATTTACTATAATTCTCAATGTTGTTCACGGTTGTGCGCGTTGATGTAACATACACAGAGTCTAACACCAGACTTGGTCGGCGCTGGCGCATTCATGTCCATTGTCCAACGCTATGCTCAAATGATCACTTGTGTTAGATTGCCTCGAATTAACACACTCAAGATTTCTCTCGTAAGTCTTTTAAAAGTGTTATGCCAGAGCCAGTGAACCAAGACAGTGGCTTTTCGACAAGACCATTGTAACATTATTATATGAGCCAGGATCTGGAAAAACGTCCCTTATGGCTTTTTAGCTCAACATGGTTCCAGATCAGCCTGCGTATACACGCAGTCTGATCAGGAACCATGTTGTTCTCCAAAACATTTCACATGACATGTGGCAATCGAAAAAGAATAGCATGGGTCTCTACCAGTTTCCTTAATGCACCGACAGATCTTGAATTATGGCTTACTAAAGGGCTATAAGGTACATTTTTTCAGATCCCGGCTCATATTGTAACGTAGGTATCACTGTTCCTGACACTGTTTGTCAGGTTATCAATTAGAGGGTGGAAATCAATCACTGTCTCTCAAATTAGTTCCAATATAGTACATAGTATTTTCAAGCCTAGCGTCCCAATCTAGCAGAATGACGTAGATGCCAGATTTGAACAAAGTATCAATGTTTTTCAACGAACACCTCATAACTTCAGCTTAAAACAAGCTCCAGTTACTAGATTGCTGTTGAAAAGCGACGATACCGTATTGTCTCGGTATTCTTTTTCCTCAGGTCACGGGACATTCTCCTTAGGTTTGCGATGAGATGAGTACATTTAACCCTTTCCCAAACGACAAAATTTTAGGGTGATCCGATTTGAAAGCTGCTGCAGACAACAAAATTGATGATAATAAAGACATGATTTGTGTAAAATATGGCACAGAAAATATTGAGACAAAAGGAGAAACTGCTGGTTATCAGCAGTTTCTTTTTTTGTCTCAATGTTTTCCCAATCCATATCTGTTAGAGACGTCAAAACCAGGTCTTGTTTGGGAAAGGGTTAAGTAACGTATGTATCGCATAGTATCGTAAACCTCTCTATTCTGAATTATCGTCAGTTTTGTCAGGTTATCAATTAGAGGGTGGGAATCCATCACTGTCTCCCAAATTAGTTCCAATATAGTAAATACTACATTCATGCCATTCCGATACATGGGACAAATTCTAGGTTTTATACTGAAGAGAATATTGTACATGATGGATCATGTGTTGACGCCGATACATGCATCGCGCATTTCTATTGTATAAACTTGTGCGATCAATCATAACAATGACAAAACGTGTAAATGCATCATGGGTATATAGCCTCTCACACATTCTAGAGAAAGAATTACCAGAGGTATACACTTTGTTCAATGCGGTATTTCGATGTTTTGTTATAAAATTCTATGTTTTGGGTACTCATTGGAATCGTCTCACTGAGACGATTCAAATGAGTACCCAAAACATAGGATTTCATTTTCAATAACAAATTGAGAATAGTCTCATCCCATCTTATTAGTTCTGTTCTGATGTACATCAACATGCTTTATTTATTTCAATGACAAAAATGCTGCGTGATACAAGTGGCGGCGTTAGCGTGAAGGATCTATAGAATACAGGATTATTTGTCACCATGTGACCTATTTTTAATTTCCAAGACTCCAGTTGCTCTAACATTGTCTATTGATTTTTGTTCCTTGCACGGTTCACGCTACAAAATATAAAGCGGCGTGATAAAATGAGCTCTGTTAATAAAAACGATTCGGAAAGAGAAAAAACACAGACTCTTATCCGGATTGTAACTTATTGAACTTAATAAGCAGCTTGAAAATGTGTCAAATATCATAATTTTATACATTGCTTTCATGGTCCGCTATAGTAAGCATGTCTAGTATTTAAGAATGGGTCGATTTGATAATTACGATATTTCTGTCTGTCAATAAGACAGACTGTTCATTAAACATCTGGGCAAGTTTAAAAAAAATGTGACCATTCACTTTTTACATGCCACGGCTTTTACAGAGAAACATATTCAACCCAATCAAAGCTAAAAAGATGTGTTATTGTGTCTACATACTGGGTACCAAGTTTAAAGAAAATCGCTTTACAAATAAAAAAGATATGTCATTAAAACATGTCAAAATGTCAGGAGTGAAACCTTTTTGTGTGACACTTAACAGTTTTACCAAGTTTCTAAGCTATGGTAAATAAAAGACAGTGACAGGATACTACAATAAGCACTTGTAATTCATAAAACAACATGTGCATCATCATCTTAAAATTACTTTTTTATCTTATCTTCATTGGTTTAGGACGTGGAGCCTGTTTTATACAATACCCCTCTGAATTTTATGTCAAGAGTGAAACCCTTTTATTTTTCAAAATGTGTTCTCATTTTTGTTTATTCAGCCAGAAATCTACCACTCAAATTTTTTTTAGGAAGCCATCAACCTTGTGGGCATTCTGCACTCTACGTTTTAGTGATTCATGGGTTACAATTTCTCATATTGTGCAATATATATGCTGTCAGGAGTGAAACGCTTTTTTGTTGTCATTTTGCAAGATTGTGTACACAATTTTAGCTAAAAAGGAGTGAACATGAATTTAAAATATAATTTGGGCACTGCTTAACCATTTAGAGTAGTTTTTAGCCACCCTAATTAAGAAATCTGGATGATATTCTGTAAAATTAGCTGTTATTCTAAACATTTAAATGTCACACTTTGGTCACATTTTTTTTTAAACCTGCCCATCTCTAAAGTGATATTTCTAGCAACGTACAGGTTATGTATTCATACCAATAACTCAATTAACCCATTTTGTAGTGAAAGGACACAAATTATATATATGACCATCACGTGACATGTACAAATATACACGGGTAAAATCGCTCTGTAAATTTTGGAGAAAAAATGAGTTTTTGGACTATTTGAACCGGATTTTTTTAACTGGAAGTGAACATAAGTGTCTCTAGATGCCTCAGAAGAAGTCACAAGAAGGCACGGCGTCTCAGTCGAGTAAAAAGGAGAAGGAAAAACGTAAAGCTACATCGCCATTAGTTGAATTGAACAGTCAGGAGTGCACGGGCAAAACGAGCGACTCGACAGGTCAAAATACAGGACGCGCCAAAAAATCAAAACACAACAAATCGGATTCGAACCAGACACAAGATAAGGCTCAAGATAAGAACCAAAGCCAAAATAACAATATTGTGAGTACAAACATTGACTCTCCTTTTAATTATAAACAGTATCACACCATGGCGTACCAAAATCAGACCGCTTATGCAAATCCACATTATGTCCAAAGTCCACCTACGCCGTATACAGTTCCACCTTACGGGTTTCCTCCGCCAACCCCAACAACCCCAGTAGCCCAAGCTTCAACTGCC
Source organism: Fragum sueziense (assembly GCA_963680895.1). Classification (NCBI taxonomy): domain Eukaryota; kingdom Metazoa; phylum Mollusca; class Bivalvia; order Cardiida; family Cardiidae; genus Fragum; species Fragum sueziense. The sequence goes on from OY804596.1 coordinate 14,879,849, forward strand.
CCGCCTAGTTGGGCCGTACAGTTGATAAACGATGTTAAACAAATGAAAGATCAGCTGGTAGCAGTTCAAGATCAGATAGGGTCGCTGCAGGAAATCAAAAATACTGTTAACTCTATAAGCTGTAAAATGACAGACCTTGATAACAGAATGAAATCGCTAGACAAAAGAGTCCTTGACACCGAAAAAAGCTGTGAGTTTATTGCAGCGACAAACGACCAGCACTCGAATGAATTGAAACAAATGAAAGAAAATCTAAAGTCGGTGACGTCAATGTGTGATGAATTGGAGAAAACCAATGAAATGTTAAAAAAAGAAAGAGATTTGTCCGAAGAAAAGATACTAGATTTAGAATACAGATCAATGAGGGAAAATTTGATGTTTTATGGGCTAAAAGAATCCGATCATGAGAACTGTGAGGAGCTAGTCAAAACATTGTGTAAAAACGAGCTGGAGATTGATGCTGATAGTATGATATTGGACCGCGTTCACAGAGTTGGTCCAAAACCGGTCCATATTACTAATGCCACTAAACCGCGCCCTATCGTCGCTAAATTTCATTACTTCAGTGAAAGGGAAAAGGTCCGAGAGGTAGCGATTACTAAGAAAGATAGACTAAACCATGAAAACCTTGGAATTGGACCACAAATACCAAAGGATATCCGAGAAGCGCGTAAACCACTTTATAAACCAATGAAAGAGGCACGAGAAAAGGGTAGTAGTGTAAAGTTCGTCGGAAAACGTCTCTATATTGACGGGCTAGAGTACAAAGCACCTAATGTGAGTTAGAGGCGTCACAAAGATCGGGAGATCAGCATCCTATCTTGGAACGTTAATGGACTTAAACGGAAAATCGATGATCCAGACTTTCTAGAATGTATATCAAACTTCGATTTAGTCTTTCTCTGTGAAACATGGTTATCTGGAAAAGACAATTTGAATTATGACTTAAATGGTTATATGTCAGAACATATTTACGGCAATAAAGCACCAAATACCAAAAGAGGCAGATTTAGTGGCGGTCTCAGTTTCTTTTATAAAGATTATCTACGTAACTATGTATCAATAGTAGAAAAATCACAGATTGGTATGATATGGGTTAAATTATCTGCTACTTTGTTTAATTTTGATGAAGATGTATTTATTTGTTTTATATATATCCCGCCCAATAATTCAAAGGTAATCAGAGACCAAGATTTATTCGAAGATTTAGAATTAAGCATTATGAGATACAAGGCTAGAGGACGAGTCTTTATCACTGGTGATTTTAATGGACGCACATCTACATGCGATGATTTCGTCGACAACGACGAAATCACCGATGAAAATGGGCCCATTATTGACTTGCCGCGTCGTTACAACTCTGATCACGTGATAGATGCAAACGGACGTCGTCTGCTCGAATTGTGTCAAGTGTGTAGTTTGTCATTGGTCAATGGTCGTCTGCACGCGGACAGTGGGCGGGGCAAATTTACATTTTGTTCCCACGGTGGTATGAGTACTGTTGATTACGTTTTGACAAATTTTGTTAATTTTCCATTTATTAAGAAATTCGATATATTTGATTTCAATGAACACTCTGATCACGCACCAATTCTTTTTTCTATTCAATCCAACCCAGTTTTGAAAAATAACACTGCCAAAAAAGAACGTGTTGTCAAATCAAGCCCAAAACTGGTTTGGGATGAAAACAAAAAAGATCTATTTTTAGAACAACTTATGAATAATCATGAATGTTTTCAAAAGCTTATCAATGAATCGCAAAATAATGATATGCATAGTTTAGTAGAAAAATTCACGTGTTTCCTCACAGAGAACGCTTTGAAAATTTTTGGTAAAACCCCACGGTCCAAAAATAAACGTGTATCGAAACCTTTATCCAAATGGTTCAATGATAAGTGCTTCGCAGCAAAACTCGCTTTTAAAAGGGCAAGAAACGCTTTCTATAGAGAGAAAAATGATTTGAACAGACACGCATTTAGTCGTGCGCGCGCACATTATAACAATGTTAAAAAAGCAGCAAAGAAAAAATTCAAGTTAACCGAAGGTCACCGCATTAGTAATCTATCCAAAACTGACCCCCGGGGATTTTGGCGCAAGATTAAAGGTACTTATCGTAAACCTGATATTATTCCAGATTCTCTCTCTATTGAACAGTTGTTTGACCATTTTAAAAGTATGTTTGAAATACCATTAGAGAATAACACTACGGAAACGGACCAGTCTATACCAAATGTCGACACCGACGAGGTCGACAGTGACCTTGATTCTATTATTTCAGAAGATGAGATTAGAAAAGCTGTTTTTATGCAAAATAATGGTAAAAGCCCTGGTATTGATGATATTCCGTGTGAAATAATAAAATCAGCTTATGAATTCATATCCCCCTTCCTCCTTGTTCTGTATAATCGTATGTTCCAAAACGGCGAGTATCCTGAACAATGGGGAAAGGGTATTATTAGCCCAATTTTGAAAAAAGGTGATCCGAACAATGCAGAAAATTACAGAGGAATCACACTCATTAATATTCTAGCAAAAATTTATTCGCAAATTTTATTGAATAGGCTTATCAAGTGGACCAATGTAAATAGTGTACTTAGTGATAATCAGTATGGTTTTCAAAAGGGGAAATCAATTATAGATTGTATTTTTATTTTGAATTCTGTTGTATCAAAAGTTCTTTCATCTGGTAAAAAACTTTATTGTGTATTTATAGATTATGAAAAATGTTTTGACAGCATAAATAGAAGTTTACTTTGGACAAAATTACTTAAAGAAAATGTAAGTATCCGTTTTATAAATGCACTTAAATCAATGTATTCATCCGTAAAATCATGCGTTCGTTATGATCATGATCTTTCGGAGTTCATAGAGTCAAAGGTCGGGTTGAAGCAAGGAGATCCGTCCTCACCTCTGGTTTTCATGATGTTCGTGAATGATATAGTTGATTGTATCAACTCTGATCTTGAAGATATCTTTACCTTTGAAGAGATGAAGCTTTTTCTCATTTTGTATGCAGATGACCAAGTTGTATTCGCAAAATCTGCAGCCTCCTTACAGTCAATGTTGAATGACATTGAACAGTATTGTAGGCTGTGGGGTTTGCGAATCAACACAAGTAAAACTAAAGCCATGATATTTGAGAGAGGGAGGCACACAAACCATACATTCTTCATAAATAACACCCCGTTAGAGACGGTTTCAAAATTCAAATATTTAGGACTCTTTTTATATAAGAATGGGTCATGGTCACGTACACAGAAAGATATTTCAAAGCAAGCATCATTCTCATTACATAACTTATTTAAAATTTTGATTGAGTTAGAGCTTCCTAATTCAAGAAAATGTAAATTATTCGATAGTTTAGTCGGTTCAGTTCTTCAATTCGGCTCTCAAATATGGGGAAATACTACATCGAAGGATATAGAAAACGTTCACACTAAATTTTTACGCCGAGCTCTTTGTGTTAAAAAATCTACTCCACTCGCAACGCTCTACGGAGAAACAGGAAGAACACCACTATCTGTAACACATCAATTTAATATGGTTAAATATTGGAAACATGTAATTAATCAAAACGAACACTCTATTCTTAAAACAATATACAAAATGTTAAAATCTGATTGTGAAAACGGTAATACATATAGGGGAAGTAATTGGGCTTTTCAAGTTAAATCGTTATTAGAAAATATTGGGTTGTCGTTCATGTGGATTAACCAAGACCAAACAGACATACTTTTGCCCACAGTCAAACAGAGATTACACGACATGTATGTACAGTCATGGTCAACCGAAATCGCCAATTCAAATAAATTAAACTATTATGTACTCTTTAAAGAATCATTAGAACCAGAAAAATATCTAGAAATTGAATATGATGTCAAATTCAAAACCGCACTAACGAAATTTAGAACCTCAGCCCATGAACTTGAAATTGAAAAAGGTAGATATACAAATACACCACGCGAAAACAGACTTTGCACGAACTGTAACATGAAAGCAGTAGAAACAGAATACCATTTCTTACTTATTTGTCCAAAATATTTAGAACTAAGAAAAAGATTCATGAAAAAATACTTCTTTATTTGGCCTACAATTCACAAATTCAAAACTCTTCTGACAATCACCTCAAAAAATACAATAATACAATTATCAAAATACATTTTCTTTGCGAACAAGATGAGAAATTAACTTCAAAATAATTGTGAAATTAAATTGTAGACCATGCCATTATTACTATATGACTTATTTTCTTACTTTTTTCTCCATTTGTTATTTGTTAAGATCTTTGTAAACCATTGTATATTTGTACTGTTGTATTGTTGGCTAAAAACACAATGTGTGTTTAAAGCCTTTTTGAAATAAATGAATGAATGAATGAATGAAATTAATGGAGTTGGGTTTGTTCACCGAGGCATGCAACCAGTTCGCGACAACAATTGAATCCCAGGAATCACCTGAGAACCGCAGAGCCAATAATTGTAACGAGGCTACAGATCGGCATAAAAAATGATATATAAACATTCGATTTATCGGTTATTGTAAATCTTAACCCTATATTGTGGATACTCATTCGAATCGTCTCGATGAGACGATTCGAATGAGTACCCACAACATAGGGTTTGAATAAAAAAATAACAATTTTCAGATTTGATGTCTTATTACTTCCCTTTATCTCGAACAAATTATTGAATGTCGATTGCAGGTTTTAGGTCACAAGGTCGCAATGTCTCATGTTATCTGCAAGTGACAGAAATTCCGCCGTAATTCCAATTTTCTGTGCGTATTTTCAATTAAGTTCTAATCAACAGTTTTTGCAGAATTAGAATATTGATTCGTTGTCCCTACGGTGTTGCAGCCAGTAAGATTTTACTGATAATTCTTTAAAGTGAGTCAGATTAGAGGCATATTTGATTTAAAATTCATTAGAGTATGCTACAATTGAATGGTTAAAAGATAGATAATAGTGACTCAATTCTGCAAGTGCTATGCTTTTGAAATTCGCAATAATTTGATTAGTGTAAATGTAACCAATGAACAGACTTAGTCAGTGAAAGGTTAGATTTGTAAGTGCCATGCAGTTACATACAGTAATTTACAATAAAATCTGGTTTCTGGTTTCCCATAATACGTAGCTATAAGGTTTATTCTGTTAGGTATAGACTAAAGCAAGGTGTAGCATTTTTAGTTTTTTAGGATAATTATGTGGCAATATATATGTAAAGGTCTAAACTACCTTTCTTATGACCAACAATGACTAACAATAAACTTTTTAGCATGATGCATGATGGTTCTTTGTTTCTTGTCCCTGAAACAAACATCTTCATGAATTTACTTAATACGAATTAATCCATAAGTATTTGTAGATATATTTCTAGTTGTCTACATTTAATAATACATAATCATACATAATGTGTAGCAAGGTTCACTCGAATCTAACCAATCAATTTCATGTAAAAGGTTTGGGACCATAGAGTCTGGGAATCGTTCTTGCATAGACTAGTTATGGCAGTTGGTCATGATTGGGTCTACCTTTGTAACTAAAGCTCTTGTGTCGACTTTCGAAGACGGAAAATGGTAGAATTACCGTAAAGCGGCAATTTTGAGATTCATAACACATCGCCTTTTTTTCGAGCGTCGTCGTTTCGTAACCGAACTTATTCGGGCGCGGTCGTAAACATTCGGCGGTGGAAAGTTCCACCGCCGAATGTTTTCGACGTCGCCCGAATAATTTCGACGTCGCGCGAATTTCATTAGGGGTGGACTACCTTAAATGTAGCGGTTTTAGCTGATGTTCATGTAAATCTACATGTACCAATGTCGCTACAGCACTTCCGGACAAATAATCTGAAGTGAAACATTTAGTCAAGCTAGGACATTCAAGAACGCATGAACGATCATCGTCGATTTGGTGAATACATGAAAATGCTTTCATACACGAATATCGTGCAAAACAGGACAGAATTTCACAACATTTATGTACCCAGTCGTTTATTTGTAGATATGTGTGTACATTAAAGCAAAGTTATTATACATCACACTCAAAGAGCACGACAAAAAGGTTTGCGTTCAAAGTCACGAAATTTATGTGTGTAAAGTTGCAAGGGTTGAACATGCGTGTAAACAAAGAATTCATTATGCTTTGCATTCCTATCATAAATTATATTGTTTGATGTCTGATAGGAAAATTATACGTTTATACATTATTACGGGATAAAAAGCCTGCTGAGTGCTCGACTAAAACATCAAGGTTTCTGTTATTTATTATTCAATCTGTGTTAATTTAACCCTTTTCGAAACAATACCTGCTTTTGATGACACTATTGGCAATCTTGGGATCAAAGACGAAAAGATTCATAATCTGTATTTTCCATACTTATTTTGTCTTCAAATATTATTACTTTCAGATTTTTAATTTTCTGTGAATCTAACTTTGTCATGTGCAATACCTTTCATATAGGACTGGTCTGGAAGTTCTCTGTTTGGGAAAGGGTTAAGCTTTGATACTACTGCTGCTACGGAAAATACGCAAACGTGGATTACTACGTACATGTAACTTCATGTTACTTATGCCAACATACAAGTTTGACGTAATGACAATCCGAAGTTACGGTAGAATAACCGTAATGTGGCCATTTTGAAATTAAGGTATTCAGGGCCTAATTAAAAACACTACTTTTTAGCCATACGAAACGCCTCAAATTACACACACTTGTAAATATACTCACATAAGTTGATTCAGACGAAAAGGTAATTTTAAGATGATGGTGCACATGTTGTTTTATGAATTACAAGTGCTTATTGTAGTATCCTGTCACTGTCATTTAATTACCATAGCTTAGAAAATTGGTACAAGTGTTAAAGTAGGGTGCCAGCCTAGATTACCATTCCATCTTTATAAATTTCCTATTTAATTATGCTTTTTTATGTACGTTTCGGCCTACGCGAAGTCAAACTGATACCCAGTTTTGCTTTTATTAGCACAGGTGTGCAAACAGAAAAATCCAATTAGCGCCCTCGAAAACAATTTGGGCGATAAGTGCGCGTGACGTCACGTTGGAAAACGGAAGAAGTTTCGCTTCATTGTAAACAGAAAGTTAACCGACGACTGCCGTGATTTTTCTTCATTTTTCTACGTATTCGCTCGAAATCATGCCAAGAGGAGACAGGGGAGGAACATGTAAAGGCATAGGATCACGTTGTGTAGCTGCTAATTGTGGAAACACGCATTTACATGGGGTTTCGCTGCATACTTTCCCGAGGGACCCGGCTCTAAGAAAGAAATGGACAGACTTTGTAAAAACTAAACGAGTTTGGGATGGGCCTAAGGAGTTTTCTATGTTATGCTCTGCACATTTTACACGTGACTGTTTTCCCTTCCGGTATCTCTTCGAGAAGGAGCAGATGGGATTGACTCCGCCAGGCCAGCTTAACAAAGATGCCGTGCCGACCATTCATGCGTCTGTGACATTGTGACAATCGTTGTCTATTCGGGACCCTAAAACCAGGTCTTATTTGGCAAAAGGTTAACCCTTAAAATAGAAGCCAAAAATAGGGAGTTTGATTTAAAAAGCTTCTGCAGACAACAAGAAGGCTGTTGATTAATGTAGGGATTATATATAGTATAGTTTGAAATATTAAGACAAAAGGAAAAAATGCTGATTAGCATTTTCCTCTTTTTGTCTCAATTTTTGTCAATTTATATCTGATAGGAACGTCAAAACCAGGTCTTGTTTTGGAAAGGGTTAAATAATAATGTGGTCGAAACCAGTAGAAATGTTTTTCCATCTGGAGAATTTGATCATATTAACCCTTTCTAATCAAACCTTGGCTTCTAGATATTAGAACTGAAACTAGATCTAGATTTATTGCGAGAAAAGAAGAAAAATCTATAAGATCAACATATTTCTGACAGGAGTAATAACGTTCATAATCTGCAGTTGTGTTGATGTTTGAACAAACAAGAAATTCGGTCTTTTGAAAAGTTAAAATCTAAATCTGTTTTTGGAAATAAATGACACATAAAACCTTCCCCAATGAAGGCATGCCTTTGGCGTCCTTAAGAAATTAAGTCTGAAAAAACATTAAGGGGAAAAGAGAAAATACTGGTTTACGGATTTTTCTCATTTTCTCTCAGTAATTTCTTAGTCAAAAGTCCATTTTCAATAAGATCTTAATCTCATTCATTTTGTCGTCTGCATCATCTTGTAACTTGGAAAAGTCTACAAAGTTGGTAATTTGTAAAATGGTTAAGATTGTTTGTGCGAGTTTAATTTCAAACTATCCATTTACTATTAAAATTAAACAATGTAAACATTTCGAAGGCAGCTATATTTTAGTACATAATTATTCTATAACAATAATTTTGGGTACGAATGAATTATGGTACGAAATCGGTTCGTAAATAAACGCGTTTTCATTCACGGAGAATATTTTTTGTAATATATACAAATTGCAAATGATTTTAAATGTTTTACTTCGGACATGAATGCAATCTTGCAAAGAAATTATATATACCATTCATTGTTCTGAAGTCTCCTTTCGTCGTCGTTTATTTCATCACCATCGCTCTCGTCACTGTTTGATGCATCGGACAGTAACGGCTCAAATTGGTAAGGACGTATCTGCTCAAATAGGTCTGTCCCAGCTCCCTGATCAAGATTCGAGTTTTGCCCTAGAGATCCGAATGGGGACGAAGCACAAGAAAGTGACAATTCACAGCTTGAATCAGAGATGTTTCCTTCTTTCTCCATTATGCTATACAGGCAATCTACTCGCTCCGATCAAAGCGTGACGTCACCGGCCTTATCAAGAGATAACAGGTTTTATCGCTGAAGCACACAGTTGCCCAGGTGTAAATTTGTAGTTAAACCCCTAATTACACAAAAACTACAAACACAAGCGGATTAAGACGCTTGGTTATTTTATGTGTATACAAAGGTTTATAAGAATGACAAAAAAATGGAAAAATAATTTCTAGGCTGGCACCTTACTTTAAGTGTCACACAAAAACGTTTCACTCCTGACATTTTTGACATGTTTTAATGACATATCTTTTTTATTTGTGAAGCGATTTTCTTTAAACTTGGTACCCAGTATATAGACACAATAACACATCTTTTTAGCTTTGATTGGGTTGAATATGTTTCTCTGTAAAAGCCGTGGCATGTAAAAAGTGAATGGTCACATTTTTTTTTAAACTTGCCCAGAAGAAAATAATTTGTGTAAATGTTATTTTACTCTATATTCATATGCATGGGAGGTAATTTTGAACATTTTGTCAAATATTTCCATAAATATGCATTTATTCAAAATTCTAAACCGTACAAAATGCTTATATTTATATTTAGAATGGAAATGTAACACAATTTAGGAATTACTGGCACTTTTCAAATTTCGCCGCTGGCTCTTTGGTGCTAGTAAGGCCGTTCTAGCTTTAAAGGGCGACGGTAACAGATGGTCTAATTGCAAAAAATGATTTTTTTTGAAAAAATATGCAAAACTTTTGTGTTGACAACCTCGGGATGGTTAATAATATGCGATTCAGACAGAGAATGAGCCGAAATTACAAGACAGATAGCTGAATTTACGGAGAATCCAAACCTAAATTCAACCCCATCACTGATGGGGTTAGAATTATTTTGAAATTGTTGCACATGCGCATACAGCGCGGACCATGATTCAAACGACATTCATACTTGAATTTCAATATGACGTCATCATGTATGTTGTGACGTCATTTAAGAAAGTCGCATGTCCTACTGTTTTGACCTACTTTCGATATCGCTTCATGAATTTGGTATCAAATTGCGAAAAAATGAGTCGTTGCTTCAATAGTTTGTCGTAATCATTTAATCAGGTCATATAAAGCTTAAAAAGTGTACATTTCGTTTGTATTTGACAATTTTTGGGTCCAAATCTGGGAAATAGTAGCTTTAAACGTGGGAGTTTTCGAACGACGTCTATATACGTATCCGAACCTATTCGGGTGCGGTCGTAAACATTCGGCGGTGGAAAGTTCCATAGCTTCTTCGTGAGCTGGAGTAACTTAAAGAGAGAAGCATGGATGCATATTGGACCGCATTTGACAACAGGCTGATCTTGAACAAACTCAATTTTTAAAGATGCTATAAGGGACGTTTTTCCAGATCTCAGCTCATTTACATGTCTTAAAATATTGATATAAAAAGTTTGATAAAAACAAAGAGCATGGTTTTTAAAATACAATATGCATTTCGGCTAGATTTACCACGGTTTAAGGTGATGTATCATAATATAGTATAGTATAGTATCATGTATATATTTATTAACTACATTAACTTATTAACTACATTATATTCCATATTTTATTGCTCCTTTTCTTGCTCCATTGTGCCCGAAAGAAAACTCCTTTGTGTCTGTCTGAGATAAGAATTGGCTAGCAAAGAAATAAATGATACATACAATATATATGCAGTTCAACTGATTGAGTGCGTCCCTTATGTATCATTAGATACTTGGCCATTCTCCTCGTTAACAAATACGTGACCGGACTTATAACGACCAACTCCTTTGCTAGTTTAGAAGAAATCGTATGGAAAAGATGTCGAAATACTTACTAGTATTACATTTGTTTGCCTTTCGTTTCTTTTGGAACAGAATGATAATAGTAAATTGTACATATGTATACATACTGAAAGGCGCCTTTAGTTGCGAATGACGAAGCAATTTCTATTTTAATATTTGGAAATATTAAACAATTGGAACAACTAACAGCACGAGTTTAATGGTTCAAGCTGCGTTTCTGCATTATAATTATAAATGCAAAGCTTATGGGCTTTTCTGCAATTTACTGAAATATTAAGAGGCTCGTATTGATCAGCAAAGGTACTAGTAGGATATGCTTATTATACTACGACACCATCTATACAAAGCATTACACAGTGGACGTTTAAAATTATGAGACTTGACATGTTAGTTTACATATGCATAAATCCAAATTTATTGCACGATCCTCAAGACTTTCACCAACTTGTCTAAATTTGATTTCTAAATCAAACTTTCTGAATCAAAATTACATTACAAGGCATCTGATTGGACGAGACATTTGTCTCGGCCAATCAGATGGCTTGTTGTGTACAAAATTTCAAAGGTAAATTTGGAATTAGAGTGGTTGGTTAATACCGACATGAAGGCAGCCAAACATTCCAACGAAGCTGTTCTATATATGGCTATCAATGAAACCACATCGTCCCCATGAGAATGGATCAATGAAACAGTTTCATTCTCTCCGAATTACTGTTGATCACCAGGATTTACGCCCGTCAAGATGTATATCAGTGTAGGCCAATATAGGACTAATGTTGCCATGAACAACACTAACTCAGTCCGTGACAAGGGCGGACCCAGGATTTTTTCCAGGGGGTACCAAGCCCAAAGTATAGCTCAAAATGTAGTAAATATGTAATGTTACACTAAATTTATATAGTCAAAATTTGATTTTAGGCCAATGCCAGGGGGGGGGGGGGGGGGGGGGGGGTCCGGACCCCCGACCTCCTCTAGATCCGCCCATGTGTGAAATCTAACCACATTATGGCATTCAGTGCTACACATAGAATGTAGTTTTAACGACCTTCATCAAAACCCTATAGTGTGGGTTCAGTATTAAAGCTGGTGACAAACGCAAACTTATTTGGTCTGTTTTATCCCCTGCAAACCACTTTTCTGAATATAAGATAAATATCACTCCAAATGCATTTATTGCATTGACAGTGTTTTCTCTAGGACAGTTATTGTTTCTTATGCATCAAAAATTGTCTATTCAAATCTTAAGATTAAACTTAGTTCAAATTTGATGAAGCAGTAGACGTAGAACGTCATACCTGATTGATGACAGGAAATACTAAATACAGACCTTATATAGGTCGGCGAGAACGTTGAATATGATTTGCTTGATATGCATTTCCTTCTGCATATGATTATTCAACATGAGATTACACTGAGTTATTTACAAGTAGAAAACATGCTTTAGAATAAATGTACTAGCAGGCAAGAATTGTAAAATTCAATCTCATTGTCAGTCATTGCCATAACTACATTTGTAAACAATTGTTTTTGCTATGCTGATACGACCGCCGTACACAAGCATGTATTCCTCATATTTCCGGATCGCCATCTGGTCATCCAAAGAAGGCTATTAGTGTGTTGGTGAAAGACAACGTTCTAAGGAATATTGACCAAGTCGGAAATCTAGTTCGAACATGGCACGAGACCCCTGTATTGATAACATCAAATGTTACCACGGTGATATCGACGCTTTGTCTGAAGCCTAGCCCAGCTTAAGGTTTACGAACTGAGAATGAAATGCAGAGCCAGAGGCAACAATTGAAAAGTGCCAGTAATTCTTAAACTGTGTTACAATTCAATTCCATACACAAACATAAGCATTTTGTATGGTTTAGAATTTTGAAATAATGCATACTTATGGAAATATTTGACAAAAATGTTCAAAATTACCTCCCTTGCATATGAATATAGAGTAAAATAACATTTGTAAATTATTTTCTTCTTGAAGCATAATCTTGAAATCCGGCATGGTGAACCAACTTAAGTGAAGTGTATTTACAAGTGTGTGTAATTTGATGCATTTCGTATGGCTAGAAAGTGGTGTTTTCATTCTCAGTTCGTAAACCTTAAGGTCCTCGTAATTTTGTCAATGTATTAATGTTTCTCGCAAACTCATGGCACACAACTATGTCTTTCAAAAATATAGTAACATCCTTTTAAATTATGTATAGTGTTAAATCAGACATTCGTGATAGAAAGTTTCAATTTCATTTTATTTCTTACAAGTAGTCTCTATTTCTAAAACACAATTGGTACCAGACCAATTGAAGCAGTGTTGGTGTATGTGAATTGATAAAAGACACGGCGGTACATGGTGTTTTAAAATGTCAAAATGAACGATATATTACAGCATAAATGGATATGAATTGATGCAAGCGTGAAATTATTTTGTAATTTCATTGAAGTAAATCATATGTCTGGGTTGCCTTTCAGTTTTCTCACGACCAGTTAGCCTAAAATTAGGCCTACGTGTGAGTGTGGATCCATGAAAAGGACCTTTATTGTATTTGAGAACATTCTTGATCCAGATCAGCCTGCGCATACGCGCAGCCTGATCAAGATCCATAATGTTTTCTTACATTTTCTTGATACCATTTGGCAGCTTCATGACACCAGTTTGGGGAATGGTCAAACTCTTCGGTAGGCTGATATATTGGTCTAAAATGTCAAGAGGGATCGTTTTCACGTATGTATGCCCGAATGTCTTTGGGTGTCGCGTAACATTTGATGTATTTGAAAAACATGTTGTAACTGCAAATTGTACTGCAAATTTATAAAGATGCGTCATTTATCAAACCACACTACTTCTGAGTGGCATATAAATGAAAACGGTGTATATCATATCAAGTTACAGGAGGAAGTATTCGATAGATTGGATTACATTCTATGCACTAAATTAGGACTAGAATCATAGTCCATTTTTTTTAAATATATACATGTTATCGTCAAACGCGTACTACGTTCACATACTAGTCTAATTCAACGTTTGCCTTTAGAATTACAAAATCCATCTGATTAGCCGAGACATACGTCTCGTCCAATCAGATGGTTTGTAATGTGATTTTGAATTAGACAACGCATTGAGAAATGTTGGTGACTACCGTCTCTTCTTTCAGTTTAATACAGGGAAATTCAAAAAGGCGAATTTCTCTGATCTGAATTTCATATTACAGACCACGTGATTACATGATTTCAGTAGGGCAATCACGATTGCGTGCATTGATTTGCCAAGGGGTATACATAGCATGAAGCTAGACATTCCCCCTGTACATAGTTATAATCATATGAAAATTGTCTATATCTTGCAAAACGCAAATTTGATCATCAATGACTACATTTGAGATAACCGGTTGTGTATAACATATAAGACTAAAGTAGATTCCAACAAAACGTACATGCATTCAAAATTGTCCCATAAAGTATAAACAATATCTTTTCTTTAATATTCTTGTATATACATATAGTTATCTATTTGGATAATGGAAGGTATCAAAAACCTATTAACCAATACCCTCGATGTAACCAAGATTTAATGACCCATTAAATGGGTTATATGTATTCTGAGATGTTTAGTAATGGGCGTTTATTTACACATACTTAGAGAAAATTGCTTACATTCATACTGTAAAAATGTATTCATACGCTTGCTCATTATTAAGAATATCTAATGCATTTCTTTTTCTGATAGAAGAAAAGACAAGACATTAAAGGTTTCCACCCGAAATGCATCTTCGCTAGCCAAGGTTGAATCCACCTATATTTGTATTCACCCTTGGCGGATTTAGTCAGATTTTCTTGAAATCGCAAAACGTCGCCTAGCTGTTGTCTTGCTGGATTTTATGGAGTAGCAACCAATCAAACGTCGCATTATTGATGACGTCATTGACGCGCGTTCTCTTTCGCGTTAGACGTCCTACGGACTAGGTAAATCTCAACTGTTTTTGTGTTCGAGTTGTCGCAAGTATAATATTTCGTTGAATAAAATTAGAAATTTGATGTCTATTGCAGTGAAATTCTTAGGAAAACTCGCCCATCTTCGCGTTTTTGAGTTGAAAATGCAATGCCTCTTCCCGCCAGTTGTCATGACTTGTTTACTCATAACAAATATATTATCGGTTAATCTGATTGGTTCCAGCGAGGTCCCGCTGGAACCAATGAAAATGCTTTCCACGACACCAAGAAAATCGGAATAAATACGCCAAGGGTGAATACAGAAACGGCTTAACCTCTTAGATGTCACCATTGGCTTGCGAAGATGCCCGAAATGCAGCGTGTGCCAGCGTGTGTCAAAGTGTTACCACGTGTTGTTAACGTGTGCGGAACGTGTCAATAACGTGTTCAACGTTTTCGTAGCATCCAAAACGTTCGGCATGTACTGGATAAAGCGTTAATGTATGACATGCTCATGAGAATGAATAATTCGGTGGGAGGGTACAAGCATACTTGTAGTATTACTATAATGCCAATCATTGGCATGGATCGCCAATCAATCATAAGCAACGGTATATCAAAGGAAATTCTTGACATAGTATTGCCGATTGGAAACAATAGAACATGTGTATGCTGAAGTACTTTGGTAAACAGTTTGTATATCTCTCAAGTATGTTTATCCAAATGCCAAAGCCTGTCTCTTTCTCTTTCGAAAATCAATTGTTCATTTATTTACTGGTATACATGTATAGAATTGAGTCAATTGACCCGTTCCTATAACGTTTGCAATATCTATACGAATACTCATATATACATGTAGATAAAAGACCCGTCTATAGGCTACATCTCATTGATAACTTATGTACGTTGTACAAGACAAGTGCATTCACAAAAGAAAAGAATAGAAAAATACATTGACTGGTCAAATGCCATTTTGCCAAAAGATGCTGATTGATCTATTTGTGTATATGATACAGAATCGTATAATAATTATCCTGTATGAAGCAGGTGTATAGTCCAGAGCATTTCAGATAATTGGGGGTGCAGCAGAAGACATTCTTAATGTTATTTCAAATCCAAACCCTATGGTGTGGGTACTCATTCGAATCGTCTCGACGAGACGATTCTAATGAGAACCCACATCCTAGTCTTTGATGTAGGATAAATTAAATACGTGTATAGCATTTTGAAATGCTTTAGTCCAATGTAACACTTTTTTAATGTAAATGTCGTTTACTTAAAGAATAAGATACTGGTTGATCTATTCGTGTATGTATATAAAAAAATGCGTATCCTGTATGAAGCATGTCGTCGATTTCATTGCAAAACCTCGTAACTCCAGCTTTACTCAAGCTGGAGTTACAAGATTTTGCAATAACACCGACGATTTATATACTGTAAAAGACTTATAGATTTTGACCCACCTTTCTCGCCATCCTCATCATGCTGGTCCGCTAGTAGTTCTCCTTGCTCACCCTGGCCTTGCCGTACTTCCCATACATTCTCCATATTTATTATTATTATCTACTTGTATTATTGCACTCACAAAAATCCACTCTGAAGTTATATTTCTACTCAACAATCCAAGTTTATTATAAAAAGCATCTCATAAGAAATGCTCTGCGCATTCTGCTTCACATGTATTGTATTAAATGGGTTTGGCACCTTTGGCTATAAACATGTGTACATATAGTTTGTAAGTTTATAATCCAATCGTAGTCACATTTATGTGTGCCTTATGATATGACAAAGGCATGTAAAGTTTGATTCATTCGCGATTCATGTATAGGAATATTTCCTAGTGAATAGTGTTATTTCTGTAAGAAACTTCTACTCTGCAATTCAAAGATATCAAACTGAGGATAAATTAGGTAGTAATTAAGTATGCATAAAATTTAGGTATGCGTACATTTTAGAAACAGAATTTAAAGATTATTCCTATTTTTACAAAGAAATTGCTCATTTGGACAACCGTAGAAAGCATTTGAAAACATGAACAATGGCAAAAAATGCTACAAGTTTGTCATCAGTTTTTTTCCCCCAATGCGACAACACAGATTATCCATTTGATTTTGAAACACTTAATAGCTCTCAATATGGAGCATTCTAAATTTTGATTGGAAAGATGTGCATTTGCATGTATTCATGCCAAGCGATTCATATAATTAATGAGCCTTTTGATATGCCTTTAACACAATTCCAGCACAATAATTACAACTTAGTGATATTTTGGAACGAAACAATTTTATATTTAATTATAGCATCATATTAGACGGCACAGATGAATAATATCCTAATCCAAAACATAATCTATAGTACTCATTACTACACAACTCTCCATTTTCACAGAGCCCTGATACCTAAATCACCCTCCGTATATTATATCCTATACTAAACACCAACATGTGAACAAAACCCTCTGTTCACCGTACTGTTGAATAAAATCTATATTTACTGTTCGCCATGCTACACGCTGAGTTTATTTCCTCCAAGATTCTTCGCTGAATCCTTTCCCAAAGTAGACCCGATTTTGATGCTTCTATAAGAGAATGCTTAAAAACGTTGAGACAAAAAAAAGAAAATGCTAGTCACCAGCATTTTCTTTTTTTATCTCAATAATTTCGGAACTAAATTGTACACAAATCCTAATATTATCAACAAACATCAACAGCAGCTTTTAAAGTGGAACAGTCAAAAAAAATTCTGACATTTGGGAAAGGGTTAATTACCCTCCGTAATAATCCTACAGGATGTTATTTTTCCTAAAAATATTCATTCGCAGTCCAAAGTACAATGAGCAAAAAATCAGATTGACCTAGACATTAGTTTGGAGAAAATTAAACTTGATAATCCTAAATCGAGTCGAAACAGGTGCGATGTGTCAAATCAGACATTGAAAAAGATGCATTTAAGTGACGTGCATGAAGCAGTATGTAAAGGGTTAAAAGATCAGTCTTTGATCGATCGATCGACGATCGATCGACGATTGATTGATTGATTGATTGATTGATTGATTGATCGATCGATCGATCGATCGATCGATCGATTGATTGATTGATTGATTGATTGATTGATTGATTGATTGATTGATTGATTGATTGATTGATTGATTGATTGATTGATTGATTGATTGATTGATTGATTGATTGATTGATTGATTCGTTTATCCATCCATTATCAATCCACCCTCTCATTCATTAATCTTTCTGTCCACTCCAGAAATCAACAGTCAATCCATTCTTAAGTCAGAAACTCGCAAACCATTCATAATTCGAAAGTCAATTAAGACTATTAAAGTACATCTTGAATTCAATACCCAAACCGCAACCACAAAGTCCTATCACTTCTTACGTCAAATACGAATAGAACCATATTTGATGTAGACGTTTAGTGCAAATTAAGTCTCGTGCTTTCAGGATTACTATCCATAGCAAACTAGGAATCAAAGCACTAAATAATCACATTATACACAATCAACACTTTCACAAACGATAAGATGTTCAGCCCAGCCAATTTCTACCGTTTTGCAGACAATATTTTAGGCTTTAAAAAAGAAGAATATGCTTTTGCAATGGTTGATAAACGATTGAAAAAAAAGCATGCTGACGAGTAGTATAGGCTCCTTTTCTGTCGCTCTATTCCCTTTCAAAGAAGTAAAACCAGGCATTTTGTTAGTAAAAAGAGTAAAATAATAACAACCGTTACGCGTATATCCGTTTTGGCCCGAACAGGTCGTAGGCCGAATAGAAAACCAATGGTGGATAGTTCCTATAGTTCCTATTGGAGATAATTTTCAGCGCAAAATTCTAAACAAAACCAGGATCATCTAAACGTATTCCTGGATAGTTCATGCTGATATTGTATGCCCGATGCTCAATTCTGCAAGCCAAGAATGATAGGCCCTACTACTATGCTACAATAACATAAGAGTAAGGTTGGAGATGTGTGAATATAGTGCGTGATTATCCTTTGGTAGGTCTAATGCCTGTGTTGTGTATGGTTTTGTCATGGTAGAATATCTTTCTGACAAAGAGTTGTGAAATTTCATTAAGCAAGAATAAATAAATGGAAAAAAGAAATGTGTAACATTATCTTTTTAGCATTTTCCTATTTGGACAAGGTATTATCAAGATACATTTATAAGTTTGCAACCTTTGTATTCCACCTAAGAATTTACACGTACAATGTCACTAAATATTAGAATGACGTTTCTTGCTCAAGATATTGATTCCTATTACATGCTTACGACCAAAGCATGCAATACATGTACATGTACGCTTATATGGTAACCCGACCTTTCTTTAGAATTATAATAAAGGAAAATAAATCTGTTGGTTATTTGAACAGACCCGCGTTCAAAATGGAATAATGGGGTTTGGTGGCACTAAGAAATGATATGACACTATAATTCATCAAAGTATTATAAAATTACAATAGTGGCAAGGAATATTGGGAAAACGAAAAACTTGAATAAGTTTGCAAATTTTATATGATCATTTAATTAATCATCACCGTGTTATTCAATGCCCTGTACGTAATCTATTATTTCTCTTATTTCTTCTGCTTTTCACACAACTGCAACTAGTTTAGAATTGGCGTAGCTAGCCGACAAAAGTGTACGCGAAACGCGGGGATTGAGTTTGAGGTTTAGTAGCGGGCGCCAACTGTTGGGGTGGATCTTGCGGGCATATCCCAGATTTTTCTTTAATTAAAAAATAATGTAGATGCTTATGAAATACATACCAAATGCCCACCTGGAGCCACGAATGACCATGGTCATTCGTGGCTCCTGGTGGGTATTTGGTATGTATTTCAAAGGCGATTCGGGTGTTTTTCTTTAAGGGAAACAAAAACAAAAAGCCACATTTTTTATTTTTTTTTTGCGATGTGTACGCAATTCCGTTTTTCCGTACGGGTTGCTACGCCTATGACTAGTGTATGCATAGCAGTAGCTATACACATTGGGCTATAATAGCAAATGTGTCGGTCCCAACATTTCCGATTGAAAACAAGGGCTTATCTTGTCGCTTTTCGTAAAAACCTCGTAACAAAAACTTGTTTTAAGCTGTAGATAAAAGAAATTTGACAGTCATAAGATTGAAAGAAAATTTAGTTAACATTGCACGACTGATGTAAAAGAAAGGATCATTGCCCGGTATAATCTTGATTGGTTAATGCATGATATTGTGATGCCAATGCTTCATTTTACAAATATCACAGTGAGCAAACTGGTTGGCTGTGATATAATTTCTTTCAATCAAATTGCTTACCTTATAATTACGAGGATTGTATCATGTAATGGATAAGCAACTAGTTAATTAGGAGCATTTGAATTGGTAGTTGAGTACGCGGTAATTTGCTGTAGAAAAGATCCGACATCATTCACCTTAGATCTCGAACCTTGAAGACATACCAACATGTGGAGTAGCTTAAATACTGACAAGTTTGACTCATCATCTCAAAACAACTTGTCTTCATCAAGTTAATGGTTCGGATTTGTTTTAACCTTTTCCTAGACGCAAACAATCTCGAATAATATCAAAACTGAAAATATTTGCGCTCATTTTGTGATGATGCATCTGAGAGATTTTCTGACAAGTGTAGAGAAACGCTCACCAGACAAATTACTTCTGGCGTAAAAAGCATCCCTTGACCTTTGGGAAGACTTATAGAGCTCCTGTTCTGGAGCCGTATACACCAACATTTCTCTCTTAAATTAAAATTACATTACAAGCCATTTGATTGGACGAGACGTATGTCACGGCCAATCGGATGGCTTGTTGTGTTATTTTAAAGCTAAACTTTGAATTAAACTGGTTGGCGAATTCCATCCATAGCATGGATTTTTGAATACATGTACTATTCCAGTCATTCTTATGTACATGTAAGCAGAGATTGTATAATACGAAATGCGTTTATTTATAGCCAAACGCTTTGTAAATTATGTAATATAAGATTGATGTAATGGTGCTTTCACATCAAATTTAGTGCTTACTATTTCATGGGAATCCTTTTTAAAACGTTCTTTGAAAAAAGCAAGGTGTGGAAAATCACTATTAAAGGACCAGAAATGTCTACTTTTCTTTCGTTGCTTCTATGCCTAAGTTCAGACCCCCATCTGTTTTAGTTATGTCAGTATTGTCATTTGCAGCCTATTTAATAATGAACCATTATGCAATGGAAATGAAAAAATCTAAGAACACAGTGTGTGGATACTGTCCAAAACAATGTAAGAATCATACAAAATTTAATGGAAGTTCAAGTATTAAATTGATTGAAATGTCCCAGTTCAGCATTTAAAAATTCAAGCCTTTGGTAATGAAATAAGAGAATCGATATTTTCTATTTAAACTGCCGACCTGGATTCAATATTTGTTTAAAGCACGCTTTAAACGGTGGCAAATATTGATTTTGAAGCTGTCCAAACATTTGAAATTTTGATACATAACAAGGAAAGCATAATAATATGTTCTGTGATCCAGTAACGTGTATTGACTGGTTGATTGGGGTTTTAACTGGTCGTATGGCAGCGGCTGAAACACCTATCCATTGATTCCTGTCGTAGCCCATACTAGTACTACCACAATATCCTAACCGAGCCTCAAGCTACTCGCCCATATTGGTTAACAATATTAAACTATTGGTGGAAGATAATTTTGTCTTGAAGGATATTTTCCGCGATCAGGGATCGGGCCCGGGACCTCATGAGTGAGAGGTCGATGCGCTAACAACTGCACAATGGCCGTAGCCCCAAGTACTGCGAAGAATACAGTGTACATTTGATTCGAGGTAAGGAAAATGGTTACCAAAATTTCCATACAATCATGTAGGAAAGATTCGTGAGACAATTTGTTTTTAAGAATAAGAAGGGTTAACCTCTACTGCAATGCGTGTGCAGTATAAATAATACACAATCTTGAATAGACATCTTGGACTGTAATGCATTTTCCTGATCCAAATTTCAGAAAATGAGATTTTTTATCTATAACAAGCAAAAGCTATCTGGAGCGAAACAAATTAAAGGTTTCCCCGGAGATAGAGCGTATTTATTCTGATTTAGTTAGGATATGTCAAAAATCATAACCAAATTCTCTCCCAGGGCACATTTTTTTCTCCTCTACATTGGCTATCATTATGTTGTTGTTGCTTTGATGTTGTTTGTTTTGTATTGTGCTATAGCCCACGATAAATGACCTACTAGAGCATACCTAGCTATTAGCTAGGTATGCCCTGCCAGGTCAATTATCGGGAGCTATAACAATAATTTTTCAGTCATACAACTTCGAAACAGTCTAGAGACCAGTTTTACCAAAACAATTAGGGCCTATTTGTTTCTTACTAATCATGACTTATTTCTTATGAGATTCACAGGACGTCGGAATCTTTTCGTGCTACGTCTTTAACATTAATTATGATTCCGAATCTATTCGGTCGACGTCGCTCACATTCGGCGGTTGAAGGTTCAACCACCGGGTGTTTACGACGTCTCCCGAACGAATCTGACGTCGCGTGAACCTCCTTATGAATTGACTATCATAGATTTGATTAATCCGAATCATATCTGATCAAAAATCGCTTTTTGACATTCGGATAACGCTCATTTTGATCAGAACTAGGTCCTATTTGAAAAGGCAAGAAAACAGCGCCTAAAGTTAGGCGGCATTTCATCGTCTGTTTATGTGTATTATATCCAACACTCGGTAAAATTCTATAGGGTATAGATCAATCAATCATTTTTTGTCATACTTGACCAAAAATTTCATTTCAAATCGGCCTGCTGGAAGAGTATAACCTTTCGAAACTCAACAACCCCCTATTTCCACTCCATTTCGTCGCCATTGTTATTGCAGATCACGTGACCAGGTCTCGTTCAAAAATAGAGCGGAATTTACCGCCACGTGACTATCACGTGATCGCCTTTGATTACGAATTTTTCTCAAGTCACGTGACAGCCTTTGTTCAGAAATTATGGAGTGTTCTTGTTGTGGAAATCAATTTATGTCGATCTGTTCAGCTTGCAACTTGAATGGTATTGCTTTTCCTGAGAAATTCCGTTTATTTCGTTCTCCATGCTCATAAGTTATGGAATTGACCCAACATAGCAGCAAACATTATTGGTGCGAATACTAGCTTTAAAACGTTTGCCGGACGTTTCTGATATATTTCATTTATTTATTTATTCATGTTATCAGTTTTTTTTAAACTCGTTATTGTTATATTATTTCAGAAGGGCCGTCAATTTGAAAAATAAAATAATCTTATTTCTTTTTTCTTTCAAATTCTACCGTTACGTCATAATCTGGGAAAACCCGCATTCCATGTGCGAGATTTCGCGTTGATCACGTGGTTTTAAATGGAAGGTCATGGTAAACAAAGGCTGCTCAGGTGAGGGTTGTTGCAAAACATTGCCTATAAACCTTTTTGAAATACTTTTTGGTCTTGAATTTTTTATCATACACGCCAATAAATAGTACATTGATCGGTATCATAAGGCTTTTTGGGGATAGCGTTTAAGATAATTAAACAATCGGACGATGAAATGCTGACATAACTTTTCTCCGGTTTTTGAATAGGACTCGGCTCTGATGTAAATGAGTGTCAACAGAATATCAAAAAGCGAATTTTCATCAGAGAAGACTCGGATTAAGATTTGATATTATACCGGTATTTTCCGCGTTTTCCCATGTCTCTGTCCCTAGTTTTAAACTTCATACAAGCATGCATTAATTACTGCAATATTCACATCGCCTGTCAAACTGTCAACACTTCAAAAATTTGGATGCAAATTATACACAGGGCGTTAACGTACAACACGCGATCAGCCCACTTTTATTTTCTCAGAAGCCTCTAATATAAATTTATGCTTATTCTCATCAGTAGCGACCTAACAGAAGTGGTACATTTTTTAATGTTTCGTACCATATATGTTTTGCTACCATATTTTCGATAATACATTATGTTTGATATCAAATGTCACAACTTAGCTTATATTTCAGCATGTAAAGACCTTAACGATACCTATATACTTGATAGTAGATATGTGCTCATACTACCTTAATTAGTATCCCTTTACCGAACAACTAAGTAATGGACTCAAGCACACACTTTTTGATACATGCAGATGTTGGTAAATTCATCGCTTTTCAACGAAAATATCGTAACTGCAGCTTTAAACAAGCTGTAATTGCGAGTTTTTTGTCGAAAAGCGACGATATGTAGGTTCGTCTGACAGAAGCGCTAGTGGGTCATTATATACCATATCAAATGTCACCACTTAGCCCATATTTCAACATGTAATGATACATATCCTTTACCAAAAATGGTCAGACAACGTTACAATAACCTTATACCTAATGATAAAAATTTTCAGCCGAAATCTTGGAAAAGAGCCAGTATGGCATTTGAGAGTAATGTGGATCCAGATCAGACTATGTGTATACACATTCTTATCAGAATATAATTATACTAGCACTATGTTATTTTAAAACAGTTTGTTACAGGTCATACGGAAGATGTCGGAGAGCAAAATGTTTTGTCTGTCCTAATGGATATAAGACTGATCTGAAAACAAATTGCTTTCAAAAGCCTTTATAGCCTTATAGGCTCACTTTGAAGATCCAGTTTCAATTTAGTCAGATTTTGGTAAAAAGGTCCCTTATAGCATTCTAAGACAGTCGTGCTTCAGGATCAGCCTGTGCCTTAAAAGCAGTCTGACCGGGATCTATGCTGCTGTCTCACGGTTACTACAGGTCACGACTAAGCTAATGAAGACCAACATGAATCTTGACCAGACTGCGTGTACACGCAGGCTGATCTTGAACCATGTTGCGCTCAAAAGCCTTACAGTACCTTTCACCAGATCTTGCTCAATTGTAATTTATAGACATAATTATGTTTCGCATTGGCAGGTTTTGCACAGGACAATGTCATTCTAAATGTTATATAAAAACACACAATAATCATGTCGTATATTGAAAGATGTTGCACAGGGCATGTTAATGTCACAATGTATCATTATGTCGCCATGCATTACATATTTCACCATAAAATAATACATCATTTATGGAAACGCATATGGTACACCCCGATAAAATGATAAAGTCGACTTCAGGTGAGTCGACTTGTCATGATAACAAAAGAAAATTAACTCTACCGGTTGTCTACGTAAACTAATCTTTCCGACATAAGTTAGTGCATCATTATTTTAAAATATGTCATGTCGACGTATGCTTTGTCATCTTATCCACATAATTTGTACATCGATCTTCCCTGACTTATCTAGTTTTAGTAGGCATGTTGACAAAACTCCTTTATTTCTTTCCTACATCAATATTTTTGTCAAAAAGAAACAAGTCGCATTCACGTGGTAATCAAGCATCTGGAATATATATTTCCACTACTTGAACATTTAATATCAGCTTTGAGAGCTAGATGGAGGTTTTCGGAAGATTCTGAAAAACAACCTGCACATGTCTATGGTTTGTGCACACTGGATGCCATGACTTCTGTGGACTGATAAAAAGAAGAGACGAGTATCTGCTTGCAAACACCAATACGACGTCGCAAGTGTCAACGGACTGCTCCCCCCACCCCTACTAGGCTTGTTCAAATGACTATAATTTCTTTGTTTTATGGAATATCTTTGTAAAAGTTTGGACATTAGTAGAATATACGTGCAATGTTTTCATGTCAAATTTTACTCAAATAGAAGCTACCATATGAAAACAAGAGATGTTTGTAAAACATATATGCCCCCTTTAGGGCCTACATTTGATGTAGGTCAAAGTCCAAGGTCAAGTTAACAAGGTCCAACGTCATGGTCAAATATGAAAAGTTTTGGTAGGAGGTGTCTATGTGTGAAATATCAAAGCTGTATATGTAAAAGTAAAATGAAACATAGGCCAGGTTAAAGTTTTTAAAAGTAGGCCAAATGGCAAGGTTAAGGTCATGGTCAAATGTGAAAGGTCTTGGTTGGAGGTGTCCATGTGTGAAATATCAAGGCTGTAGGTGTAAAAGGACATGATATATATGTCTGGGTTCAGTCTTTTTAAAAGTAGTTCAAACTCCAAGGTCAAGGTTGCAATATTCAAGGTCATGGTCAAATGTGAAAGGTCTTGGTAGGAGGTGTCTATGTGTGAAATATCAAGGCTGTAGGTGTAATAGGACATAAGATAAAGGCTAGGTTAAAGATTTCTAAAAGTATGTAAAAATCAAAGGTCAAGGTCACACAGGCCAAGGTCATGGTCAAATGTGCAAGGTATTGGTAGGAGGTGTCCATGTGTAAAATATTGAGACTGTATAGGTAACAGGACATGAGATATAGGCCTAGTTTAAGTTTTTTAAAAGTAGGTCAAACTCCAAGGTCAAGGTCCAAGGTCATGGTCAAAAGTGAAATATCTTGGTTGGAAGTGACCATGTGTGAAATATCAAGGCTGTATATGTAAAATGACATGAAATATAGACAACGTTAATGTATTATTTAAGTAGGTCAAACACCAAGGTCAAGGTCACAAGGTCCAAGGTCATGGTCAAATGTGAAAGGTCTTGGTCGTAGGTGTCCATATGTCAAATATCAAGGATGTATGTGTAATAGCACATAAGATATAGGCCCAGTTTAATTTTTTTAAAAGTAGGTCAAATTTCAAGGTTAAGGCCACATGGTCGAAGGTCATAGTCGTATGTGATAGGTCTTGGTCAGAGGTTTCCATGTGTCAAATATCAAGGCTGTATGTGTAAAAGGACATGATATATCGGCCAGGTTAAAGTTTTTTAAAAGTATGTCAGACTCCAAGGTCAAGGTCACAAAGTCCAAGGTCATGGTCAATTGTGAAAGGTCTTGGTAAGATGTGTCCATGTGTGAAATATCAAGGCTGTATTTGTAAAAGGTCATGAGATATATGCCGGGTTTATTTTTTTTAAAGTAGGTCAAACTCCAAGGTCAAGGTCACAAGGTCCAAGATCATGGTTAAATGTGAACGATGTTGATAGGAGGCATCTATGTGTGAGATATCAAGGCTGTATGTGTAAAAGGACATGAGATATAGGCAAGATTAAGAATTAAGTGTAAAAATCAACAAAGGGCAATAACTCCAAAAAATTGATTGGCAGAGTTACGGTTCTTGTGCACTGCACCTCTCCATAATAAAATCTATTCACCTGTAAAGTTTCATGATTCTACCTTACATATTTTTTGAGTTGTGCTCCGGACAAGAATCAAGTTATAAAATCAACAAAGGGCAATAACTGAAAAAATTTGATCGGCAGAGTTACGGTTCTTGTGCACTGCACCTCTCCATAATGAAATCTATCCACCTGTAAAGTTTCATGATTCTACCTTACATACTTTTTGAGTTATGCTCCGGACAATAATCAAGTTTGAAAATCAACAAAGGGCAATAACTCCAAAAATATGATCGGCAGAGTTACAGTTCTTGTGCACTGCACCTCTCCATAATGAGATCTATTCACCTGTAAAGTTTCATAATCCTACCTTACATACTTTTTGAGTTATGCTCCGGACAAGAATCAAGTTTGAAAACCAACAAAGGGCAATAACTCAAAAAATATGATCAGTAGAGTTACGGTTCTTGTGCACTGCACCTCTCCATAATGAAATCTATCCACCTGTAAAGTTTCATGATTGTACCTTACATACTTTTTGAGTTATGCTCCGGACAATAATCAAGTTTGAAAATCAACAAAGGACAATAACTCAAAAAATATGATCGACAGAGTTACAGTTCTTGTGCACTGCACCTCTCCATAATGAGATCTATTCACCTGTAAAGTTTCATAATTCTACCTTACATACTTTTTGAGTTATGCTCCGGACAAGAATCAAGTTTGAAAATCAACAAAGGGCAATAACTCAAAAAATATGATCAGTAGAGTTACGGTTCTTGTGCACTGCACCTCTCCATAATGAAATCTATCCAGTTTCTGCTGGAATCCATGACTGTATGATTATGACTGGCATGGTGCGTCCTGATAAAATGATAAAGTCGACTTCAGGTAAGTCGACTTGTCACTCAATGTCGTCTTAAATTACTATAGATGCCTACATGATACATACAAGACGACTTCACATTGTCGAAAAAGCGCCATCAACAACGAATATTGTCATAATATACGTCGACGTGACTTGTTTATATAAATAAGTCGCGATGAAATTGAAGTAAAAATCAATATAAAGACAAAAGTCAACATAATTTGATAAGTCGACATGGGAACTAACACCTAATATGATAATGTCAGTTTTCAATGACATGAATATATTGTCATGATCTGTACTTGTCGTCTAGAACAAAAAATGACAAGGCAGTTAAATCCGACATCTCGACCTATAGCAAGTCATAAAGCCATAAACAACGAGCATAGTCAACATAACAGTTTTTACAAAATACGTTATTATGTAGTTATGTCGTTTTATTTTAAGACGACAAGTCGAGTTCTGTTATTGAGTAATGAGCAGATTAAGACAACAAATCGTGTTCTGTTAATACGTCATGATCAAATTATCATATTATTCTTTAAATTTTATGACAACTTGGTGTGATCATGTCGTCCTATAAGCACACATCTTCGCATCCAATGACATCATCAGGGTGTACCATATACGTTTCCATACGGTTACTACAGGTCACGACTAAGCTAATGAAGACCAACATGAATCTTGACCAGACTGCGTGTACACGCAGGCTGATCTTGAACCATGTTGCGCTCAAAAGCCTTACAGTACCTTTCACCAGATCTTGCTCAATTGTAATTTATAGACATAATTATGTTTCGCATTGGCAGGTTTTGCACAGGACAATGTCATTCTAAATGTTATATAAAAACACACAATAATCATGTCGTATATTGAAAGATGTTGCACAGGGCATGTTAATGTCACAATGTATCATTATGTCGCCATGCATTACATATTTCACCATAAAATAATACATCATTAGCTAAGAATACACAAAAAACATTAACCTATACTCAATGACAAACCTAGCCGAGTTGACAGCTGTTGGGTGCATTCAAGTAATTATGTCATTGTACAAATGTAACAACACGGACAAAATACAAGTCTATGGAAACGTATATGGTACACCCTGATGATGTCATTGGATGCGAAGATGTGTGCTTATAGGACGACATGATCACACCAAGTTGTCATAAAATTTAAAGAATAATATGATAATTTGATCATGACGTATTAACAGAACACGATTTGTTGTCTTAATCTGATCATTACTCAATAACAGAACTCGACTTGTCGTCTTAAAATAAAACGACATAACTGCATAATAACGTATTTTGTAAAAACTGCTATGTTGACTATGCTCGTTGTTTATGGCTTTATGACTTGCTATAGGTCGAGATGTCGGATTTAACTGCCTTGTCATTTTTTGTTTTAGACGACAAGTACAGATCATGACAATATATTCATGTCATTGAAAACTGACATTATCATATTAGGTGTTAGTTCCCATGTCGACTTATCAAATTATGTTGACTTTTGTCTTTATATTGATTCATAACTCAAAAAGTATGTAAGGTACAATCATGAAACTTTACAGGTGGATAGATTTCATTATGGAGAGTTGCAGTGCACAAGAACCGTAACTCTACTGATCATATTTTTTGAGTTATTGCCCTTTGTTGATTTTCAAACTTGATTATTGTCCGGAGCATAACTCAAAAAGTATGTAAGGTAGAATCATGAAACTTTACAGGTGGATAGATTTCATTATGGAGAGGTGCAGTGCACAAGAACCGTAACTCTGCCGATCAAATTTTTTCAGTTATTGCCCTTTGTTGATTTTATAACTTGATTCTTGTCCGGAGCACAACTCAAAAAATATGTAAGGTAGAATCATGAAACTTTACAGGTGAATAGATTTTATTATGGAGAGGTGCAGTGCACAAGAACCGTAACTCTGCCAATCAAATTTTTGGAGTTATTGCCCTTTGTTGATTTTTACACTTAATTCTTAATCTTGCCTATATCTCATGTCCTTTTACACATACAGCCTTGATATCTCACACATAGATGCCTCCTATCAACATCGTTCACATTTAACCATGATCTTGGACCTTGTGACCTTGACCTTGGAGTTTGACCTACTTAAAAAAAAAACCCGGCATATATCTCATGACCTTTTACAAATACAGACTTGATATTTCACACATGGACACATCTTACCAAGACCTTTCACAATTGACCATGACCTTGGACTTTGTGACCTTGACCTTGGAGTCTGACCTACTTTTAAAAAACTTTAACCTGGCCGATATATCATGTCCTTTTACACATACAGCCTTGATATTTGACACATGGAAACCTCTGACCAAGACCTATCACATACGACTATGACCTTTGACCATGTGGCCTTGACCTTGAAGTTTGACCTACTTTTAAAAAAATTAAACTGGGCCTATATCTTATTTGCTATTACACATACAGCCTTGATATTTGACATATGGACACCTACGACCAAGACCTTTCACATTTGACCATGACCTTGGACCTTGTGACCTTGACCTTGGTGTTTGACCTACTTAAATAATACATTAACGTTGTCTATACTTCATGTCATTTTACATATACAGCCTTGATATTTCACACATGGTCACTTCCAACCAAGATATTTCACTTTTGACCATGACCTTGGACCTTGACCTTGGAGTTTGACCTACTTTTAAAAAACTTAAACTAGGCCTATATCTCATGTCCTGTTACCTATAGATACAGTCTCAATATTTTACACATGGAC
This sequence comes from Fragum sueziense, assembly GCA_963680895.1. Lineage (NCBI taxonomy): Eukaryota > Metazoa > Mollusca > Bivalvia > Cardiida > Cardiidae > Fragum > Fragum sueziense. Next base: position 14,910,145 of record OY804596.1, read on the forward strand.
ACCTCCTACCAATACCTTGCACATTTGACCATGACCTTGGCCTGTGTGACCTTGACCTTTGATTTTTACATACTTTTAGAAATCTTTAACCTAGCCTTTATCTTATGTCCTATTACACCTACAGCCTTGATATTTCACACATAGACACCTCCTACCAAGACCTTTCACATTTGACCATGACCTTGAATATTGCAACCTTGACCTTGGAGTTTGAACTACTTTTAAAAAGACTGAAACCAGACATATATATCATGTCCTTTTACACCTACAGCCTTGATATTTCACACATGGACACCTCCAACCAAGACCTTTCACATTTGACCATGACCTTAACCTTGGCATTTGGCCTACTTTTAAAAACTTTAACCTGGCCTATGTTTCATTTTACTTTTACATATACAGCTTTGATATTTCACACATAGACACCTCCTACCAAGACTTTTCATATTTGACCATGACCTTGGACCTTGTTAACTTGACCTTGGACTTTGACCTACATCAAATGTAGGCCCTAAAGGGAGCATATATGTTTTACAAACATCTCTTGTTGTCATATGGTAGCTTCTATTTGAGTAAAATTTGACATGAAAACATTGCACGTATATTCTACTAATGTCTAAACTTTTACAAAGATATTCCATAAAACAAAGAAATTATAGTCATTTGAACAAGCCTAGTAGGGGTGGGGGAGCAGTCCGTTGACACTCGCACAGCAGCTTTTTGTCGTCGTAGGTTATGACGCAAAGCTGATATTAAATGTTCAAGTAGTGGAAATATATATTCCAGATGCTTGATTACCACGTGAATGCGACTTGTTTCTTTTTGACAAAAATATTGATGTAGGAAAGAAATAAAGGATTTTTGTCAATCGATGTACAAATTATGTGGATAAGATGACAAAGCATACGTCGACATGACATATTTTAAAATAATGATGCACTAACTTATGTCGGAAAGATTAGTTTACGTAGACAACCGGTAGAGTTAATTTTCTTTTGTTATCATGACAAGTCGACTTACCTGAAGTCGACTTTATCATTTTATCAGGGTGTACCATATGCGTTTCCATACAAGTCAAAGCGTTTGAATCTAGATTTAATAAGAATTATATTAATCTCCCTGTAGGTTTCGCAAACTCTTTAACACGATCGTCATAAGTTATAATTGTTTGGACAGCAGTGTCTGCATGTATATGTCGCGACAAATGGCATGGCAGAGCATCCCTAGCTATTAGCTAGGGATGCTGTGCCAGGTCATTTATCGTGAGATGTGTATCTTAATACATGGAATATGTAATTAACCTTTAGCGAAAACCGGAAGAGCGTCAGTCATATTGCACCAAGGTTAAGCATTAGTACAATCAACCAATCAATCAAGGTAATCAACCAATCAATCCGATTTAAGAGCATCAAATAAAACAGTCTTACCGTCGTTCACAGTATACTTTGCAATTCCCCTGTACATGAGTAATTAAAACGTTAAGGTTTCAAAAATGTCGAGTAAACTTTGTAACTTGCATATTTCATTTAAATTTCTAATTAAAATTCACACAATTTAAATTGCATGCCTATAATCTTATGTAAACTAGCTCAACTTTGTCAAGTCTAAATGATCCTTATTGTCTTCAATTAAAACCTATACTAACTTAATTGTTGCAAAATATAATCTTATCTTTTCGAATTTGCAGTCACTGTGGTTTTCAATTAGTTTGGATTAGGACGAACTTTTTCACCCATTTGAATACATTTACAAGTAAATGGAAACAGACAATCGTGCTTTGTTTTGCTTAGTGCAAATGTTTGTAAAACCACGTTTCCGTGTATATTGTTTTTAACTAAGCTAGCCTACATGTAACTAGTCCTCTATTTACAGTGATAAACGGTGAACATGAACAAACTTTTTCATGACCAATACTACTGGTATAATTATGTAACACCTTTTTGCCTACAGACGAAAGCAAGATTAAAAAAAACAAAGGTACGTCCATTACATCAAGTGCCGCCATGCCCATCGTGAAATAAGCCCACTCTGGACAATCATTTTGGTAACAATATGGAAAACATTCAACCTGCACAAGTGTGCAAACTGACCTTATTTGTCTACTTGCTGTGATTCAACATGACAAGGGTCTTGAGCGGAACATCATTACATGCATCGTGTCACGTAATAGACTACTTCTGACAGTGCGAAGACCGAAAGTTTGCTACATTGATAAAACTGGGAGAACATTATTTAACACTTAGATATATAAATAATTTCCTTTAAAAGTTGGCAACATGAAACGAAGGCAAATCAGTAAAGAGAGGTCAGTGGAAAAGGGTAGGTTATATTTATGGCTATTTTACGCCTGTCCATCTAGACAGAAACCACCTCGGGGTATATGGACCATACCGCTGACCTCTACATGTTTGGATCTTGTCCTTAAATGTATCCTATTTAAGCCAAATAAATGTTATACTATACAGGTTTGCTTCATTTCTGTTTCCCTATAGTATCCAAATGTAAAGATCGATGATGATAGGCTACCACTGAATTGGCACAACTAATTTCAAAACTAGATCTACATTTTTGACGTAGTTCAAAATACGGCTATTATTTACAATTCGTGTTATTGCAATCAAGAAGTTGGAAATTTATTTTATACGTGTATAACAAAATATATTTAAAAGCATAGTTATGTACAATATGATAAATCATAACTCGCTAAACATTGACTCCAGTTGCAACGCATCCAAGTTTCAAAACACAATAATACACCGAAACACAACAAACCACTGAATAAACCAAACACCGCCTCTATAACTCCAAGGACAATAACCGAGTGGATCAATTTTCACCCGTACAATACTATTAGGTAAATTTTCGGTAATTTTAATCCAAATAACAAAAATATCGCATACATCCAGTCTTTCATCCTTCATGATGTTTTGTATATTTACACTTTCACGCACCAATAATCACGTCAAGAAGTGAAACGTGTTAGCATAAAAAGGGGCAGTATCGATTTTTTTTTACTCTTGAGTTGCATACCTGCCGCACGGGCCGTTGGTTAATGAATTGCTACTTCAACGGGTCAATTCAAAACTAATGTAAGTTCACATAATTCTGAAAGAACATTAACCCTTTCCCAAAAAGACCTGGTTTTATCGTCCCAATAGAAAAGGCTTGGGAAAACATTGAAACAAAGAAGAAACTGCTGATAACCAGCAGTTTCTCCTTTTGTCTCAATGTATTCCATGCAATATTTTACACAAATTCTATCTTTAATAACTTCCATTTTGTCATTTCTGGCAGATTTTGAAGAGGATTACTCTAAATTTTTGCCGTTTGAGAAAATGTTAAACTTGTGTGTTGACTGATTGACTTATCTTCCGCCACAGGACGTCAGGAAAATAGTTGCAACTTTTGTCACCCACTACTAATTGTAACCATAGAAGGTATATAGCCCTATATGCATTGTATTTAATAAAAATGCACATAATTATTATGCCTAATGATAGGAACATGTAGAATGCAGAACACTAAGCCGATCAATTCACAAACACGTTAAAATCGTGAAGTGAATTGACATAATCTCTTTGAATGCACTTTAAAAATATTATTTCATCAAAAACTGTGTTTGGAAACTAAGTTGCTGATTCCAAATTTAGCACGTGTATGTAGGTCTATGTTAATGCTGATCCCGGAGTATTCGACCGTTTTGGTTAAGTAGCTTAGATCATTCAATTAAGAACTTATATGGCAACTCGTCGAAGACGGTTTTTGGTTGGCAGGGTACCTTACGTTCTTCGCTCAGGTGGAAATAATTATTTACCATTTTATCCCACACGCTAGACTAGTCTTATCTATTTTGTGCTAACAAACTTATTAAAATATTATATGATTGTGTATAACTTAGATTTACGTTTGACTATGTATTCATATGTGCGCACATTTGGTTCTGAAATTAAAATAAATCTCTAAAATTAAAGTGCAATATTATAATTACTTGTACATAATTTGTGTAGGGACTATCTGAACGATGGTTCAATCATGTTCTGTTTAATTTTGTTCACGATATCCATTGTAGGTCTACCATCTTTTTCGATAAAGAAGGTTGTAAATACTGTGCATCATAATTATGGATATACGTTAACAATTTTCAAAGCAATCTTAATACGTTTCTCCATGACTTATCTTGCAGAGAAATAATAAACCCATATTTTCCTTTAAGAAAGGTCCAGGTATGATGTCTGAAAGTGCCCAGATTGCAGGAAACGGCTTCTTAGAAATATTTTTTTTCTTGGGGTGGGCATGTCCCAGCCCCCTAGCAACGCTACGCTCGGTCGGGTTCCATTTACTTAGGGCCAATATTATTAACATTCATACACCAATGAGTGGTAATTTTCATTTTACATCTGCACTGGGAAGTATACCTTTTTCTCGCGCCACTATTAGAGTCCGTTCCAGCAACATCTGGTCAAGCTATCATATCTAATAACCCCTCATACACCAGCTTTTATGCTCTTTGTTGGACAAAGTAGAGCGATGCTATAATCAAAATACTCGACCAGTGATGTCTTTATTGCTAGTACAGAGTAATAGAAACTGTCATTAAATGTCTAATTACATGTAGCTCATATTACTGGTCAGGACATACTGGAATCATTCAACGAGTCAACTTATTGCACAATTGTACTCAGTTTTTTGTAGGTTCTGATGAACGGTATCATCTTATGACGAATTCCACAAATGCAACCTTTTATTTTTGTCAAAATATGTTAGATCTAGATTTTGATTTTTAGTAGAAACTACTATTAGTTTTGCAGCAGGAAAGCCAACAAAAAACGTAAATTACATTCCATGCTCGTATTTTGCCTGTTGAAAACAAATGATATCCTTTTTCAAAGAAGCCCACATTTTGTGCCTTAGTAATAATCAAGCAATTTCAATTTTTACCTGATCTATCTCAATTTTCCTGTCCTACATCGCATCTCAATCATTCATTCAAAGGCGAAACGGTTTAAGGAAAGAAGGGTTTGCTGTTTTCTTGTAGCATGTTATGAATTGATTAGACGTTAAGCCGGTTATTCCGGGGTAAGGAAGTGTATTCAAACAAATGCCTTATCCTTATTGCTGACGTGATGATGGGATTTGAAAAAGAATATCATTTACAAAAAGGATATTTCTTTTTCGAATTTTGAAAAGATACCATCCTATCCGACCGCACATACATTTACTGAACTGTGAATTCGAAAATGGTATCATTCAACATCCATATACGTAACAATTTGTTGAATTGGATTCCAATTTGATTCCTGGTTTTTGTAATCATTTATAGTGAATTTACTTCAGACTAAGACAAAATGATTCGGCAAATAAATTGATGAAATAGGCCTTATCGTCTACTCATCTGTCAGATGCTTCTGAATTTGGTCGGCGAAATGTCAGACTTCTAAAATGCAACAAAACTTTCAATGCCATAATAATAAGAAGATCTTCTCTCGGACAATGCAAATGACCAAAGACTGGTCATGGGTTTAATACTGTAAACTAATTAATGGCGACTCCAAATCACGCGAGATGTTAATCTTTATTACGAGACTGACCTATTTAATTGACCAGTAAATGGCTAGCTAAGATAGATGATACTGTATCGGTTAGATCGATAATCGATATGATCGATCAGTTACACCTGTATCTGTGACAGGGGCGATCCATCCAGACTTGACGTGTTTACAATTTTTAAAAAGCTTCAGATAAAGGGAGGTAATTAATTTATGAAAATGCAATATATCGTTTATTGTTTCTATTATAATTCAAACCATGTGTTGTTGGTACTCATTCGAATCGTCTCGTACCTACAACATAGGGTTTTTGAGTAAAAATAACTATTTTATGGTGTAAGTTACACCAATCTTAGTTGTTGCTCTGTTTACTAACATACATGTAGGCTACTTCGTTTCTGGTATATCTTGTGTACATTTCTACTATGAAACCCTTTTTGGCTTTTTTAGTTTAAATCCAGGCTCAACATGCTGTTCGTTTTAAAGTAGAATACCCGTAATGTGGTTATTTTGCGAATCATAAAACATCGGCGTCGTTACGTATCCAAACCCATTCGGTCGCGGTCGTGAACATTCGGCGGTAGAACGTTCCACCGCCAAATGTTTTCGACGTGGCCCGAATAATTCCTACGTCGCGCGAATCTCATTAGGGGTAGACCATTTTTAAACACATTTTGTGAAAAAAATAAGCATGTAACTCCTAAACGTATGCCCAAAGTCGTTTGTAAACCAGACCTAAAAGATCATCTTGCAGCACGCTAAGACATAGTTATAATGCACAACTTTTATAAAACTGTAGTTATGTTACTTTGAAAGCATTTTTTGCAAGGAAATGAAGATGTATTGGATTATACCTCAATTTCAAAGATAATCAAATAAACCTTCAACATTACACGAAACTTCAAATTTTGAATTGGTACATGCATTTCTCCTTTGAGAGTTGAATTGCTGATGTGCAGTAATATAGGAATCAATATACACGACGGTTTTAGACAATAAAATTCATCTAATTTATTTTTATCTGTAATTTTCATCCATATTTGATTCGTCACGTGAACAGGGACCGTATCGTCGGTGTTGTTGCAAATCCTTGTAGCTCCAGCTTGATTAAAGCTTGAGTTACAAAGTTTTGTAATAACGCCGACGATATGTTAAAATCCATAATTATACATTTTTTGTAATCGATAAACGAAGAAAATAGAACCAGACGTGGTCAAGCATTTTGACGAGTAAAATACATACATATAGTATGGGAAACTTTCTTTCTGCATACACAAAGCTATCTATAAGTGAATTATACTTTCGAACCTAGTCGCGGAATGCGCAGACCGACTAGGGTCGATATTTTTCACGCTTCCATGATGGTACCTTTTTGAGAGACGGGTCTGATTTACTCGATCGTTATTGACAATGAAACTCGCTCAATTCGTTTTCAGCTGTTATTGTTATGCTAAAGTTATGCATATTTGATAGTTATTTTCGCCTATCTGAGATTGATTTTGACTCGCTCTAAGTACTACATCGCTGCTTTTCGACGAAAACCTGGTAACTACAGCTTAAAACAAGCTGCGATTACGAGGTTTTCGTTGAAAAGCAACGATATTATATGTTGATATTGTATTAGAGTAGTTCGCGTCCTAGTGCCCTGCATGTTCTGTAGAGTTTCATACGTGGGCTGAGAAAAATGTCTCGACCAGTTTATTTAAAAAAATGAATGTTATTAAAGTACTATACTCAAATGCTTAATTGTCATTAAAATTACCATGAACATTAATCCTTTCCAACACAAGACCTGGTTTTGACGTCCCTATAAGAAAAGGCTTGAGAAGACATTGAGGCAAATGAAGAAAACGCTAATGATCAGCATTTTCTCCTTTTGTCTCAATATTTTCTGGGGTATTTTGTACATATTTTTCTTTTTTTAAAACAATCATTTTGTCGTCTGCAGCTGCTTTCAAATCGGAACTTCCCAAAACTTTGTCGTTTGGGAAAGGATTTAGGGCAAATTCTACATAACAACAAACTACAGTTTCCAAAATATCCAAAAATATAATTATGAGACGAAACCTTTTTCGAGCGAAAAAAAAATGAGACAACATTCGATTGGTTTCGTTCGAAAACGTCGTAAATAAAAGTTGAAAAGGTTGTAGTTATGGCATTTAAATGTAACCGACGATGTGCCAAGTTTTGCATAGCAACAAAATATTCAAAACATTTTTCCAAAGGTTCCATAATGTCGACAGACGATCTCTCAGATAAAAATTCCATTTCAAACGAAAAATATTGAATCAATATAGGTTATTTTTGTCTCGTAAAACGAACGCAATATCTTTCTATCCCGCAATAATTGTGGAATTGTTGTCCCCTTGAGAATGAATTCATTTCAAGTTTTTATCTTTGACATTTATTCGATCAGACCAATTGAACTTCTGAAATTTTCCAGATGTCCCGAACATTTGGTTTTATCCTAAATCATAATATTATGTAGGTAGCAATAACGTAAACAGTGGTTTACTTTTGAAGCTACATGTATATCCAAACAAAAAAGCCAATGGGCAAAACACACGTAAATCATACCACTTAATCATTATGAACATTACAATGTAGGCCTATTGAAGTAACGACCTGTATTCAATGAGTCTCAATATATATTTTACATTATAATCAATGTGATTGGACGAGACACTTGTCTCGACCAATCAGGTTGATTGTTATGTAATTATAGAGCATTAGACTGGTGGGTAAATATTCTCTACGAAAGTCAAATTTATTTATTACTACACTGTCAGCCAAGAATATGAGTGCATTTGGCAAGATTGAATATTTAAACAATATTTTAATGCAAAAGTAACAATTGATATGCCAAAATGTTGTCATCATGGTGATTTGAATGTCAACATCCAGCCTAATACATTGTGTTGATATTTGTAGTTGCATTGTTTTCGTTCGTGCATTTATTATGTTTAATATCAATATCAGCAAATTTTTGGCATATTTCGACCAAGCTGACTTGTCCATGTACATTCTAGGGCATAAGCCTTATTGGCTGTACTGTATTTAACCACAGTCCTTAATGGAAATATATTTGTCTAGTGATGTGAGGGGAATTTTTCTATCTAGATCCTAACTCAAAAAGATTTATCGGGATATCCAACTACGATATGATCCGCCGTTATTATGCCCCCTTTCGAAGAAAAGGGGGGGGGGTATATTGTTTTGCAAGTGTAGGTCGGCCGGTCGGTCGGATGGTCGGTCCGTAGACCAAACCTTGTCCGGAGCATAACTCGAAAAGTGTTATAGGTAGAATCATGAAACATCATAAGTGAATAGATCTCATTATGGAGAGGTGCAGTGTAAAAAACGTTACTCTGCCGACCATGTTTTTTAAGTTATTGCCCTTTGTTGATTTTCAAACTTGATATTTGTCCGGAGCATAACTCGAAAAGTATTAAAGGTAGAATCATGAAACTTTATAGGTGGGTAGATTTTATTATAGAGAGGTGTAGTGCACAAGAACCGTTATTCTGCCGATCATCCTTTTGCAGTCATTGCCCTTTGCTGATCTTCAAACTTAATTCTTGTCCGGAGCATAACTCAAAAAGTATGTAAGGTAGAATCATGAAACTCCATAGGTAGAAAGATCTCATTATGGAAAAATGCGATGCATAAGAACTATCACTCTGTCGATCTTCTCTTTCGGAGTTATTGCCCTTTGTTGATTTTCAAATTTATTTCTTGTCCGGATCATAACTAATGAAGTAACTAAGATAGAATCATGAAACTTCATAGGTGGATAGATCTCATTATGGAGAGGTGCACTGCACAAGAACCGTTACTCTGTCGATCATAATTTTGGAGTTATTGCCCTTTGTTGGACTGCTTCAATTGTTAAAGGTAGGTCCTTGAGGGGGCGTATATGTTTTACTGTACATACATCCCTTGTTCTATGTAATATTTTATTCTAGGGTGTAATCGTTATTGCGTTGTATTTGACCAAGTCCATTATGAACATACAGTTGTCTAAAATGATATAAGTGACCTTTTCCAGATCACAGATCAAAAAGATTTATCTGAGGCGCGTTCTTTAGAGCGAAATTTCTTGAGATTTCTTGAGATTTCTTAAGATATTTTAGGACAAAGCGTTCCTTAGAGCAAGATTTTTATGACGTGTTATTGTAGTTTTTGCTTTAATGTAGAAACAATACAAAAGAGACTTGATCGAGTAGTTCCGAACGCTCCATAATCTATAAACCGCGGTGTTCCGAATGCTCCATACGTTATACAAATGACGTCATGATGACGTCATTTGTTTAAATATGGAGCATTCGGAACAGCTCGGTCAAAGTCTCGGTCTTAAAAACGCTTTATCCAAAACTTCTTAAGGACAGATCCTCCATTTATTTCCCACGGTAAGATTTTTTTTATTTTTTCTGTACTGATATTTAAATATATGAGAAGTAAAAAAATGACTTAAAAACTATAGGTCACCAAGCGAATTAAAAAGTTATTGGATTCCAAGGGAGACTACTCTTGTCTAAAATTGCAAAAACGAGGTGTCACTTAAAAACCCACAAAAAAGGTGTTCGAAATGACTAGGAGTACATAAAAAAGTCTCTATTGTGTTCAATATGTTTTATTCTGTCTAAATGAGTATCAATTTGGGAAAATTTAGTGATGATTATGAAATTTTTAGTAAAACATTCTTTCAAAAGTAGCCGAAATTGCTCTTTTTTCGCAACGTTTCTGATAATAAAAAATATTCCAGCGGTAAGAATTTTTTCTTTTTTGGTATAGACATAGTGCTTGGTCATACCTACAAAAACAAAAAAAGAAAAATATATCAAACCAAGCGTTTTTCTTAGTTATAAGTAAAATTTGGTTTACTTTTTGCATCTCTGTCCGAAATGTTTTCACCACTTTTATCCATTTTCTTCCTTATTATCATCTTTAGATAATAAAAAGTGTCATCTTTTGTGTCCATCTGAAGCGGACTAGCTCATAAAGACACCACTTTGCTTTTGTTGCTCCGTTTCCTATCGCTAACGCCACATGTTGAACGCGTTACAGAAAGCGCAATGTACCATCCGAGTACTATTACACTTTAATTGACCAAACAGAGAAAATTGAAATAACCGAAAAGGGTCTTGTCATTTATCAACCAAACATTAACTAAATGTAAGAAATACATTTGCTGAAAAGGGCCAATTACTGAAACAGCTTTATTTCGTTATTTAGGATATGCGCAGTAAGTTGCGCAGTAACAATTGGAGGATCTGTCCTTAAGAAATCTTAAAAAAATCTCGCTCTAAAGAACGCGGCTCTGGATATCCAACTTCGATATGATCTGCAGTTATTACATGCAATATTTCACGTCACAAGAAGTTCATTTTACGCTAAATTTACTCGGCAATGATTGAATCTCTTTTACGCCGTAACCAGTGATATTAGCCGATTATAACACGGTATATTCCGGATAAAGTCGGGCCGGAGAGGAAATTAGTTTACAAGAAAACATGATTACAGGCTAATGTTCTATCGATTGTTAGGACCCCGGGTCCTGACATTTCGACCGACTTCTCGGTATGTTCTTTTCATTTAGTTATGTATAGATGAATGGTATCAATAGCGCATTCAACATATCGTTTACAATAATTGGCCAAGATATTTCCAGAGTGCAGATTTTTATTCATTCTGTCGAAATTGAAATCTTAATGTCGACGCTTTTCAACAAAAACATCGTAAATACAACTTACATTAAGCTGCAGTTGCAAGGTTTTGTTGAATAGCAACGATATGTAAGCTAAAGTCGGGTTGACTTGTAAAATGAACATTTGAACCTTCATGTTGCATTTTGTTAACGAAATTTTATTGTGCTATCTATTTTGGGTGCTCAATGTGTTTGAAAAGTAACATGTTCCACATAAATAGTTTTTGGAAGCAATTGCAAAATTTGCTTCTCTTTGCAGCTGCCTTTCTCTGCACTTTACCATTCTCTGCATACCACGCAACATCTTCAGGTCCTCCTCACCATAAATAGTTCTATCAAAAGCAAAGATTAATGAGGTATAGATTAAACGCGATATTGTGACCATTATCGGGCTCGCTTTATTATTGTAAACAGATTTGTCACCTCGAAACGCAATAGACCGTAGCCCAGGTGATCATTGCATAACTTATATAATGTTTTAATTCGTCCAACGTAAGAAGTGGTGGAAATATCGACTGACTGAAAGTACAATAACCGTCAATCTTGCGACCCGGGTTCGAATCCTCTGTATACCGATATCTTTTTTTCTTATTCTGAGAAACTTTTATTTCAATAGATCGTGCACGGGACACATGCTCCTTTGGTGCTGCGATTACTCGGAGACAGATAGTATCTAGATTTTTGCCATTTGTTGTCGTTTTGTTGTCATAGATTTTATTTGTAAAAACGTTTTGAAAAATGATGAAAAATTGTAAGTTACAAAAATGAAATGATGTCAAATAAATAATCACTACTAAAATAGACGAGGAAAAAATAAAAAGAATAAAAAGGGAGAAAAAAACATTATAAAGCTAAAATAATGATAACAAATGATAATCATTTGAAGTATTGTAATGAGACAAGCAATAAGCTAAATTATGCATAAAACTATACATCTATTATGGTTCAAAGATCAGTCCAATGGCATTCCTTGTAAATGGGTCATTCGAGTTTACTGAACTATGAAATATATTCAAAGCTTACACAAACGATTAATATGCATGAAGTTGTGCTAAAAATAGATACAACTCCAGCATGGAATTAAAGTATTCAAGGTATTCTGGATAATCAAAGTACCTAATCAATGTGCTCTACGAATCAAAGTGTTCAAGGTATTCAAATGGATAATCAAAGTACTCTACTTCTGGACAGGCCTACCATTATTGACAAATTTGTTTCCCGACAGTACTTTCAGTACTTTGATTCAATCTGTTATTGAAGCCATTCGACACATCTATCAAATTGCAAATGTTATTTTCAATTTTCCTATGTTTAATATTCAAAAAGATGTACAACACTCTATCAATAAGGAACTATTTTTGAGTCATAAAGCCACGATCCATCAAATACACATGTACACGCAAGTATGCCAATGACATGTAGTTTTTCTGCATTTGCTACCTTTTCATCAACATGTTTTTCCCGTTTTCCCATGATATTTTTCCCTGGCCGCCATGGGGAAAGTTTATTACATTTCCGAGTAAATTGTTTACATCAATCTGACGTGGATAAATCTACAAACAATAGAATTAGTGACGGTATGGTTTGTATCAGTCGAATACAAGACAAAATAGGTTGTTTATTGATACACTTGTATACTTTCTCTCCCTCGTTCTCTCTTACACGCAGACACACATATGTACACACGTACATAAATCTGGCATGGATATTTCATCATGTAATAGAATTAATGATGTTATGGTTTGTATAAAATTCATACAACGTCGCATACACTTTGTTTGGCTCTTATAAGGTCGGCCCCGTCTAGATCGACTGAAACTGATTGCTTTAGATGTTAGAAATAGTGTCACGTATGTCGTTAGATACCATAGAACCGAAGAGGAATACATAATTGGCATTTGAAACCATGATAGATTCTGATTACATGTAGCTATTGCCTCATCTTATTCTACACCGACTGTTAATATTAGTTCAGCATCGCAAAGGCTAAGCCGAGAGTGTGAACGTCTAAACTCACACGAATATGGACTAATTTCATTTCGTTGCACGCAGTGAGAAAGACTTAGGAATGGCAATGAATTTTGTGCTAAAAATAGATTGGAATTACCGTTATGTTTTGATAAACCATAGGTGTTGTTATAAAATCTCGTAACTACGGCTTGATTCAAGCCGTAGTTACGAGATCTTAAAACAACACCAACGAAATTACTATTGTTTGTCCGAAATAACGTCACGGTTAACTGGATAAAATAATTCCCTATTGTCGTCAAAATCGATGGAGCCTTGTTTACAATCCGCAAGCCTAGTTAAACAGCTGGTGACCTGATTTCTATTTATAGCACAAGAAAAAACCTGGAGTAGCAGAGCTTTGCAAGAGCTTATTGACAACTCGAGCTGTCAATGCGTTATCGGAATCTCTGGGCTGCATTCGGGGATCTTCGGAATAATTCCGATATTTGTCGAATGAATGGCGACAAAAGGGCGGAGAGAGCCCATCTCGATGAATTATCAATGACGGTTTAGAGGAGAAGTGTCGTATACAAGTGAGACCTGAAACTCTTCAACCCTTTCCCAAACAAGACCTGGGCTTGACGTTCCTAATAGAAAAGGCTTCGGTGAAAACATTGAAACAAAAGAAGAAACTGCTGATAACCAGCAGTTTCTCCTTTTGTCTCAATATTTTCTATGCGGTGTTGTACACAACCCTTATCTTTAGATAACATCCATTTTGTCATTTATAGCAGTTTTTGAAGTGGATCACCCTAAAATTTTGCCGTTTGTGAAAGGGTTAACAGGTAGGCTAAACTATTTTATTAATCCAAGGACTGGTGGAAGCTTTTTCGGCCGATCACCAACAAATATGTAAACGTGTTCATTCATACCACTGGCTCCCATTTTACTCAAGCGCTTATCATTGTTTTATCGCTATAATGATTACGTTTCAATTTACGGAAAAGTCCATAAGTTTCTAGTTAAACGGACACTTGTTCACTACATTTAAACAGCGAGCCTCTGTCCATTGACATTTGCGTTTGTCACGAGGAAAACAGTCACGTGCACCCTTGTTCAGATGCATTTTAGATGGGGTATGCAAAAAGGTCATTTCAAGCTTTTGAAGCCAACACAAATCCGGATCAGACTGCGTAAAGTCTGCGTATAGTCTGATCCAGAACCATAATTTTCTCAAATAGCTTGTTCCTGTCCTATAGCATACGTAAATAGTAGCATGGTCCTGGTCAGACTGCACATGGACATAAGCTGATCTTGAAACATGGCTGTCTCAAATGCGATGAGGGCCCTTTGTTAAGGTCCTGACTCAATTTTGTTTGATATTTAAAAGAACCACACTTCTACAGTTATAATAGATTCACAATTAAACGAGAATAATTGCAGTTGTTTTGATAAAGCAATTCAACTGTAATTAATCTCGTTTAATAGTGAATCGATTATAACGCCACTTCGTATGGCAAATGTTTATATTTTGTTCAAATGTAACAGGGAATGATTTTATCAAGTAAACAGTGACGTTATTTCGGACAAACAAATAGTATTTTGTTGGTGTTTTTAAAAAAACTCGTAACTACGGCTTGAATCAAGCCGTAGTTACGAGATTTTATAACAACGCCGACGGGTTATCAAAACATAACAAAATAACCCATTCTATTCTTAGCACAAAATTCATTGCCATTGAACACTGAACAAATATAAACACGTGCCATACGATGTGGCGCAAAATGTAACTGGAATGGTCTGAAAGTTTGTTATCCTGAAAATATACAGACACGCAAAAGAAAGTGTACATGTGGTTCGAGGAAAATATTGTACACGAGCAAAATATTTTCAAATGAGGTACCATAATTTACGAAGTGTATAATGTGAAAGATGGTTTCAATTTTTTCTGATATATCGTCATAAAAGGACGTTCGTTTTACATGTGAATAACACACGGTGACATAGGGAAAAGTTGCAGACTAGTGGGATTCTGTTCACGTTTATCTGCCTTTGCTACTTATCTAGAAATTTGATTCTCCAGAATCCAGATCCATGCGGTTTAGAATACTTAAACTGCACCAAATACGTAGAACAACTGGATACAAACAAAAGGCAAAACACAAATAAAATGCCACCTATAAGCAACCTTTACTTTTCACCCTCTGTTACTCTTTATAGCAAAGTACAATACATGTAAATGGTCAAAATATTTGTTAAACGTAAACCGCATTACAGTCAATAACTTACGTTAACCACATAAAAGTATGATATCATTTTGCCTAATTAAGTGTACAATATCTTCGTAACCACACACATACTTTCTTGTGCGTGTCAGTATAGTTGAAAATGGTACCTGGGTCGTTGCCCTGTACAAATCAATGATAGTTTTTGTCTGGGATCAGCATGAAAATTGCATTAGGCCATTATCCCTTATTGCGACAAGTACATCGTTATTGTCGTTGTCGTCTGCACACATTCTCTTGGCACAACAAAAGAAGAGTTGTACTATTTTAACCGTTTCCCCAAACAGGGCCCGATTTTGATTTTTGGAAAAAGGAAATAATTGATCGTAATTATCTTTTCCACCCTCCCCCCCCCCACCCCCAATATTTTCTATACTGTACATAACATACACAATGACATAATATACTTTTGAACATTAATGATTTTGACGCCTGCAACTCCTTTTAAATTAGAGTAGCCTACAATTTCGTTGTTTAGGATAATGTTAAATGGTTTATTCAGTAAAAAATTAAATAGTTAAAACTTGTTTCCCAATCGATGTGAAATAAACATGTTTAAAAAATAATCTAACTAAAAACCAAACTGATATATTGTAAATGGTCATGCTATTTATGTTCGTTGGCTTTCATGTTAA
Source organism: Fragum sueziense (assembly GCA_963680895.1). Lineage (NCBI taxonomy): Eukaryota > Metazoa > Mollusca > Bivalvia > Cardiida > Cardiidae > Fragum > Fragum sueziense. The sequence goes on from OY804596.1 coordinate 14,926,268, forward strand.
AGACACATTTTGTTTCGATAATATTTATTTGAATGCTTTCAAACACAAAATGCAGCATTAAAACCATGCACATTATGTTAAACCTCCAGTTGAAATCCTGATGTCGTAGAGGTGGTTCAAAACAATTTTAAGAGCTCTTTTTTAGAAATTGAAAGGGAGATAATAATTAATTTCCTTGAATATGGATCGTTTGATTTATCTCCCTTTCAATCGTTAACATGCATGGTCTAGCTCTATAATTTCCTCGTACTAGGATCTAATTAATCTATTCCCTACTTACTATTTCAAGGTTGTATACCCCTAATGAGATTCGCGCGATTCATTATTCACAATGTATTCTAGACATATTTAGACAACAACAAAAATAAATAAATGATTCATTTGCATGAAATTGTCCAGTGCATCGTCTTTGAATTTGGACCAGTTTGAAACTATGCCGTCTGATGATGGGTTATGTCCACATCATATTCAAACACTCAAACTAAACATCGTTGATAAGGGAAAATGAATCGAAGTTCCGTAAGAAAAAAGGATAAGATTCTGAGATCAGGATAATTTGTGCAAATTGTTCAGCGTGGTTACGCAAGCAATTAATATTCTGTAATGTAGTGGTACAGAGACAAATTGTATATTTAGTCGATGTAATTCTAAAACTTAACAGTAGCTTTAACCCATTGATAGACGGCACAATTTTGGGCTGAAATTCAAACATTGTGCAGACGACAATTTCAAGTCAATATAACTATATACATTTGTATGTTGGGTCTTTTTGTGTAGAAAACATTGTGGGAAATGGAGAAATTGCTTGTCAGAAGCAATTTCTTCATTTTCTGCAATGTTTTCCAAAGCCTTTATCGTAAAGACGTCCAAAAAGCGTCAATGTTTGGGAATGGGTTTTAATCAAGCTGTATTATAGTTATGATGTTTAGAAGTACACCAATGATTTATCTATATTTTTCTTGTATTTGAAGTGGATATTTTTCGAAAAATGGAATGTTCTCTATTTTTTCTCTATCTACAAACAATCAAAATTCTTATATCAATGGGTTTTGTTAACACAAAACATTTGGATAAATCAGACCACGAAGAATACATTACCGAATGAAAATTTTCCATTCTTTACAAACAGGTAGTTTAAGGTAGTCCACCCCTAATGAGATTTGCGCGACGTCGGAATTATTCGGACGACTTCGAAAACATTCGATGGTGGAACTTTCCACCGCCGAATGTTTACGACCGCCCCCGAATAAGTTCGGATACGTAACGAAGATGCTCGAAAAAATCCGATGTTTTATGAATCTCAAAACAGCCACATTATGGGTATTCTACCTAAAAACACGAACTCGTACAGAAAGTCAAAGGCAATCATGTTCGAGAAAGAATAAAACATGGCAATTCTTTGAATGGGATAATAAAACGGTCCGAACTCAAAACTCTCGTAGATGTATAGAAAAATATAGTAGTTTTACAGTAGTGTTGCACTGATCGATGAATCAACTTTGTTGGACAAAGATAAGCTTCAATACAAGTCAGATAAGTACATGTATCAGCCTTTTATACATGTAGATATCATGTAAGATATCAAGAATAGATTCTCTTGATACATGTAGAGGATCGAGTGAAAACACTAGAATAAAAGATTCCAAAACCATTTCAAGTGAATGTAGGAAGTTAATTGAGGCCAACTGACGACGGTCATTTGTTTTAATGTAGTTCGGCCCTAATGTGATTCGCGCAACGTCGGAATTATTCGTAGGACAACGTTTACATTCTTTACGAATAAGAATCTACTCGAGAGACTTCGTAAACATTCGAATGGTTGAACGTTCCACCGCCAATTTTTTACGACGTCGTCATATTAATTCCGACGTCGGGTTAATCACATTATACCTGCGAAAAAAGTTCAAAAACAAATTTTTAGTTCTAGAACTGTTCTAGGACGTTAAATGCCACTTCTAGAACTGTTCTAGAAGTGCCATTTAACGTTCTAGAATAGTTCTTGAACTTAAATGAACTTTTCGCAGGGGTAGGGATGGATTACCTTAAAGGCAAACCAGAAAACTTGGTAGCTAGTTGTGCCTTCTTTTATATAGTGTTGACACAGTACAAACGTTGCGAAATAGCAATGGTTTTATTATTTGTTTGTCCGAAATAACATCACAGTTAACTGGATAAAATCATTCCCTATTTCCTAGTTATATAGTTCGGTCACGGTAAGTATGACACATGTTTACACAAATTACCAATCTAAACTGAACAATGCCAAACTCCAAAATACTTTTGTTTCGTGTAATGGTTAGAATATTGCAGGTACGAGTCCTACACCTGCAAGATTCGAACCAAGGCATGCTCAATTATATTGTGATAGGGATCTCTTTTTCCATGTTTAGATGGTAACATTTGTAAACATGTGTCATAGTATCGTGGTTATACTTTAGTTTCAAATTACCCTTTTGCGTCCAAACAGTTAAATTAATCCCGAATTGGAATTAATTTTGCTCTAAAAATAGATTTGGTTATCGGTTACGTTTTGATAAAGCGTTGGTGTTGTGATGAAATCTCGTAACTACGGCTTGAATCAGGCCGTAGTTACGAGATTTTATAACAACACCTACGAAATACTATTGTTTGTCCGAAATTACGTAACGGTTAACTGGATAAAATCGTTACCCATTCCGTGAACAAATATTGAATGATATACAGGGTCTGCAATAAGAATTAAAGCATTATAAAGACTATTACTTACCGTACCAAATCCTCTCCGCTAATGTTGACATTCTCTAATACGAACATTCATCACTATTCCCTATTATGTCATTGAATATCCCTCATGAGTTTCAGTTTCATTTATTAATTCTGTTCTCACTATGTGGTAATTATACAAATATCCATCCGAACATCCATTCTGTCCGAAACACGTTACTACTCCAATAAGATTGAGAGCCTCATATCATTGTAGATGTGCTATTAGCCTAAAAAAGTTTTCTTTTGATTGTTTTTATTATGTGTAGACTCTACCTGTCTTTCTACTTTTACAAATGTCTACTATTTCCTACATCGCCGAAACATCCATCTGGAGTTTCAGTTTCATTTAGTAAGTCTTGTTTCACAATGTGGTACATCTAATTACAAATGTCAATCCGACGAAATGTTCAGTCCGAATCAATGTTCTGTCAGAAAAAAAAGGCTCTGTTCGAATACTTTTGAACCCTCCTTTCTTGCCTATCAATTTCCTCACAAAATAAGTGATAAATGTTACATGTGTATGTACTTATGGCGGGGAAATCGTAAGAGAGTCGTAAAAGTGAAAATAAGAATTACAAATTTTCAGGTTATAAACAATAAGATATCCAATATTTCTAACGAAAATAAAGGTTTGGTCGATTTCACCTCTTTGTATTTTAGACTAACGACATTGAAAGCAACATGCAATTCTAACGAGTAAGTATCTACCCTCGCCCCTCCAAGAAAATCATGTTTCGTGTACAAAGCAGAACCCGCGTTTGAACCATGCAGAATAGTTTTTGATTAGCATGTTTTGCTTTTACCTCGATTTTCCTATTCCACATATATTACATGTATACAAATACTCTGCTTATCATAATGTCGTCTTCAATGTTTTTCAACGGATCCGATGTGTATTCCTATCAAAATAATGAAATGGTATTAATTATTAATCTCAAACGATGTGCAGCTTTGCGATGTTGTTTTTACTGTGAATTTTCAAAAGCAGATTTTAAATGGCTGTAAGCTTTTACGTTCTTTGTAGCCTTGATAATTTATTGGATGTCAGAGATATTCCATTCTCTTTGTGAAGGGTTTTAAATGCCCATTGTTTTTAAATGAATCAGACACTCTAAGTACAACTAAATGCGAAGATAATAAGATCAAAAGTACCTCTTTTTGAATCAATTACCATCCTCTCCGAATCTGATAAAACATTTCTTAGATTAATACAGTGTACTTCTATTTTCCTTATTTGCAATTCACTGTTTATGCATACATGCAATAAAAATGCAAAAAGCATAACCTTAATCAAAAAACCCTTTCCATACGATTTTCTTTAGAAATTATATGATGATGCTTTTCTAAAAGAAACACCCTTGTTGCAACAGGGTAACTCATAATAGCCTCGAATTCATAAGGATGTTGTAACTGAAAGCTGAAGTTAACTTTTGTTTTGAAATTAAGAGAGGAAAGATATAGAAAATAACGATTCAATTTCCTCTCATATCAAATAGTCTTACAGCCTATTTATCGTGTTGGTAAAAAGACTTCGCATTTACAGCTTGAACAAACTGAATTTACGAGGTTTTGGTCTCCGACAGATGTTATCGTATCTATTAATCCACTGTATCGATCTATAACTGAGCCACATGTCGCATTTCTTTGCTTTTCAACAAAAACCTCGTAGCTGCAGATTGTTTTAAGCAGTCGTTACTAGGTTTTTGTTAAAAAGCAGTGATATACAAAGTTCTGAATCTTGAATGTTACAAACACTATGTAAATAAAAGCCAGTTTATTTCACCCTGTTTCAAAAACATGTCATTGAAAATTTTGTTACTAACAGCTTAAATATGAGAAAACCTTAACCCATTACCACACAGGGATGCCTTTTGACGTTCCGAAAAATAAAACCTTTGGAAAATATTGTAGGCTAGGAAATTGTTCGTGACAAGCAATATCGTCATTTCCCACAATGTTTTCTACAGGAAATGTCCAGGATATATAAGGTTTCATTCACTTGAAATTGTCGTCTGAAACATTTTTGAATCCGGTCAAGTCTAAAATTTGGCCGTCTGCTAAAAGGTTAAATAAAAAATGTGCTTTTGTTTTATTAATGCTTTACACTCTTTACCCTGGAATTAATTATCTCAAATAAACCATTCTCAGAGTTTAACTCCAGCACCGTCCTTAACCCTTTCCCAAACAAGACCTGGTTTTGACGTCCCTAACGGAAAAGGCTTTGGAAAACATTGAGACAAAAGAAGAAACTGCTGATAATCAGCAGTTTCTCCTTTTGTCTCAATATTTTCTATGTCATATCTTACACAAATTCTATCTTTAATAACTTCCACTTTGTCATTTGTGACAGTTTTTGAAGTGGATCACCCTAAAATTTTGTCGTTTGGGAAAGGGTTAAAGACAGTAAAAACGTGCATTTCAAAATCTTAATTACAAACATGTTACAGAAAAAAGTAGGCAATTGAATGTTCATTATTCTAAGAATTATAGCTAGCGATAAAAACATGACAGAGAAGCCCCACCTCATTGATAGAGTTGCTCTGCCAGGCCATTTATTGTGAGATATACCACAAGTAGTTTCCGCAATAGATATGTCGAAATATGACGAACTTGCAAAATTACGGTGTTTTGGCAACACTGTTTATTATTAGACAGAAAGAGATCTTTTTGGAATGGAGCGCACAAGAGCAAGTCTATATTTCATTCTTTTACTATAACAAGTCCTTTTCTGTCGCGCCACGTTTAGAATTTTTACAGATTTGATAGTAAGCACACACCTTTTTCTGCAGGGGGTGTTTAAGAACGCCAAGATAAATTACAATTTTAAAATTCTAAAGTATGTCTTCTTAGATAAGTTTTGCCGAAGAATATATTATACATACATGTAAAGGTTCATCGGTAGCTTGCGAGAGTAAATAGAAAGAGAAGACAAACGGTCTTAGAGAGACAGACAGGGCATTTATTGAGAATGACACAGAGAGGAGAAACGATATATGAAACTTTATGGTCATCCAACTCGAAAGCTGTGGCAGGCGACAGAATGAGTGTAAAAGAAAATAAGATTCTTTCGCCTCAATCTTTTCACCTTCAATAAAATCCGTTCAGGACGTATTCGGGGGAAAATGTTGACCGAGAGGGTGGAAATAAGAGATACTTTACATCATGATGATATTTTCAGTTGTTTACAAGTCAAAATTCAAGAGTTTATATTCAAATCGGGCATTTATTGGAAAGTTTAAACAAATCGATACGCTAAACATTTTGTTGATGGATTAAAACTTCATTTTTATTCACCTGATATATATTTTAATCTATTTACTCGAAAATGTAGTTTGGAATAGATACTAAACGGTACTTTTTTATCAATTATTTTCTAGCATACATTTGTTATTTTCCCCATGGTTCCATAATATGAATGGCTAAAACTATATCATTAATCCATGAAATCACTCGGCACACAAATCTCCCGCACATAAATCTCAGCAATTACATATTATATTGTCACCTTCCAAGTTTCATCAGTTTTAGGTTTCACACAATTGCAAAGAATTCTTGCTTTTACGCTGACAATTTTGCTTCCAAATCATTCAATGTCACAGGTAAACGTAAAGTATAACTTGATTCGGTAAAACGCAATAATATGCTATCGACACTTTTAAATATCCATGATATTTCATCTAGAAGTCGTCAAAACATCTGGACAGATGCTAACCCATGAGCTAGGACAACGAAAACATTGTTTTAAACTGTAGTTACGATGATTTTGTTGCAAAACCGCTATAAATGAGTTCTGACAATAAGCGTGTTTATAGCTATCATAATGACAATGAAATGCCGCCACTTTAATGCTTTCGGCAAAATGAGCCCTAATTTTTCATATCCGAAAAATTCGTTCGATTCCTAAGAAAAAAATAAGGATGGTCCAAACTCATGATACAATTTAATAACCTCTTCCTAAACATTACCTACTTGTGACTTCTATAATTAGTTTACGAAAACATTTCGATAAAAGCATAGCATGTTGATAATCAGTAGTTCGTCACTTTTCAACGAAAATCCTGTAATTAAAGTTATGAGGCTTTTATTGAAAAGCAGCGATTGTCTCTGTTTCGAAATCTTAGATGTTCTAAAACGTGCATAAATTTCATTCTATAAACATCAAAATCAAATGCTATCTACAGCAGGTTTAATATTGAAAAATCCAAAAATGTTCGGTATGAGAACTGGTTAAACAAGCATAACGATAAAATCAAATCCAGTATGTGTATTTTCAATTTCCGTACAATTCCCACAACATCCTCACTATTATACTTTACGACAAAATAAGCCACATAATTGGCACCAGTAACTTATTTATTGTGGGGGTTCTCACTTGTTTTTATAAACAACGTTTTCTTGAACAGGTAAATAACAGGTAAAATTAGTCTGCTACTAGAATATTGACAGTGTATAACTTTGAGGAGCAGATTGTCGCTGTTTTTCAACAAAAACCTCGTAACTGCAGCTTAAAACAAGCTGCAGTTACGAGATTTTTGTTGAAAGGCGACGTTGATTTATTTTTGACAACATAGAGAAATCACAAACGTTGAAAATACCATTGACACTCGCTATTTCGAAGTGGGGAGAAAGCACATTTCATCGAAATATAGAAAGCTCGACTCATCCGACAATTGAATGCTTGGTAATGTAACTATGTAGTCTGCAAAATCAATGAATCCTTTCTCAAACAAGAGGGCCAAGATGGCCCTGTATCGCTCCACTGGCTTTTAGACAATTTAACTTCAAAATTCTTCAAGGAATACAATAGAGGTCTATCCAAAGAAGATTCATGCTACGCCAGAATGAAAATCCAATAAATGATTAAGGAGCAGAAATATTTTTAAAATTACACTGTTTCATATAGCGAAAAATAAGCCTAGCCCACAGCGGCCAAGCTTTTCATCCAATCGTGAAGGAATTTGGAAGAGATTCATGCGAAGTTTGGTAGAAATTGGTCCTGCAGTTTTGGAGAAGGAGATTGTTTAACAATTTTTCCAAAATTCAATTTAATTAAATGTATTAAAATTTAAGTTCTACACGGATTTTTTTTTCACGAATTTAGAGGAGATTCATGCAAGGAAGACTCGTGTGAAAGTTAGTTAAAATTGGTCCAGTAGTTTTGGAAAAGAAGATTTTTCGAAAATTTAATTTAATCTAATTAATCAAAATTAAAGTTCTACACAGAATTTATTTTTTTGAAGGAATTAAGAAGAGATTCATGCAAGGATCATTTCTGTAAAGTTTGGTTGAAATAGGTCCAATAGTTTTGGAGAAGAAAAATCTTAAAAGAATTTTCGAAAATTTAATTAATTAAAATTCAAGTTATACACAGAATTTATCTTTTTGAAGGAATTAGGAAGAGATTTATTCAAGGAAGATTTCTGTGAAGTTTGGTTGAAATTGGTCCAGTAGTTTTGGAGAAGAAGAATTTTAAAAATTTTTCGAAAATTTAAATCAATTAAATTAATTAAAATTCAAGTTCTGCGCAGATTTTATTCTTTTGAAGAAATTTGGTAGAGATACTTGCAAGGAAGATTTCTGTGATGTTTGGTTGAAATTGGTCCAGTAGTTTTGGAGAAGAAGAATTTTTCAAGATTTTTCGAAAATTTAATTCAATTAAATTAATTAAAATTTAAGTTATACACAATATTGATCTTTTTGAAGAAATTAAGAAAAGATTCATACAAGGAAGATTTCTGTGAAGTTTGGTTGAAATTGGTCCAGTAGTTTTGGAGAAGAATAATTTTTAAAGATTTTTCGAAAATTTAAATTAATTAAAATTCAAGTTCTGCGCAGATTTTAGTCTTTTGAAGGAATTTGGTAGAGATTCATGCAAGGAAGATTTCTGTGAAGTTTGGTTGAAATTGGTCCAGTAGTTTTGGAGAAGAAGAATTTTTCAAAAATTTAATTCAATTAAATTAATTAAAATTCAAGTTCTGCACAGATTTTATTCTTTTGAAGGAATTTGGTAGAGATTCATGCAAGGACGATTCGTGTGAAGTTTGGTTGAAATTGGTCCAGTAGTTTTGGAGAAGAAGATATTTAAAGAAAAAGTTTACGCACGGACGGACGGACGCACGGACGGACGGACGGACGGACGGACGACGGACACAGGGCCATGACATAAGCCCTGCTGGCCTTCGGCCAGTGGAGCTAAAAACCATTTAGACTGTTCCAATTATAAAAGCTATTCTAGACGACGAAATGAGTGTTGAAAAAGATTGAAATTATGTATGATAAGCGCAAAATATGTTGTTGAAAAGGAGAAAACACTGGTTATAAGGATTATCATAGCAATGATTTCCCAGTACTTTTCTATTTCGGACTTCAAAACATGCATTTTTGGATCAGTCTAATCCTACTCTGATTATTAAAGTGTTAAGAAATATTATATATCTACTCCAATGTATTAATGAACGTGCAAAGCCGACTTGGGAAGTCAGTTTTTGCCCGTCTACAGCTTACATCTATCAGAATTAATGGTTTGAAAGCGATGAAATATGTGCATTCTTGCTGCCAGAGATATATAAACAGCAGCGAGTTGCTTGCACAGAAAACACTGTCAATGAAAATACCTTTCCAAATCGTCGCTTTTCATCGAAAATCTCGTAACTGCAGCTTGTTTTAAGCTACGGTCATGAGGTTTTCGATGAAAAGCAGCAATATTTCAAGCAGATATCAAAGTGTTAAGTGATTTGTGGAAGTATCAAGTAAAGAAGCAACTGCATACTGCTTTTCACAACCCATTGGTTTTAACTCAACATTTGCTAGATCTTACGTCATTTGTGCAGGGGACAGCAGATTTCTTATTGACCAAAGACTACATTAAACAAGCACATTTTATGAAATGTGCACGAAGAGTATAATTTGGATTGACTGGAATTTAACGCTTCCTTGTACCGCTGTGGCCATTTTACGACGCCTGGAGCACCTAACCATGGATACTGTCATTTCGCACTCCAGTATTACCGCAACATCATTTAAGCCTTCAGCTGCCTCCAACTGCTCGCCCAAATAATTATGCGATTGATTTTTCAATCATTGGCAAGGGCCGATCCAGGACTTTTTTCCGGGAGGTCAAAGCCCAAATGTTGGCTTTTGATAAGAAGTTATACAGAGTGTCCCAAAAAAAACGGAACCCTATTTCAAAGTCAAATATTTCAAAGCGAAAGCATAGAATCTAATTTTTGAATTCGCAGTACTAAAGATACATTATTTTTTGCACATGTGTTCAAAATTTCACTTCAAAATATGTATTGGTTCAAAAGTTATGTGAAATTTAATAAGGACACTAAAAACCGTTTTAACACGAAATCGATTTTTGCGTCTTGTTTTTTCGTGAAAGCGCACTGACGGTCAACTGTTGAGTTCTTTACCGTTGTACAAGTACGTACCAATTTTCTCAAAATTTATTAATATAAAAGTGTCGCATGTGCAAATTGAGTCCGTAAGGTGGTTGTTTGAAATATTCTAACCCTTTCCAAGACCACAAAAAGTTAGGGTGGACTGGATTGAAAGCTGTTGCTGATGACAAAATTGACGCTGATAAAGACAGAATTTGCGTAAAATACTGCACAGAAAATATAGAGGCAAAAGGAGAAAATGCTGGTGACCATTATTTTCTTCTTTTGTCTAAAAACTTTCTCAAGCTAATTCTCTCATGGATGTCAAAACCAGTTCTTGTTTGTGAAAGGGTTAAAGTACTTGGCATTTGAGCGCTGACGGACATGTTGTAGAGTAATAAAATAACTGCATATGATTGATTACAAGTATTATGAATCTTTGATACACTTTGATATTTTGTTTGTGTTCGTTTTTTGTTTTGGTTACACCGCAGCTCTACTTTAACAATTTATTTGTTAGTGGTAAAGATGTAACGAATATGCACTATTGTAAGTAAAATGTTTCAATATCACTTTTGTATTGTATTAAACAATTGTTAAAGTGACATTTCAGAATTTTTTGTCATAAATTTTACTTTTATCTTTATCTGAAAGAGCATATTTCCTTATGAAAATTCTGAAAAGTTCAAGCCAAAATATTGCGCCGTTTACGAGAAATTTATAATTTTGTGTTAAAATTGAACAAATTGTTGTGGACAACAGTTCGGATTTATATGCAATTTATCGATTATGTCTCAACTTTAAATGCGTGTTTCTCGCTTATTGCTGACAACTTAAAAAAACTAATAGTATTTCTACTCATTAGAATAACAAATCTTGGCATCAAGACATACTTTAAAAAATTGAAATTGGAATGAAATGTCCCTTTAAGAGTCTAGTGTAGGCGCGCGCTGCGAACGGAAAGATCGATATCGTGTTAAAATGGTTTTCCGGGTGCATTCATTTGAATGCCAATATTTTCGAAACTAATAGACATTTTTCAACCAAATTCTAACTGCTGATAGAAAACTGTCGTTTCTATTGCATATTCAAATTTGGTGGAGACACATCACTTAATACATGAGCAATTCACTTTCAAAAATGGGTTACGTTTTTATTGGGACACCCTGTATAGTCAAAATTCAATTTTCAGCCAATTCCAGGAGGGGGGGGGTCATGACCCCCTGACCCCAGCCATAGATCCGCTATTGATTGATGGGAAACAAATGTCAGTTAAGATATTTACTTCGACTGGGGATCGAGCCCGGAACCCCAATAGTGAGCATCCGATACGCTACCAACTACCCTGTGCCCACATTCGAGGATATTAATATCAAAACCTGTTTCAAATACATGAACGACATTTCGCTGATTTGGCCTACATATGCCCTTTTTCTTACAATTTGGACAAGACGTTAAGTTAGATAACCACCTTTTTAGAGAGGCGTAAGGTTATATCATATTACCTTATTCTGTAAACATTTTCTTTAAAAGCATCAACCTAAAAATTGTGTACTTGCAAAGGGTTAAGTTATTTACTTCAACAAGTATCTATACATCACAAATATGTTGCCATAAACCTCATTCTGGTGTTTTCTCATTATTCCAACAAAAAAATATTGCGCAATAACCTACGTTAACGAGAATTCCCGAACATTACCGAGCGCACTTCATGCTTGTTTTAATATAATCGTAGCAGTTAACGAGTTTAGCCGAACATTCCCGAGCATCTTCATCCTTTCCAAAACAATAACCATGTTAGTCATCTTTATGAGAAAACGTTTTGGAAAAATTGAGAGAAAAGAAGAAAATGCTGGCTTCCAGCATTTTCTTCTTTTCGCTCAATGTTTTCCATTATATGCCATACAATTACCCCGTCTTTAATAACGACCATTTTCTGGTCTGCAGCGCCTATGAATTCGGACGAGTCTCGTTTCGTTTTTGTTAATTCGTAATTGTTCGTTTGAAGAAAAGGTAGATGCTGATTATAATACAATTGTCGGCACACGTCTGCTTACTCAATCAATTGAGGAATGCTGTTGCGTGATTTACTAACACTTTACACTGCTTTTTTATTAGGATGCTGTTCAAGACTTCTAGTTTTGATTCATATAGCTAGACTGATACCGTTCTTAAACGACGAAATACGCGATATTCGACTTGTCTGGCTTAAAGACATTACACAAAACTGAAGACACACTTTATGTCACTCTAATGAATAGATCAAACATTGAGAGAAAGGAGAAAATAAACTTTTGAATGCTGAACATTGCATGATTACATCACACTTAATTCTAATTTGTTTTATTTGGTTGCTGTTCAAAGTTTCGTGAACATTTCCAAAAAGCAAATCTGCCGACCGTTTGAAAATGGGGTGATATATATAATTTATTGATACGTTAATCAGTTATTATTCTTTTCCCGAAGTATTTCTCAAGACTTGACACAGTTATGATCATTGTGTAATTTGTTCTGGAAAAAAGGAGGACTTGTGGGTTATGTAACCAATTGTTGATTCAGACCGGCCCGTGCATACACACAGTCTGATCAAAATCGATACTGATCTCTTATAGCTTCTGCACAACCCATATCAACTCTCAGACAGTCGATAGGGTCCTGATCAGACTGAACTATTGTACAAAGTGATTTTTTTGTTTGTTGTTATTCAGATATTTAGCTCAGACGGTGGAAATCCCATATGGACCCTTTTCAACTCAAAGGTTCTTATCAATCATAGCGATGTTTTCTATCTAAATAGTTTTGCAGTTGCAAGAATATTTCAAAACCTTTATCAGATAAATTCCATTTGTTTTATCCCAGATATCAAGACACTTTAGAAATATCAAAAATAAAAAGACATAAAACATACAGATAATTCCTATCGACGGCTACATGTATTATTCCTTTCCCAAAACAAGACCTGGTTTTGACATCCCTAATAGAAAATGCTATGGGAAACATTGAGACAAAAGAAGAAAATGCTGATAATCAGCATTTTCTCCTTTTGCCTCAATGTTTTCCATGCTACATTATACACTAGTCATACATGTATGTAAATCAACACTTATTCTGTGCTCTGCAGCAACTTTCAAATAAGACTTATCTAACGTTTGCTGTTTTGGAAAGGATTAATTAAACATTAAACAGCGCACCACGTACATGTTCTCGTACATGTAACAGAAACTACCAAATGGCAATGAATTCTGTGCTAAAAGTATACGTGGCTTATCGTTATATTTTGATAAACCGTCGGTGTTGTTACAAAATCTCGTAACTACGGCTTGATTCAAGCCGTAGTAACGAGATTTTATAACAACATCCATGAAATAATATTTGTTTGTCCGAAAATGCGTCACTGTTAAACGGATAAAATCGTTCCCTATTTCTACAGGCCCTGTAATATATACTATTAGAATTTTGGCTGAAGTTATGCTGAAGTTCGTCATTTTCTTCTTTTCTCTCGATATTTTTCCACAGTCTGGCAGTTTAGATTTATATTCAAAAACAAAATGTGAAAAGCATAAAAAATGAAGGATAATTCCCATCACCACGTATTATACGATAAACAGAACACCACGTATAAATGTTAACAGTAACTATACAGGAATTACGTCTATTAATTATTTATCCAAGTATATAGCAGACACTTCGTATAACGATCTTGTCATGATATTTTCACAGCAATCGAAACCTTTCATCCATTCCTAGACAAAAAAACAATTTCACCCACACAAACATAAATATTGCAAATAGTAGACATTGCATTATAGCATTGACAAATCCGGAGAAAAAAGATGAAATGCTGCTAACATATAATATAACAGAAATTACATCTATTAATAATTCATCGTAGCATTATATCTCTTCATCTTTCAAAAGCTCATGACTGCAGCTTAGAACAAGCTGCAGTTACTATGTCTTCGAAGAAAATCTACAATATCTTAAGTTGCAGTCCCGTTGCCTTAGAATTATCGTCATGATATTTCCACAACAGTTGTCCTTTAAATTGTTTCATGAACAACAAACAAATATTATATGTCAGGCCCGTAGGAAGCAATTACATATTGGACTGGATCAAGCCCTGTGTCTGAATATTGCATTTTTGGCCAACATTGGGGTGGGGGTGGGGGGTGGGGGTGGGGGGCTAAGCCCTCCCTAGCTTTGGGGTGGGGTTAACCCTCCCCAGCACCCCCCCGTTCTCACGGGCCTGTGTATCGTTGCTTTTCAACAAGAACAATGTTGTTGTTGAAAGCGGTGATATTGTGAAATTCATACATTTTTACATTGAAAATTCGAGAGATTGAAATGAGAAAATGCTTCGTACACAATGTTTTAGAGATAACATCTCAGGTTCTATCAATCATTCATCAACGTATTAAGAACATCGCCGTAGTACAGCAATCTTGTCGTGATATTTTTACATGTGCTAAAGTCGTTTGATTGTTATCTTCTTACACTTTTGCAAGTGTCTAAAGTACATGCGACAGAAAAAAGCTTCGAAAATACATTTTTCGTGAATGTTCTCGACATTGGACAAGAAAGTAATATTAATGTGACCCGTCACGCTAAAAGGGACCTGATCGGATGTGTGAAAAATATCGACCCTAGTCAGTCTGCGCAGTCCGCGCAGCCTGACTAGGGCCGACGTTTTTCACTTGTATGTAATTTTCTAAATCTGGAATGTTTTCCCCATCTTTACTATATGTTCATTTATCGTATACGGGATCTTGTTGACCTGTGCTGGGCCGACAAGTTTGTCAAAATTTGGATTTTTGGAGTTCGGATAAGGTCCCTTTTAGCGTGATGGGTCACATTTGTATCAAAATAAATCAGAGTCTGACGGGAACTTTGAAAGGAAGTTCAAAGAAGATAACGTGTTTGTTAACAAACATAATAAAGTAAAGCCACGTGATTACCCCCCCCACACACACACACACACACACACTTTTCAGGGCTTATGATAATTTTCATATGTAAAGCCGCATTGTATGAAAAATGAGACCACAGGACCTTAGCGTACATGTACTATATTACACTTCAATACAGTATTGAGAATGAAACCAATTAAGGAAATGAAATACGCTATATATATAATGCCATAGATGACATTGAATGGAAGCTATTTCAATTAAACTCGATCTAACGTTGGGAATAGATCATTACCATTCCCAAATATTGACAATTTTTAACGGTCTTCAAGATAAAAAATTATGAAAAGCATTGTGGAAAATGAAGAAATTGCTTGTGACAAGCTAGATCTATTTCTTCATTTTCCACATTTTTTTAAACCAAAAAAATAAAATTCAATTCTCTAATGCTATGGTCACACATAGCCGGGTGACGAACCGGTTTTAGTTCTCGTAAACCGTACACGGTTTTGCTACGGAATTAGGGGGTGATTTGCATACTCCACGGGTTGATACGGCAAGATAAAGTTTTTCAATACGGATTTCAGAAAGCAATGTACGGGTTGGTAAGGGTCGAAACGGGTCGACACGGGTAGAACTGAATAATACAACTAAATGCAGCTGCGGGTCAATAAGGGTCGGTACGGATTAGGTAAACGGGTCGACACGGGTCGACACGGAATATGACACTTCCGTGCACGGAAATTGAAATCAACGTGGTGACCAAATCATAAAAATCGCGGTCACACATAGCCGGTTTTCGACACGGGTCCACACGGAATTAATAACCGTGTCTACCCGTTTCTACCCTTATTGACCCGTGTCGCAACCCGTATTAATTCCGTGTGAATTTTGTGGCGATGGTGCGGTTTTATAAAGTTTTTGGTCTTGTTCAAAAATCTAAACGGATTTCAAAACCGTATCACCGCCCGTGTGGACCTGTGTCTCACCGTATTGACCCGCACGGACCCCTTTCAGCAAGAAGCAATAGCCGTATCTACCCTTTTCGTGTGTAGTATTGTCTTTGTTATTATTATTATTATTATTATTATTATTATTATTATTATTATTATTATTATTATTATTATTATTATTATTATTATTATTATTATTATTATTACTTTATTTTTATTTGCTCTTTTTTATTTTTTATATCTTATTCCTATAAGAAGAGTAGACCACTGTCGATGTTATTTTGTCTGAGGGATATTTTTGTTAAGCGGCTTCTAAAAGAGAAGCATTGACCCTGGCTATTTTTGTCGGTGATTCACAGCACTTTTATCACTAAATACGATGTACAATTTGATGTTAAGACGTTGATATGCCGGTGATGCGATGCGACGGCGTTTTGAGGCAGATACCTTGCCAGTCAAGAAAACATCAATATAAGATTATACACCGAGTTAAGAATTGTCAAAATGTCGACGATTCCGCATAATCTCCGTCGGAATATTTCAAATCAAACTGTCAATCAGTCACATAAAAGTGAGGCCTCTACAGAAGCGTAGATTATTTTCTTTGCATCCGTGAGTAATCAGGTGGTGTGCACGTCGTCGAACGAAACTCAGCAGGGAACACATTGCAGTATATCGAATTAGGCTCTGTGAGATGTCAACGACATGATTTCTGACAAGGGAAATGGGTCAAGACACTTCGACGATATTTAAAAGTCGAGTAATCATCGACACTTTACCAACATCTTCAAACGTGAGAAAGCCGTCGTCTGATCGGATGAAAATAACTTGAAAGGCCGACACCTCACGGATTATACCAAAATACTGATTTCGTCGGCAAAGTCGTCGATCAATCAACAATGTCTGTTGAAACTTTTCCCGATGTGACCAAAACCCCTCAATAACACAAAGATCGCTTTTGCGTCGGCCGATGCGTCGATATATCGAAGACGCATCGCGTCAGTACTACCAAAACCGGCCCGTACCGTACAGCCGGCGCAATGCAGTGTGTATGGGACTCCATGCAGTTCACGTGCATTGTACCGCTAGACATGAGGTCATTATTCGGTACAAGAATGAGATACGGGTTGAAAAGGGTCGATGCGGTATGAACCGGGTTGCCGTACACGGAATTGAAATCCGTGTCGATTTTTTTAACATAGTCAAAACATGTTCGCTGCCGTATCGTTCTAACAAACCGGACACGGAATCTAAAAGGGTGGCGATACGGGTCAATAAGGGTTGAAACGGGTCGACACGGGTCGACACGGTTTTAATTCCGTGTGGACCCGTATCGTAAAACCGGCTATGTGTGACCATAGCTTAAATATTGTCGTCTACAATATTTTTGAATATTTACCAGTTTGAAACTTTGTCGAGTGAAAATTGATTTAAAATACTTGTTATGCTGATGCTGGCTTATTCCATCCGGTTTGGCAGGTAGCATAGAACAAGACTAGCCTGCACATTCGTGCAGCCTTATCTTAACTCTATACACTACCTGTTCGTACAAATTAAAACTATGTTTTTCAATAAACTTCGATCGATTATTGGAAGAAAAGATCACTATCAATTCTCTTTAATTTTATGGATATCATGCTGAGTCTGGCCTTTTGAACCAGGTCTGGCAGGTAGCATAGAACAAGATCAGCATTTACATTCGTGCAGTCTGATCTTATTCTATACACTACATGTTGTTTCATATTGACTGGGCATGACAAGGGTTAAACTAAGTTATTCAAGTTCAACCTATGGCCCAAGGGACAAGATAAAAGATGGTCACAGTTGTACGGATATATTAACTCTTTCCCAAACACGATCTGGTTTTGACGGCCACAATTATTATGAGTTGAGTTGAGTATATTTTAACACTTTTCCAAACACTACCTGATTTTGACGTCCCTAAAAGGAAAAGTTAAAGAAAACATTGAGACAAAAGAAGAAAATGCTGATAATCAGCATTTTCTCCTTTTGTCTCAATATTTTCTGTGTTATTTTGTACACATATTCAATGTTTATCAACTGTGATTATGCTTTAGAGGGCATTGAAGGAAAAGAAAGAAATGCTTTCAACGAGCGTTTTCTTCCTTTCTTTTGATGTCTTCTTCCTTAATCAAACAGTTTAGATTCGCAGAATATGCGAAGATAATTCCTGTAATTGGACCAGTCTTATCTTTTATTGTCTAGGCACGGGTTTCATTTCGTTGTGTGTACAATCAGTGTGTATTTCGTTTCGGTTATAGTATGCGAAAGTGTAACCAGTTGGGAAGATGGGCTCTAGTCATTGACCTGGCCAGCGTCCGAATGTTGGGGGGCTAAATTGGATTTTCGCTAAATGTCCAATGTAAAAAACTAAGGTTCGGCATTTTTGGTCAACTTTGAAGGGTCTTACCCCATAGTCCCCTGTTTCAACGGATCTTTGAGTGAATACATGTTTTCAAGCTGCATTCAAACTAGAAACACGATCGGTCAATGCAAATTGATTTATAATTTCACTCTACTATATTCCAGTTAGGATATTATAATAGATGTTTACAGATGTTACATACGTATACAAGCGAAAGCCGTTCTCAAATTCCAAAGACTCGTACTATCGCTTACAAAATTACGGTGGTTAAGAATTATCAAAAAATATTTTTGTTTGAATACAAATGAGTCCGGATCTGGAAAAACGTCCCGTATAGCATTTAAAAACAACATGGTTCCAGATCCTGGTTCCGTGCTGGCTAGACTGCATCAATGCCCAGTCTGGCTGTCTCAAATGCTACAAGGGACGTTTTTCCAGATCTTGGCTCAAATGTATATAAATCATTCAAACAAGGCTGTGCCATGATATCGCATCC
Source organism: Fragum sueziense (assembly GCA_963680895.1). Classification (NCBI taxonomy): domain Eukaryota; kingdom Metazoa; phylum Mollusca; class Bivalvia; order Cardiida; family Cardiidae; genus Fragum; species Fragum sueziense. Next base: position 14,945,137 of record OY804596.1, read on the forward strand.
GGACTATAGTGGAAGAAGTTGTGTTTACATGTGAAGTTAATCAAATCAAAGCTATGATACATGAAGGGTATGAATGATGAAGGAATCCCGTAACAGATGTTGGGATAAGTAGTACTAATCCTTAACCTTTTCCCAAACAGCAAAATTTCAAAATTTCCATTTCAAAAGCTGCTGTAGAGGACAAATAGACCTTGCTTAAAATAGAAGTTGTATACAATATAGCACAGAAAATATTGAGACAAAAGGAGAAACTGTTGGTTATCAGCAGTTTCTTCTTTTGTCTCAATGTTTTCCCAAGCTATTTCTGTTAGGGACGTCAAAAGAAGGTCTTGTTTGGGAAAGGGTTAATATTTTTCCAAACAAGACGACTTCGAAACCCCTAATAACACAATAGGGAAAGCTAGTAGCTAATCCTAAGCACAAACCCGTTGGAACGAAGCGGGGGATAAACCTCCCAAAATTTGGCCAAATTTTTCTTACAGGCCTATCATTGTGCAAATTTAGTGAATATCCAATTTAGCCCTTCCAATATTCTGACACTGGCCCGGACAGGGGCTTTAGCCCCCAATATCAAATTGCTTCCTGTGGGCCTGAAGCCCTATATAAAATAAACATTGCCTTTTAAGTATGTTCCTAATGAAAAAGGCTTGGGAAAGAATATGAACAAAAGTTGAAACGGTTGATTACCATAATTATAAATTTCTACGTTCACTACAATAATTTCTAAGCTCTGAGTACTGTGCTATATTTTAAACAAACACACACTCTATTATAAAACTAACTTTATTAATAACACAAATAAAACTATACAAAATTATTCTCACACATTTTCACAAAAACTACACACAAAAAACAATTGACTCACAATTTTGTTATAAAATACAACGTTTTGATGTATTTAAGATAAATTGATAGTTCACTTTGTGACACTTTAGAAATGTCAAACAACAGTTTGATCACGTGGAATGCTATTTATAGACCCTTGCGAGGGAGTCGGTTAAGTTAAAAACGCCGTGACTACAGCTTAACCAAGCCTTAGTTACAACATTTTCGAACGCAAAGAGTGATAAACCTCTCATTTCTCGAATCACACAAAGTGAATGCAGTAGTAGATAGACATCAGCTGATTCTATTTCATACTATTCAGTGTTATAGGCCTATATCGAAAGTTTTGTGTAAGACTAAGAAGAAATAAGCTTGGATTTGAAATAGGCCGCATTGTCTTATATTATTTGAGACTAACATTGGCCAAGATCAGTCTGTGCTTGTGCACAGTCTGATCCAGATCTATGTTATTCTCAAACAAAATAGTTTCTCAATTAGGCCTACTTGAAACAACACGTAGAAAGCAGCGAAGACCATGATAAGACTGCAGTTAGTTGCACTCAGCTACATGTAAAACCCAAGGGCGGATTCGTATTTTTTTCCAGGGGGTTAGAGCACAAATGATAGGCTAGAATGTGACAAATATAGTTGCTTTTGACGAAGTTTTCGTTTAAAAGCAGCGATATGTAACAAAAAACTAAAGTTATATTGTCAAAATTTAATTTCTCGGGCAATGCCAGGGGTGGTCCGGACCCCCCCCCCCCGGACCCCTCTAGATCCGCCCTTAAAACCTATCAGGAGCAATGGACGTCTTTACTACAGGACCCCTTTTCCAGATTGCAGTTCAATTACATGTCGCAGGCACAAAACCAGTATATTACTGCTTTTCAACAAAAACCTCGTAACTGCAGCTTCAAAACAAGCTGCAGTTACGAGGTTTTCGATGAAAAGCGAGAATAACTCATACTTGAATATATGGAAATTATATGCTAGGTCAACCACATAATTGTTTACAATTGTCTAAATTGTTACAATTTAACTTGTCAGGCGAACTGCACATTTGACTATTACATTTTGAATATCACATGTCCAGAAATGATAAAATTCATTTATCTCTCAGTGAGAGAGAGATTGGGGACTGAGATTGGGTGTAGTAGTATTGGTGATAGGAAAGTCAGGAATCCATGGTTAGTGGTCCAGCCGCGCGATATGACAGAATGCATTTAAAGTGACATTTCATATTTATTTTTACATAAATTTTACGTTTATTCTATCTGAAAGAGCATCTTTTCTTATGAAAATTCTGAAAATTTCAAGTCAAAATGTTGATCCATTTACGAGAAATATATATCTTTGTGCTAAAATTAAACAAATTGTTGTGGACAACAGTTCAGGTTTATATAGAATTTGTCATTTCTGTCTCAACTTTAAAGGCCTGTTTTTTGCTTATAAATAACAACTTCAAACAAGAGGGCCAATATGGCCCTATATCGCTCACCTTAGAGATCATCAAGATGATCATTTTTGTCTCATCTCACATACACAACTTCTGGACAATGTTCATTAAAGGAAACAATTTAAACAATGCTGGTATTAGAGAGTTATACTACCATTGGAAGAGCACAATTTACCTTAAGGATCTCTGATAAGCAGAATTAGAGAAGATTGTATCATTATGAGACAATTATGAATACACAATTTCAAATGCCTTACGCCGAACATTTTAGGAGAAAAATGTACAAAATTTCCTTCTTTGTCTAAATATGAAATTCGATATCCACAACATATGTTCAATTTTTCTTGTATCACAATAATTTGAAGTATTTTTGGTAGAGGGCGTTGAGATGATTCTACACACAAACTTTCAAAGCTCTAGGCCAAACGGTTCAGGAGAAGAAGATTGTACAAGATATCCTTCTTTGTCTCTATATGATGATTCGATACCCACAACATAGGGCCAATTTTCCTTGTATCACAATAATTTGAAGTATTTTGGTAGAGGGCTTTGAGATGATTTTTCTAAGCTCTAGGCCAAACGCTTTAGGAGAAGAAGATTGTACAAGATCTCCTTCTTTGTTACTATATGAAATTCGATACCCACAACATAGGGCCAATTTTCTTTGTATCACAATAATTTGAAATATTGCAGTAGAGAACCTTGAGATGATTCTACACACAAAATTTCAAAGCTCTAGGCCAAACGGTTCAGGAGAAAAAGATTGTACATGATTTCCTTCTTTGTTTCTATATTAAATTCGATACCCACAACATATGGCTAATTTTCTTTGTATCGCTATAATTTGAAATGTTTCAGTAGAGGGTCTTCAGATGATTTAAACACAAAATTTCAAACCTCAAGGCTAAACGGTTCAGGAGAACAAGATTGTACAAGATTTCCTTCTTTGTTTCTATATGAAATTCGATACCCACAACATAGGGCCAATTTTCTTTGTATCACAATAATTTGAGATATTGCAGTAGAGAACCTTGAGATGATTCTACACACAAAATTTCTAAGCTCTAGGCTAAACGGTTCAGGAGCAGAAGATTGTACAAGATTTCCTTCTTTGTTTCTATATGAAATTCGATACCAACAACATAGGGCCAATTTTCCTTGTATCATAATAATTTCAGAGATTTCATTAGAGAACCTTGGGATGATTCTACACACAAAATTTCAAAGCTCTAGGCCAAACGGTTCAGGAGGAGAAGATTGTACAAGATTTCCTTCTTTGTTTCTATATGAAATTCGATACCCACAACATAGGACCAATTTTCTTTGCATCACAATAAATTGAAATATTGCAGTAGAGAACCTTGAGATGATTCTACACACAACATTTCTAAGCTCTAGGCTAAACGGTACAGGAGCAGAAGATTGTACAAGATTTCCTTCTTTGTTTCTATATGAAATTCGATACCCACAACATAGGGCCAATTTTCCTTGTATCATAATAATTTCAGAGATTTCATTAGAGAACCTTGAGATGATTCTACACACAACATTTCTAAGCTCTAGGCCAAACGGTTCAGGAGAACAAGATTGTACAAGATTTCCTTCTTTGTTTCTATATGAAATTCGATACCCACAACATAGGACCAATTTTCTTTGTTTCACAATAACTTAAATATTTCAGTAGAGGGCGTTGAGATAATTCTACACACAAAATTTCAAAGCTCTAGGCTAAACGGTACAGGAGGAGAAGGTTGTACAAGATTTCCTTCTTTGTCTCGAAACTCGATACCCACAACATAGGGCCAATTTTCCTCGTATCACTATAATTTGAAGTATTTTGGTAAAGGGTCTTTAGACGATGCTGCATACAAAAGTTCAAGACTCTAGGCCTTATAGTTTGGGAGGAGAAGATTTTTAGTAATTGTGGACAGACAGACGGACGGACGGACGGACACACCAACATTTCAGGATTAAGTGTTTTTTTTTTCTTTGATCTTTATGAAGAAAAGTGCCACATAAAATGGCATGGTTTAAGTGGAATTGTTCTTATTTCATATAAATTTTGGACGGATTGAACCACATAAACCCACGGACGTTGATCCGGACGGACAGACGGACGACGGACGGTGAGCGATCACAATAGCTCACCCTCAGCACTTCGTGCTAAGATGAGGTAAAAACTGATAGCATTTCTACTTATTAGAATAAACAATCTTTGCATCAAGAGATGCTTTTAAAATGAAATGTCATTTTTAAAGTGGCTTTAAACCATATCTAATCAATTAAGACTCCTTTTAGAGTTTTTAGAAGGGAAGGCTCCGGAAGTATTTGAAGAAAAAGAAGAAAATGGAATATAGTTATATTTTGATGATTGAGAAAGGGTTAATGAACTGCAGTTAAACCTTTCCCAAATGACACGATTTAAGACTGTTCAAATTTGAAAGCTGTTGCAGACAATAAATCAATGGTGAAGATATAGAATTTGTATAGGCTACAATGTGCATCCAGCAAAGAAAGTATTGAGGCAAAAGGAGAAAATACTGGTTTTGTCGGAGTTTTCTTATTTTGCTGCAATGTTTCCCAGTGATTCTTTATCAGATATGCCAGAACAAGATATTGTTATATGAAGCCAGGGTTAGAGCAATTTTAAGAATCAGGAAACAACGAGTGCAAAACCTCGTATGTCTATGGTTGCGATTTTCAAAGTACAAACTTATGTGTCCAGTGGAGACAATTATCGCAGGTTTTGAGATATTTTTACATATCAGTATTATTGACAAGTTATATGTGAACAATATGTCCACATTTCAAGTAAAACATTTCAGTTTGGAAAACGTTGTTACATCTTCTCCTCTCCCCTTTAAAATTTTCCAAAAACAGATACGAGGTTTTACATTTACAACGACGATAGGCTAATTATATTAAAGTAAAAGGGAGATAAACCGAGTACTTCTGTATTCAACGATTGACCGATAACCTCCCTTATTTTGCAGCAAATCGATTTTACCATTTTCTAAGCGAAGGAATTCTAAACTGCTTCGAATCAAAAGCTACTGTAATCGACAAAATTTGTGTTAGTGTGAAGAAAATTTGTGTACATTATTGTACAGGAAATAATGAGGGAAAACATACGAAACAAGCTGTGTTTGTGAAACACAAATGCCCCAGAAAAGGATATGTTTCTAAAATGTTAAGTTTTCATGTTAAGGGTTGATAGGGGTAATCACATGAACTTGAGGAACTCTTCAAGGTCATATTGCTTTGAATAGATAGATATCATTGAAAGGAAGTTGCATCAATTTCAGCTTTGTATGTCCAATACTTTTGGAGAAAAGACAAAAAGTAAAGTTTTCGGACAGACAGATAGACAGACAGACGGACGGACATGAGCAAAAGAATATGCCCCGATCTTTCGATGCAGGGGCATAAAATACTGCTTATCAGCATTTTTCTTCTTTTGTTTCAATGTTTGTCCAAGGCATGTTCCATTACGGGCTTCACAATGTCTTGTTTAGGAGAGAGTTAAAATGATTTTGAAAAATGATGTAAAGACATGGGGAAATGTGTAATCTCTCCATTGACAGTGCTGTATTGCGTTTTGTTCTTCATTGTTTGCAAACAATATATACTAGAGGAAAGAAGAAACGCAACAACTATTTTTGTTATTTCTCTTAATTCGTTAAAGTTATTGAGTCAAAGTTGCTACCGATTATTACATGGTATTTTATCTTGAAAATGATTTTTGTGTTCACGTAAGAACATGTCTTGCCTGTGATATAACGTCAAAATAGACGTTTACACGTTTCTCACGTACAAACCTTTAAATATCGAAACTTTACTGAAAACTCTTTAATTTGTGTAGATGCAATTCGACTCGACAAAAGGCAATGATTTTCGTTTGGATTTAATCCCTCATATTGTTTAGCGACCTATTCAAGGACGTCGTCCTGTAGCAATTGTGATGTTTACGAATGGATCATCTCAATCCGCAGTTGCTGTTGACTTTGGTATAAATCGGTTGACAAAATAGTGCTTGAGATAACGTCTTAGAACCAACAGAACAACTGACGGTCGCCCGAAAAGCGGTCGTCAACGTCTAACGCCACGACGTCAGGACCATAACGTTGGCTTATTTTACCTACGGAAACAAATTATCTTATCGGGAAAAGTTGTTGATGCTATTCATAGACAGTACAGCAATCAAATTCACGCCAAGAATCGTTGACGTCAGTTTGGATTGCGTCCAAGAACGCATTTAACGTTGACGCCAAAACGCTCTTATTCTAAATGCATATTGATGGCACGTACAACCTGTAACCTTGGTGAAATTTTGACACTAGAAATTCAAATGATGAAGTTTTTACTATGAATTGAAAAAAGTGCTCGAATTAGGGTGATTCTGAGAAAAACAGAAAATAAAACGTACGATCGAATTATTTTTTGGTTGCGTTTCTTTATTCCTTTAAAGTATATATGCATAATATTCGAGAAGTAGGATAGAAGCATTAATAGTCAGAGTTGACGTTTTCTCTATTTCTCCTAGACCTTTCTCAAACCTTGCATCGTTGACGTCCCTAAAAGAAGATTTGGTAATCACTCAGTTTGTACTCTTCTACAGAACTTCTCACGCACTTTCTAATCTAAATTTTTAACAAATTTTAACGTTGTTTTCCACGATTCTTTTTTAATTTCCGCCTGTCTAAACATAAGTTGTTTGGGAATGAGTAAAACGTGTCATTTGCGACCAACATATCATCATTTCGTCGTCTTGTTTGAACCTGGTTTATTCATTAGAATGTGTACGGTCATGGAAAACATTCCATCTAATATACACTGTTCCAGAATAAGCCTTCTCTTTTCCGAGTCTATTGTTACTTTCGAATGTTCAGAAATGTTTTGTTCATTTGCTGTAAATTGTTTTGCAAGGAAGATATCGTTCTTAGCCTTCGACGCATTATGTATGCGATACAGGACGGCCATTCGTGCACTTGAATCCGAAGTTGGAAAGCTTCCAGGTTCACAAGTCAGTTTGAACGCATCAATATATTTATCATTCCGTAGATTGTTCCAAAGCCCTTCGCAATTAAAGGTTATTCCCCAAAGCATCCCATTCCCATAGCTGTTTTTTAGCTTTAAAAAGGGAGGTTTGTACTCCGGGTTCGCACTAAGTTCACGTTTAGCGTATCGTGCGTCATCAAAATCAGCCATATCGATACCATGTCCTCTAAAAGGAACAAAGGCAATTGAAAATGCATATTTATTCTCCGTCAAAATAAACCTAGGTAAACATTCTTCAAGAATGTCAGCTTTAGCTTCAATGTTCTTTGGAAAAGGAATACAAATTTCCTTAAAGTTGCGTTTTTGCTTTGCCTTATAGATATCAAATGCCTGTTGCTTTACTGTTTCTAAATTGAAACTATAAGCCACCGACATACATTCAGACAAAACTCCCGGCGATGTCGAATTCCGATGTATCATGTACAAAAGTCGATTCTCACACAACTGAATAACTGCCTTAACTTCAAATTGATGTGCAAGTGGTAGTATCCGAAATACACTGCTGTCCGAAATCTCGTGCTGTTTTCCCGGATAAAAACAAGTCAGAAAGTCATCAAAGTCTTCATCACTGCATCCAGGAATCTCTATTTCCATCAATCCTTGCTCGTTTTTAACTTTTTCGCTGATCATTTTCTCAAACACGGGAGAACACATTTCAATCACCGTACTAGAAACATAGAGCTTTTTGTCTCCAAATACAAATGCTAGATCCGATTTAGAATTCTTTGTCGCGAATTCGGCTTTTCGAAAACTAGATCTAGTAGATATATCGTCCTCTAGAGAAAGTTCTTCCACTCTTTCGGCACAATCATGATCAACTGTTTCTGCGTTAGATGCCATAATGTAGCAGTACTTACGGTTAATTTTGTTTTAAACTCAAAATTTAAATCCAATAGGCTAGACAAGCGTTATGTACACCGTAATCTGAATATGTGTAATTTTATCGCATACTAGCACTAGGGCGAACTATATATACATAATATTAAAGGTCAACTACGACCCACGGTGGATAACCCACGTGACTTATGGGAAGCGTTAACACCGAAAAAATCGTCCGCTTCACGGTAAGTTTTGTTTAATATCTCAGCTTATACTGTGTTGATTTTGACGAGATAAAGTGCACGGAACGCGCATTTGAGAGGGCTATCCCCGTTTGTAACTCATTCCGCTCCGAATCCCGTGGTTTCTTCAAACATTCAAGCGAAAGTTTTTTGGGTGCATGTGAACGCTTCCCACTTTCGTTTTGCACTTACAAAATTTTTGGCTCGGATGTTTGAAGAAACCACTGGATTTGGAGCAGAGTGAATTAGAGCCGGGTATAGCCCTTTCAAAGGCGCGTTACGTGCACTTTATCTCATCGAAATCAATAGAGTATAAGCTGAGAAATTAAACAAAACATACTTTGAAGCGGACGATTTTTCCGTGTGGACGCTTTCAAAAAGTCACGTGGGTTACCCACCGTGCTACGACCTATATTCTATTTTTTATAGCGTGAAAAATAGTTAAAAACAACATTTTTCGCGATTCCTGTTTTAAATTTAAAATTTACCCCTCCGGTTAATCTTAAAGAACATGTAGACAATTGACCTATTTAAAAAAACGACTAGAGTGATTGTTCTTGATATATTATTCCTCTTTGTCAACACGAGGCGTCATTGGAGTCCGAAAACAACAACAGCATGTGTTGATCACTGTCGTCATTAATGCCAGTTGCACATATATTACCCATTTAAACTAAAAAAATTATAAATATGCTGATCAAGATCTGTTCAGAATGATATTATTCAATATAGAAGTTATTGAGAAAGGAAACAAAGGAGTTACATTTGAATGCGAGCAGTAATAAAAGACCGCATGGAAAGTGCACGTGCTTGACGTATGTTAATATACGAATTTGGTCATATGCAACGGTATACTGCACAGAGAGGCATTTGACGCTCAACACCCGCCGACTAAAACATGTATCTCGTGGGCATTAGGCATCCACGAGGATTTTTGAAAACATTACCTTATAAAGGAGAACTCGTAATACGTTATCATATAAATAAACAAATCGCACGTGCGTTCATGGTATTTCATCGCGGTCAAAAAATCCGATATCTTGACTGCTGTGTTCACTCGTAAACTCTTTCGATTGTGAAATGACCGTCTCTGTATGATACGGAGACCCATTTTCAAACGATTTATGAGAAAACCAGAAAATCCTTTCATTTGCTCGTAATTGACCTTTAATGAATTCTGTGCAAAAAATATAATCGTGGGTGTTGCTATAAAATCTCGTAACTACGGCGTCCGCATGTGCATAATCTTTTCTTTAAAGACCTTCTTCTCTCAAACCAGTGGGCCAATTTTAATCAAAATTGGCAGACATTTTGCTCGAATGGTGTTTTACTAAAATTTCGAAAAAAAGAAATTTGAGCTAGTTAAGACCTAAATTTGCAGAAATGTTCCTTAGATGGACATTTACTTAAATTGTTCATGACATTTTGATTTTGATTTATGCGCGTGGCAGGGAGGGCTTATCAGACTTACAGAAATTGCAAAATAATTCTTTCTTATTCAAACATTGGGTCAATTCAGACCAAACTTCATCAGCAAACCGGGGTATATGACAGTCGGAGGCTTACAAGAAGTCATTATTATTATATAGCTAATTCTTTTAATTTTAAAATAAGCCAGAGAAGCGATTCAGGCCCGCTTGGGCCTCTTGTTCAGAGTTATCTTTAGTCGTACCTGTACATGCTTTGTAACAGTCAAAAGAATTAGAAATTGTGTACAAAATACAATGAGGGAACATGATAAATTAAACATTGAAACACGCAAAAGTTTAAAGAGACATCACATTCCCATTTCATTTTTAAGTAGTCCTAGATATAGACTATGTCTTGATGCCAAGATTGGTTATTCTAATGCGTATAAATGCTATCAGTTTTTAGCTCACCTGAGCACCAAGTGCTGAAGGTGAGCTATTGTGGTCACTCAAAGTCCGTCGTCCGTCCGTCCGTCTGTCTGTCAACAATTTGGTGTTTTCACTCTAGCCTCAACAAAAGTTAGCAAATCTTGATCAAACTTGGTAAAGCAAGCATGATTTCTAGGATGAGTACGATTATGGGCCTGATCGGACCTGGAAGTCTTGAGTTATTGTTCCCTTGAAACGCAGAAATAGCTAGTTTTGACCTTGTTTACACTCTGGAATCTACAAATATTTGTCAATTAAGACAAAACTTTAACACAGTGTTGGTGACTATTAGTTCTCGGATGGCTTTGATTTTGGACCTGATCGGACCATTTAGTGTGGAGTAATTAGAGACAATGACATCTGGAATTCATGAGCTTGATTTGCAATCTGATCAGACAAGAAAGTCTAGAGTTATGCACCCTCGCACTTGTCAAAATTGTCGTTTTCGACAGTTTTTGACCTGGTTTACACACTAGAATCTACAATTATTGATAAATCAGGACAAAACTTTGACACAATATTGAAGACCATAAGATCTCACATAGAATTTATTTTTAGTCTGATCAGACGGGAAATTCGATTGTTATTTACCCTTGAATTTCAGAAAATGACCGTTTTCAACTGTTTGCGACTGTGTTTACAGTCGTGCATCTACACTCATTGATCAAGGAAGACAAGACTGGGACATTATGTTAGAGATTATAAGATTTGGGATGAGTTCGATTTTCTGTCTGATCAGACGAGAAAGTCGTGAGTAATGTGCCCTTGAATTTGACCAAATTGTCCTTTTTCGACCATTTTCGACCTTGTTTTCGCTCTAGCATCTATAATTAATGACTAATCAAAGTGAAACTGGGACACAATGTTGGTGACTATAAGACCTTGCACGAGTTTGAATCGTTCCAACTGGATCAGAAAGTCGTGAGTTATTTGCCCTTGAATCTGACAAAATTGCAATTTTGAACTTTAACAACTACAAATATTGGAAAATCAAGACGAAACTTGGCCATAATGTTGATTACCTTAAGATATTGAATGAGTCTGAATGTAAGCATAATCAGAAAAGAATTTGTTGAGTTGTCTTTTTGACTTTTTTTTTCACTCTAACAATCACAAATAGTGACCAATCAAGACAAAACGTTGACACAATATCGTTAACCACAAGTTTGTTTTCAATCTTAAAACCGAAAATATTTATTGATTCTAACAAATCTGTGGCTCATATCATCTTGCTGCAGGTGAGCGATATAGGACAACCACGGTACTCTTGTTTGAATTTGATGCTGATAAGCCAAAACACGCCTTTAAATGTGAGACAGAAATTCCATATACATCTGAACTGCTGTATAGTCTACATCAATGTGATTGATTTAACACAAAAAAAATATTTCTCGTAAACGGCGATATATTTTGGCTTGAAATTTCCAGAATTATTTTCATACAAAATAGGAACTATGCTCTTTCAGATAAAAATGAAAGTAAAATTTACAAAAAAATATCTTTGAAATGTCACTTTAAGATTGTATTAATTACCCGCAATGCTCATACAAACGGTAATATACTAAAAGGATAGGCAAATTATGTTTAGGACACGCGTTAACATTAACATCATGTATCAATTATTGAGACAAGCTGGGTAGCAGAATCCCAAAGAAGCAGAGAAAAACAATAGTGACCTAAATCTAGTAAATCTGGATCATGATCAGACTGTGTGTATTCGTATGCTGGTCTGGATCGCATTTTCACTCAAATGCCAGAATGGTCTTTTTAAATGCTCCCAGCCTGAATTGTTTAAACCTTTCTCAAACAAGACCTGACTTGACGTCTCCAAGAGAAAGGGCTTTGGAAAACACTGAGATGATAACCATCAGTTTCTCCTTTTAACTCAATATTTTCTATAGACAAATAATACATGTGTCTTTATCATTATCACCCATTTTTCCGTCGGCAGCAGCTTTCAAAGACGACCGGCCTTAAGCAATGTTGTTGGGAAAAGATTAACCCTTAAATTGTGTTTCTGCAATTTCCAGTAGGCTCCTTCGAGCTATGAAAAACGGGTAAACAACCATGATGGTCCTGTACCGCTCACATGAACCAAGATGGCACCAGCCACAGTCTTTTTTAATTCATTAATATTTGTGACTATATGACTGGAAACAAACTTATGGTCACTAACTTTGTATCCAAGTTCTATCTTGATTGGTCAATATTAGAGGTTGTTACAGTAAAAACTATTTTTTTTTCAAATTCAAGGGCAGATAACTCACTTACCTCTACCCCAATTATGAAATTCAAAATCATCCAAGATCTTATGGTAATCAATAATATGTCCAAGTTTCGTCTTGATTGGTAAATATTTGTGGTTGTTAGGGTAAAAACAAAGTTGAAAACAGCAAATTTGTCAAATTCAAGGGCACATAACTCACAACTATTTTTATCCAACCAGAGGATATTTCAACTCATTTGAGAGTTTATGGTAACAAACATTGTGTTTAAATTTCCTTTTAATTGGTGAATATTTGACATTATTTGTGGTTGTTAGAGTAAAAACAAAGTCGAAAACGGCAATTTTGTCAAATTCAAGGGCAGATAATTTATGACTTACTGATCCAATCAGTCCGAAATTCAAAATCATGCGAGATTTTATGGTCACCAACATTGTGTCAAAAGTTTTTCTTGGTTGGTCAATATTTGTAGATGCTATAGTGTAAACAACGTCGAAAATAGTCAAAAAAGGCAATTTTGTCAAATCTAAGGGCATGACTGTTTCAATCGATTCATCTGAAAATCAAACTCATTCTAGACTTTATGGCCCTAAACAATATGTACAAGTTTTGTCTTTATTGATCAATAATTGTAAATGCTAGAACGACAATTTTGTCAAATCCAACGGCAGATAACTCTAGACTTTCCGGTCTGATCAGACAAAAAAATCGAACCCAATCAAGATCTTATGGCCTCCGACATTGTGTCCAAGTTTTGTTTGGGAGGATTGATTGATATTTGTAGATGCTAGAGTGTAAACAATGTCAAAATTAGCTATTTTTTACATTCAAGGGCAGATAACTCCAGACTTTCTGGTCCGATCTGACCCAAAATCGAACTCATCCGAGAATTTATATAGTCATACATGTTTGGCCAAGTTTGGTTAAGATTGGCTTACATTTGTAGATGCTAGAGTGTAAACACCAAATTGTTGACAGACGGACATACGGACAGACAGACGGACGGACGGAAAGACGGACGACGGACAAAAGGCGATCACAATAGCTCACGTTGAGCACTCCGTGCTCAGGTGAGCTAAAAATTAAGAAATAATGATAGAAAAAAATATAGGCTACTTACTGTATCGAGATCCTATTTCGTCGATGTTTATCGAATAATTCCGAAAAGTCATGTTTAATGTTAAATCCAGATATTTTGCGGAAAGTTAACTTCGTTTATCTAGTACAACATTTACCAATCAATGTCTGAGACTGATGTCTCAAATAGAAAAGGGTTTTGGAAGCAGAGTGGAATAGAAGAAATTGCTTGTGAACATAGACCAGTAGCCTATTGTCTCTCCTCCCCACCCACCCACGATGATTTCTATGCTATAACCCTATCCCAAACGGCAAAATATTAGGGTTATCCAATTTGAAAGTTACTGCAGACGAAAAAATACGTGTTGATAAAGATAGGATTTTGCAAAAATACAGCAAAATAAGATATTGAGGCAAAAGGAGAAACTGTTGATCATCAACAATTTCTTCTTTTGCCTTAATGTTTTCTCAAGCCTTATCTATTAAGGACCCCAAACCAGGTCTTGTTTGGGAAAGGATAATACCCAGATACTGGTGCTAGAATCATACGTTTCATAAAGTAAATTCTGCAATCTGCATGACCTTTAAATTCCTGTACAGCTCTAAAATGCTCTCCTTTTTGGATAGGGTAAGATGACTAGACAGAATGCTAGGTTACACAAACTTTATGGAAAAGCAGGAAACGATACTACTAACAAAGCAAACCAAGACGCAAAATTTCTTGACTTGTCGAAATTCAAAGATGATAAGATAAAGTAACAAAGACAGAAATTGAGTATGTTATAGCATGGAAAGCATCGTGGGAAAATGGTGAGAAGATGCTGCTGGTGAAAAATAAAATGCTTTCCCTCAGTGCTAGTATACCCTATATCGAGCAGGGACTCAAAAATATAGCCTGTTCGGGAAACTGGATAAATAATTATTGCTCTAAATTCAATCCCGGGAATCCCCGGGGTATCGTAAGAGCTACAGATAAGCCTACGTTGGGGTGAAGACACTCTAACTATGGTATAGCAATGTTTTGGGTATTACAATGTTTTGAGTACTCATTTGAATCGTGTCAATGAGACGATTCCAATGAGTACTCACAACATAAAGTTTGATGAGCATTGAATGATAAATAAATTATTGCATTTTGAAAAGCAGTCTCTGTTTTCTTTACCATTCGCAGCTTATCACCAGCTCATCCCAGATAATAAATTTAAGGGCTATCCAACTTTATTAATTATAACCAATTCAAAAGCGAAAAAGGAGAAATTGTTACTGAAAAAAGAAAACGAAAAAGAAATCTATTTGCAACACTAATTACATGTACACACGTACGTCCAACAACTCACGAAATCACAATAAAATAGAAACAAGCAAAATGCAATATTGAATCCTTTCCATAACGAGTAAAATAGACAAATCCAATTTCAAAGGCGTTAGATACGACAAAATAGATGTAAATTAAATCGGAAAAATTGCAGGTTTAGGCTAGAAAATATTGACGGGAAATAGGAAAATGCTGGTGATCAGCATTTCCTTCTTTTCCCTCGATGTCTTCCAATTTCAATACCTTCAAAATCGTATAAACCAGGGTTTGTTTGGGAAAAGGTTATATTTGATGACCCTGGTTGATACTTGGCAAATGCTCTAGAAAGCCATTCACCACCCTTTGAACAAATGTTTCCCTTTTCCTAACGGCAAAAAAATACTGTTCCATTTTGAAAGCTACTGGTGTTGTTAATATGTACAAATGTCACAGAAAATCTTGTGGCAAAATCTACTTTAGACTAGGAAATGTCGTTGTAACCCATTTACAAACTATGCCACGCTTTTAAGTCCAAATTAATTGAGTCTTTGGAAAGCAATGATGGACATTATGGTGGTATTGGTAAAAAGCATCTATGTCTGTTGACAAATCCTCTCCATTCAAATAATTATCATCTTTTATATGTTAGTCCATCATCAGATGACAAAATCTTAGACTTGTTCCAATTTAAAGATGTTGAAGACGACAAATAAATCAAGATTTAAATTTATAGTCTTTTGGGGAAGAAAGCTTGTCATAAGCAATTTCTTCATGTTCCACAATGTTTACCAAAGTTATTATCTTGCAGGGAGTCAAAAAGAGTCAACGTGTAGGAATGGGTTAAGCAACATTAATTCCATCTTCTGACAATCTTATTGATAACTAAGATCAGTCAGTCCACTTCTGTGTTGTTTTTAATGGGCTGCTGATTGTGACAAAAAGGGTCAAAAAGCTATAACAAATAGTTTGGTGGAAAAAGGTCAGTAAATAAGGAAAAGAAGTAAACATGAAAAAAAAACAAAAAAAGAAAAACGTTTTCAAGTGACACTTATATAGATTGCATTCGTACTTCAGCTTAAGGGGAAACAATCTTTCCCACACCACGCCTTTCTTGTTTTCCGTTACCCTTTTTAAAACGATAAAATACAACACTTTCCGAAATGAAAATGTGATATATATATATATTGTGCCGATTTTCGGATTTGCCTATTTTCGAAATTCGGCAAATCCCTTCAGAACTCATTTGCCTAATTTCGAAACTCGGCGAGATAGCTTATTTATAATTATTTTAAGGTATATCGGGCCATTTTCTGTGCAGAACTCATCATAAAAATATCCGTTTTTAGGGAGGTATCAAAGTTTGCACTTACAAAATCATTTTAAGCACTTTTTATTCCAATAAAAGTTCGGTACCGAACAGCTAAAGTTCCGTACCGAACAGAACATACGGAACATTCTTCTTCCGTTTGCGCGGAAGTTGATTCGTACCCTAAGCATTTCGTACCTTATCTTTTATCAGAGATATAGATAAACATTATATTATATGTCTCTGCTTTTATCAATTTGTTTACACGATCAGCAGTACATCAAAATTATAGATAATATTGCCATTAAAATCATATCTACACTCGATTCCATTTATTTAAGTTTAAGTTCCACATTTTTTCGGAGCCTGAATTAGATCCATTGCTTTGGGCTTTCTAACCACCAAAATTAAAATGGTTTCACTAAGTTAAATATCGGCATTTTAGAAATGGTTCTTTTAAAGCAAGATTCATTATGAAGCTTTTCATCTGCTAAGTATATGTGATCTACCATAGATATGCATACTTATGTTAAATTAATTTGATATGTTCTAATTTCATTTAGACTTTAAGATAACTAACTCAAAATAGTGAGTTGATTGTAAAACCATTTAAACAGGGGAAGCCCTTTCTGTGAAAAATACCATATCCAGCATTTTTCCCTGCTCAATAAGCTGTAGAGGACAAACTGTATCTTTAAGGGCTGTCAAAACAGCCGAACAAGCCGCTCCTCCCTACAATGCTGGCCAGAACTAGTGACCGACCCAGCCAAACAAGCCGATCCTTCCCACCATGCTGGCCAGAACTAGCAACCAACTCAGCCGAACAAGCAAATCCTTCCAACCGTGCTGGCCAGAACCAGAGACCGACCTTTCCGAGCAAGCCGATCCGTCCCACCATGCTGGCCAGAACAAGCGACCGACCTTTCCGAACAAGCCAATCCGTCCCACCGTGCTGGCCAGAACCAGCAACCGACCTTTCCGAACAAGCCGATCCGTCCCACCATGCTGGCCAGAACCAGCAACTGACCTTTCCGAACAAGCCGATCCGTCCCAACATGCTGGCCAGAACCAGCGACCGACCTTTCCAAACAAGCCGATCGGTCCCACCATGATGGCCAGATCAAGCGACCAACTCAGCCGAACAAGCCAATCCTTTCCATCGTGCTGGCCAGAACAAGCAATCAACCTTTCCGAACAAGCCGATCCATCTCACCGTGCTGGCCAGAACAAGCGACTGACCTTTCCGAACAAGCCGGTCCGTCCCACCGTCCTGGCCAGAACAAGCAACCGACCTTTCCGAACAAGCCGATCCATCCCACCATGCTGGCCAGAACAAGCAACAGACCTTTCCGAACAAGCCGATCCGTCCCAACATGCTGGCCAGAACAAGCAATCGGCCTTTCCGAACAAGCCAATCCATCTCACCGTGCTGGCCAGAACAAGCGACTGACCTTTACAAACAAGCCGGTCCGTCCCACCGTCCTGGCCAGAACAAGCGACCAACCTTTCCGAACAAGCCGATCCGTCCCACCATGCTGGCCAGAACAAGCGATCGACCTTTCCAAACAAGCCGGTCCGTCTCACCGTGCTGGCCAGAACAAGCGACTGACCTTTCCGAACAAGCCGGTCCGTCCCACCGTGCTGGCCAGAACAAGCGACCGACCTTTCGGAACAAGCCGATCCGTCCCACCATGCTGGCCAGAACAAGCGACAGACCTTTCCGAACAAGCCGATCCGTCCCACCATGCTGGCCAGAACAAGCGACTCACCTTTCCGAACAAGCCAGTCCGTCTCACCGTGCTGGCCAGAACAAGCGACTGACCTTTACAAACAAGCCGGTCCGTCCCACCATGCTGGCCAGAACAAGCGACACACCTTTCCGAACAAGTCGATCCGTCCCACCATGCTGGCCAGAACAAGCGACTGACCTTTCCGAACAAGCCGGTCCGTCTCACCGTGCTGGCCAGAACAAGCGACTGACCTTTACAAACAAGCCGGTCCGTCCCACTGTCCTGGCCAGAACAAGCGACCGACCTTTCCGAACAAGCTGATCCGTCCCACCATGCAGGCCAGAACAAGCGACTGACCTTTCCGAACAAGCCAATCCGTCCCACCATGCTGGCCAAAACCAGCGACCGACCTTTCTGAACAAGCCGATCCGTCCCAACATGCTGGCCAGAACAAGCAACCAACCTTTTCGAACAAGCCAATCCGTCCCACTATGATGGCCAGAACAAGCGACCAACTCAGCCAAACAAGCCAATCCTTCCCATCATGCTGGCCAGAACAAGCGATCGACCTTTCCGAACAAGCTGATCCATCTCACCGTGCTGGCCAGAACAAGCGACTGACCTTACGGAACAAGCCGGTCCGTCCCACCATGCTGGCCAGAACAAGTGACCAACCTTTCCGAACAAGCCGATCCGTCCCACCATGCTGGCCAAAACAAGCGACCGACCTGTCCAAACAAGCCAATCCTTCCCGCCATGCTGGCAAGAATAAGCAACCAACATTTCCGAACAAGCTGATCCGTCCCACCATGCAGGCCAGAACAAGCGACTGACCTTTCCGAACAAGCCGATCCGTCCCACCATGATGGCCAGAACAAGCGACCGACCAAGCTGAAAATGCCAATCCTTCCCAGCTGAAAATTCAGATAAAATGTTGCCGTATGTCTTTCTCGCATGTGGATAAACATCAATACACCAGGAGATAGGTTTCATTTAGGGAATGGCACTGTACTTTCGTTTTCGACTAGGACCCACAGATGAAGTTTTTACATTCTGTTGTACACGTTTACAATGCAGTGGCGTATCCAATGGGCGGGGGAGTTTTCGAGGTTCAAAGGAAATCCCTCTCAGCGGCAGATCCAGACTTTGTAAGGTGGTTCGAAATTACAAAAAGGTTGTTCGTTCTCTTATTATTACAAATTCTTACTGAATTTTTACATGAAATTGAAATAATTAGGATTCAGAGGAGGTTCGTTTGACTCCCGCACCCCCTCTGGATTTGCCACTGTCTCTGCAGCCTGATTGTTTTATTTCAATGCAGAAATTCCGTCAAAATTGTGTAATACTTGGAAAACGAGCCTTTTTATCTGTAAATTCTAACCCCATCACAGAAATCCTTGATCCGCGGCAGCAACGAGTACGTAGGAAGCATAAAAACTCAAAGTAAACCGTAAAATAATCATTATGTCGTTGTTCGATTCATTTCTAATAAATCGGCGAGGAAAAAAACGAGAATAAATCGACAGAAATAGTTCTGCATGACACTGTCGCAGTAAACCGTAAATAATATCAACATTTCGGGCGTTATTTGATTCAATTATCAGTAAATCGGCGAAAAACTCGACAGAAATAGTTCTGCATGACACACGGAACTTACTGAATCATAATTTCGAAAATGGATGCCCAGTTACGAAATTAGGCAAAGTTCCGTGCCCAATTTCGAAAATAGGCATGCCCAATTTCGAAATAAGGCAAAAAACTAAGATTAGGCACAACATATATAGGGGATATAGTAGGCTATAATGATATGCTACTAGCGCATCTGCCTCTCATTCGAGAGGTCCGGGGTTCAATACCCGGTCGCGGCAAATATCCTTACTGACAAAAATGTCACCCATCAATGGTTTGATATCGTGGACCTATATGTGGGGGAGCTGCTGGAGGCTTGGTAAGGGTGTTGTGGTAGTACTGGTATGAGAAACGCCAGGAATCTATGGTTAGGTGCTCCAGCCACCGCGATATGACCTTAGTAGTTGAAAACGGCGTAAAACCCCAATGAATCAAATGATATGCTACTGTAGCCGTAAATTCGTATTTGTGGCCCGTCACGTTAAAAGGGACCTTATAGGAAGTGTGAAAAATATCTACCCTAGTCAGTCTGCGCAGTCCACGCATCCAGATTCGGGCCGATTCTTTTCACTTGTATGTAATTTTCTAAATCTGGAATGTGTCCCCCCCCATCTTACTATTTGTTCATTTTTCGCACACAGTTTTACCTGTGCTGAGCCTGACTCGTTTGTCAAAATTTGGGTTTTTGACTCTTGATTAGGTCCCTTATATTTAGCGTGAAGGGTCACATTTTCTAGTAAAGAGGATACAAGTAGAAAAGATAAGAAAAGATTCGTATTTCTATTAATGTTGGCTTGTTCAAATGCCTTTTACGATTGTAATAGAGTGAGATATACTTTAAATGCTAATATTAGACTTTTCCCTAGTGACAAAACATTTTAAACATCCCAAACAGAATTAATTTGGTTTATTGTGGTTTTACGCCGTTTTCAACTGCTACGGTCATATTGCGGCGGCTGGAGCACCTAACCATGGATTCCTGTCGTTTCTCATACCTATACTACAACAACACCCTAGCCGAGCCTCCAGCTGCTCCCGCACATAGGTTCACGATATCAAACCATTGATGGGTGACACCAGTTAAAATGATATATTATGGCACAAAATTCAATGGTAGAAAATGGAAAAATGCTTGAATTCGAGCCTTTTTCCTTATCCTTCATTGTTTTCTAAAGGCATCTTGATTTGTATTGTCAATTGGGTGTGTTTTTAAAGCAATTACTTTCTTCCAAGATAGAAAGGAATAAGGAGAGGACATGTTTAGAATCATCTCAAATCCTAGACTTTTGTCAGTCTATCAAAAAGATGCGTCTATTTTGAAAAAAAAATGATTACGTGAAATTGGACGTTTCTCTACTCAACGTCTGCTTTAACAGCATTCTACAACATTATGAAATTGGAAAACATTGAAAACAATTACTAAAATTCATAAGGTCTGTCATGGTTTCCATGATTTTCCATGAGGTACAAAACTGACTTCGATTCTTGTTAACCCATGCACACACATTGACTATTTTTGACTCCCCCAAAGATAAAGGCTTCGGAAAACATTGTAGAAAATGAAGGCATTGCTTGTGACAAGCAATGTCTTCATTTCCCACTATGTTTTCTACCCCAAAAAGACAAAAAGAGGAATCGTGGGATTATTGAAAACGAAGCTTACCCATTCCCACACAATGACCCCTTGTGAATTCATTCTAGATAATGGCTTTGGAAACATTGTGGGAAACAAAGAAATTGCTGGTGACAAGCAATTTCTTCATTTCCCACATTTGTTTCTATCCAAACAGACAAAAAAGAGAAATCTTTGTAATATTGAAAACGAAGTTTAACGCCATTTCATTGATTTTATCAGCTAGATGTGCGCTTATTCAAGGGACATAACAGTAAATCATTTTCTTACAACTTGTGAAAGATCATCTCCCTTGAATTCGATGCAGGAGTTCGCAGTTTGGTTATTAGATTTTAAATGACTTGATTTTTAAGATCAAGGCTTTAACCATCGACTTTGTCGCTTTTCTTGAATTTCTAGATCGATATAACTGAGTTGTTTTTTCTTAGCCTCTAAAGTATTTGGTTTTGTGATAAAACATTATTAATTGGTATACGGTGGGAACTAACGGAGGAGCGAACCTTGGCGCGACAAAACAATATCAAATATAATAGGCATATCAATCAACAACAAATATCGACCTTCATATTTTTGGTATGTTTTTTAGTCCATTTACTCAGGTAGTCCATCCCTAATGAGATTCGCGCGACGTCAAAATTATTCGGGTGACGTCGTTAACATTCGGCGGTGGAACGTTCCACGTTTGATGAAAACCCGTCATTAAAACTTGTACCTATCACCCCATAGCTCATTTCCATACAACAAGCGTATAGCATGTTCCTGTCCGAAAAACGAACAAAATGGATATTGTTACATTGACAATTTGCATACAATATAGACATCGTACAGAAAAATTTGAGACAAAGTGAGATGAGCTAGCTCTCAAACTTTAAAATTTGTCTGTCTGGATCAGTGTTTCTACAAGCATTTTCCACAATGGACGCCAAATTCATGCCTAATTTGGAAAAGTCTAAATGAGACACAGCTCACGATAAATGACCTGGCAGAACATCTCTAGCTATTAGCTAGAGATGTTCTGCCAGATCATTATCGTGTGCTATATACCTAAACAAACAAATAAACAAATAACCGAATGTATGTAAAGTACTTACCAGTCATTGTTCAATAGATCAACCGGATATTTCCTTATATATTCCGAAAACAGATGTAATATGATTAAAATTTTAAATCAAAATTCACAGTAATGGTTGACGATTGGTTACTATAAAACAATAAAAAGATGAATATATTTCCACGTTAAAACACAAGGACTACTTAATATACATGCACAATGCACATGTGATTTTATTCCATTTTATTCGTACGCACAGACGGGGACTTTATATTAAGATTGAACCACAAATGAACGAAGAATACACGAGACCAATGAATGCCTTTCAAAGTCATAACATAAAATTTCAAGACAAAGCGTTATTCATTTTTGTTTTGGACGCGGAAATGGTATTTACATAATATTGCAGCGATATAAAATATTGGACATCGGTATTTTCTTCTTTGTCTTAATGTTTTCCGAAACATCTTGAAGATCTACTGGAGACGCCAAAAACGAAATTTAAATGCATGTCAAACATGTTTGGAATTAAAATGTAAATCTTTCAATTCTTATCTAGAATATCCATTTAGTCTTATACATTTATTTAGTACTTTCATGCCTAAGCATTTCCCAAACAATGCCTGGTTTTGATACACATGTTTCATATAAACACAGAAGCTTATAAAATGATAAAGAGAAAAGAAGAAATGCTGATGATCAGCATATTCACATTTTCTCACATTGCTTCCAATGTCATAACCATGTAGTTATTTCTTTCATTTGTTAACATAATTGTTTTGTCGCCTGCACCATTTTTTAATTTGGACCAATACAAAAGTATTGATTGGAAATGGGTTAGAAGTACCAAAAGACAAATCTGGATAATTGGAAAAAATAAGTCCATGAGCGCAATTTCATGATGATATCATGCCAAAAACAACGCAAAATCTCAAAAGTATTTCCATCAAATAATTTTTCCCCGAAAATATCGTAAACACAAAAAAATCACACATGTAAACTCACTTAAGACTTCGATCTGCCAAATACCTCACATGAAACATTAGTAGGTTTTTACCTATATACCTTGTTATGAGCGAAACGTGGCCCAGTCGTTACAAAATGTTCGAGTTACTCAGTCGCAAATGTCGGATTGACTTGGATTGATTGATTACAAAGATACGTTTGACAGATTTTCCTCATTATTTTGCGGTAATAGTTCCTGGCAATTCTTGAACCAGTAGGCCTACCAAGATAACATCAAATGCGAGCAACCACACGACGGGGAATCGTGTGAATCAACAACATCAATTGCAGAACGTATTAAATTGAAATTGATAAGATGTACCAGTCTCTGCAATGTAACAGAACACATCGCTGCTTTTCCGCAAAAACCTCGTATCTGCAGCTTAAAATAAGCTGCAGATACGAAGTTTTTGCAGAAAAGCGACGACATGTTGGAATAGTTATTTAACTATTTAATAAATCCTGACAAAATAGGATTTACACACAGTTTCAACAATCGTTAAAATAAGATAGTAGTTAACCCTTTCCCAAACAAGACCTGGTTTTGACGTCCCTAATAGAAAATGCGTGGGAAAACATTGAAACAAAAGAAGAAACTGCTGATGACCAGCAGTTTCTCCTTTTGCCTCAATATTTTCTTTGTCATATTTTACACAAATCATGTCTTTAATAACATCAATTTTGTCATTTGTGGCAGTTTTTGAAGTGGATTACCCAAAAGTTTTGTTGTTTGGGAAAGGGTATAGGCCTACAGAGCTACAGATGTGAGGGTGTACAGGCTTTTCAAAATGCAATATTTCATTTATTGTCCATATAACCATATGTTGTGGGTACTCATTGGATTCGTCTCATCAAAAAGTGAATTGACCACTGAACAATTTCATTTACTGCGATGTTGTCACAATTCTAACCCACCGTCAATTAGGAACCTTCTGCAAAATGTATCGACCGCAGTACCGTATGTCTGCGCAATTTCCATAGAATCGTCATGGTCGAAGTTTTTCGCTATTTGTTGGTTAACCATTTCACTGCTCACAAAATTACAGAGTAGTCTTTGTAAGCAATGTTACAGAACATTATTTTTGAAACTCCCACTAGGTCCTATTTTACGTGCTCAGACAAATTTAGCAAAGGCAGGAATACTGTGGGAATATCTTCTGATCTACTTTCGAGAACAAAGTCACCATTGCATTTATTACTGCAACTATTTTTAATTGGACGTCCGAAAGGACGTACAATTCTTATAACCACTTTTGGACAGGCGAAATGGGTTTTCATTACCAAAAAACCCTTTCTCAGACTCAATTGCCAGTTGACCAAAATTCAAAATAGATTTTGCGACCATACAGGAAAACTGTCGTATCTTTTCCTACTTTCTATGTGTTCTCTAACAAATACTATAAGATTCATTGGCCGATTCAATTCATGCCACGTCTTAACCAACTTTACGATCTTTTTTCGATTTAATCATTTTCTTGTAGTTTTTTGACTTTCGTAATATTTATTGTGTAAAGGGTAAGATCTTTAGAAAGCGATACATGCATACACTATGGTTATAATGTAAACAGACACCCTATATCATCAGCAGCAGCGATAGCTCAAACGGGAAAGGATTAACCTCGCAACCCTTTTTCAGTTTGAAATTTGGAACGCCGTTGGTTCAAAACCAGTTCGGATTATTTCTTCTGTAAAACGTTTGTTTTTCTTGATGTGTTTACTGAAAACACACATTTTAGAATGATTGCCCAATTTAATGCACGTATTGTGTATGATAGGTTCCTTTTCTTTGATCATTGTTGTTTAAGTCTTTGACATATTTAAAGGAACGGGGTTTCCACGAGACGTACTTTGGAACCAGGGTTGTGAAATTGATTATCGGGGAGTGAGTTCATTTCGCAACTCGGGTTCGACTCGATGACAAATCGGGGTTCCATCTGAACAGCCTCAGATGAGACACTAGTGAAATCCACCTATTCAGAAAAATAGTTGCTCTTACGAGTTTTTTTCTCCAGCATCTGTATCACTGATATTCGACAGTATCATGACCTATTTACATACTGATCGATGATCATGACAACAATGATTATTACTAGTGCAAGACTAAGTGACAGCGATCTGTATTTATTTCGTTTAAGAGACCCGTTTACGTGTATTGAGCTAAGAAGATGAAGCAATGGGTCTGCAACAGATGGTACCTGGATGATCGTATGAATATGTTTACAGATAGGGACATTGCTATTCTCAAATTTTCGTTGATAATGATATGAAGATTTAAATTGCTTATTGTACTCCACTGCCATTTTCCCGACGGCACGTTCCCAATTTCTTCTTTTTATGCACATCTGTAGATGTAAGGATGCTGCGGTAGTACTTGTATGAGGAATCCATGGTTAGGTGCTCCAATTCATCTGGTATTTTGTTTCAGGAAAAGTATGTATTGAATTTGTTTTGTAACCACAACCAGGGAAAGATAGAAGTCGAACAAGAGTGCCATGGTCACAATATACGCCGCCACTTATAAAACTTGAGACAAAAAAATGACATTGACAAGGATTTATAAATATTCACACAAAAACCTGTAAAAAGTTGTGTTCACAAAAAGGTTTTTATAAATATCCAGTCAAACACCTGGAAGGAATTGCGTTCACGAGACTGAAATATCATTAAGCCCTAGAGACTAAGATTGAAGGGGGCATAACTCATGCAAAAATCAATGAACCATAAAATCCTTACTTCATGCACATCTACCAATTAAGGTAATAACATCCACCAAGTTTCATAAGGATCCAGTCAGAATCTTAGAAGAAGTTGTGTTGACAAGGCTGCAATTTCAATCAGCCCCAGAGACTAAGTTTTAAGGGGGCATAACTCTAGAAAAAATCAATGAACCATAAAATCCTTCCTTCATGCAAATCTACCAATTGAGGTGATTGACCAAGTGTCATTAATATCCAGCCATAAACGTAGGAGGACTTGCGTTGACAAGGATGCAATTTCAATAAGCCCCACAGACTAAGTTTTAAGGGGGCATAACTCTGGCAAAAATCAATGAACCATAAAATTCTTCCTTCATGCACATCTACCAATTGAGGTGATAACATTGACCAAGTTTCATTAAGATCTAGCCAGAAACTTAGGAGGAGTTGCGTTGACAAGGCTGCAATTTCAATAAGCCCCAGAGACTAAGTTTTTAAGGGGCATAACTCTGGCAAAAATCAACGAACCATTAAATCCTTCCTTCGTGCACATCTACCAATTGAGGTGATAACATTGACCAAGTTTCAAGAAGATCCAGCCAGAAACTTAGGAGGAGTTGCGTTGACAAGAAAAGTGGACGGACGTACGGATGGACGGACGGACGGACGGACGGATGGACGGACGGATGGACGGACGGACAGACGGAGAAGATGACGCCAATATACAGGGTGTCCCAAAAGTAAGGTAACACTTATAAATGGTTCTAGCTCTGCTATTTCTTAGCCGATTTCTTTCGGAAAACTATCAATATGTGCAGAATTCATTGGAATTCTATTCACCATATATTTCATTGATATGCACATATCAAAATGGCGTCATTTTTTACTTAACTGTACCACTATCAAAATGACGTCACGACCTACCTTCTCAAAACGTATGTATGCGGTAAAGCATATTATTTATCTAAATGTCCAATATGTGTGCAAATAAAATTTGAATTCTAATTCAAAATAGAAGATTCACCAAGAGGAATACCAATCTACTCAATTATAGATAAATTTGAACGACCTTGGTCAGATTTTGATGAACATGGAAGCAAAAGTCCGAAAACATCCCTTAGCACAGAAAGCATCTAAGCTTTGAATAAGACTGCATATGGAAGCCCAGGAAAGTCAATGAGAAAAAATTCGTCCGATCAAGATTCATTGAAATCATTAGTACAGTGTATGTAGAATTTTTATTTGAAATTTTCCCATACCATATTTAAATTATGACTTTGGAATATCGAGTTGAACGCTAAGAATGTTGTCGGTGGACACATGCCGGATTTGAATTCACTGGACTATTTTTTTGTGGAGACACGTGTTGTCTAAAGTGTAATTCCCACAGCAAGAGCATATTAAATTAAACATGTTCAATGTTGCTATAAAACATTCATGGAGAATGCAGGAACTTTTCTATGGACACAAATGAGGCAGTTATTAGCCTAAAACTTGAAGCAAAAGAAAGAACCAAAGGAAAGTGACAGAAGGGACGTAATCTAGAGAACGTCATTTACTATGAAAATGACGTCATTGATAAAATAGGGTGTGTTTGGTTTATCATATATAAAATTTACAAATTTTATGATAATTTGATGAAATTTCTTTTATTCATTTTTACACATAACCTTCTGTACTGTCAGCGATATAAGGAATATGTAAGTGATATATTGGCCGAGATATATCAGATTTTAAGTGTTACCTTACTTTTGGGACACCCTGTACGTCCGCCTCAGGCGGCGTATAAAAAAAGATGATTAAAAAGAACAATGTCTGAGTAGAATTCGAACCCAGGGCCTTCCGGATATAACATGTGTAAAGAGTACAAGGTGAGTGCTCTGCTAAGTGAGCTATCGCGGCTTTCATTTATGTAGCGCGTTGGCTTACATTTTGAATAAATTGCTTTGTAGCGTACTTAATAAAATCAATGAAAAGTATAACTGACGACAATACTCATAGTAAACCGAAACAAGAAGACAAAAGTGCTAATCGCATGGCCTTAATTGAATTTGGTAATCAAATTAATAGTGATTATTCATAGCGACAAATCAGTTGTCTTGAAACGGCAATCAAATCAATTTGAAGCCTGAGAAGGGTTTTCTGGTATTAAAGCCGATTTCGTATGTCCGAAACCGATCTTATAGAATTAAACACAGAAGAATGAATAAAATATCTTTCGTTCATGTACAATCCCGCTCAATCAATCAGAGACGTCCAATTACAGTGCTCTCAGCACTTTGATTTGAAACTGTGAATGGGTTTACAACACGTTCCCCCTTAGATCTAAGTTTCACCACGCAATCTTGTGTTTTTGAGGAATCATAGAGACTCGTTTTATTTACGAAAAAGGAAGATAATAATTATTATAGTGATAAAATGGGGAAATTATTTCAAGGAAAATTAAGTCCCGGACTTGAAGGGTAGCCTGAGCATCAAACATAAGTGCATTTTAATTGCATTTAAAAAGATTATATAGAAAAAGATTAAGGTCCACATGATATCTGCATTTTCTGTAGCCATTACAAATGGGGTACGGGATGAAAAAGTTGTTATAATTTTATGGTGTTTGATGGAAGCACACACCGCGATCACCCTACCATGTATGGCGCGCGAATAGGGTCTAAAGTCAATATAGCGCTAGATCTATAATTAAGATAGGGGTAGACCGCTAAAATAGCGGTCTACCGTCTTAATTTTAGCGGTTCACCGATGTAAATATAGGTCTACACATAAAATAAGGGTAGACCACTATTTCAATTAACGGTCTACCGCTAAAATAACGGTAGGCCGAAATTTTTATTTGTAGACCTCCATTTTTTTCGATAGCCAATCATAGAGCTTGTACCATTTTGTTGTTGATATAGCTTATGGAAGGAGGGGGAACTACTTAAAAGGCTGATGTAACGAGCCATTTGATTGGCTAATGACATTTCGAGCAGAAGGGTCAAACTTAATTAGCGGTCTACCCTTAATTTAGCGGTACACCGTAATAATTTAGCGGTAGACCGTTAATTGAAATACCCTTATTTTATAGGTAGACCTATATTTTTATCGGTGAACCGCTAAAAATATTACGGTAGACAGCTATATTTAGCGGTCTATTTTAATTATAGGTCTAGCGTTATCGTGACTTTAGACCCTTTTCGCGCGCCATAACCATGTACATACGCACATTCTGATCATGGTCCATGATTGCCACCTATAGCTTCTGCATATCGATTGTCGCTTTTCAACGAAAACCTGGCAACAAGCTGCAGTTACGAGGTTTTTGTTGAAAAGCAGTGATAATTTGAGGAAACTTCAAGGGGACATCATGGATCCAGACCAGCATGTATTAACCCATTCCCAAACCACAACATTTAAGGGTGGTCAAATTCAATTGCTGCTGCAAACATCAAAATACACGTTGAAAAAGACTGGATTTGTGTAAAACATAGTATTGAAAATCATCACAAGGGGATTTTTCAGAACATCGAAATTATACTTCAGAGAGCGGTTCAAAAGGTGATGGTGCTAGCGCTAGTCCTTGAAGGTCGCTCCTTGAATCATTACCTATCATTAATATCAGGCCTATGGATGCCTTCAACCGAAAAAAAACCAACTGCTTGAAATGAATTTGAATATAAGTTTTAGTTTCGCCCAAGTCTGGGTTAACACACCTTTAAGCTTGGGATAAAAAGTTTATGAGCTCGGAGTGCATCTAGCAATCAGATAAGAGGGAGAGAGTACATTCTAACTTTCTTATTTCGATGAGACGATTCCAATGAGTACCCAAAACATAAGGTTTGACGAACCATAAAATGTTTCATTCTTAAAGGCCTTCATCGCCAGTTATCTTTAGCTCTTCTGGCTCCTATTGTCTTCCATGTTACTAAATTAGATCTAATATGCCTATTGAAGGTCTTTTTGGCGTCGGACATGGGTGTGTCTATCCTAGAAAAGAAATAAGGTCAAGTTAATCATTTATTGCAAAACTAGTATAAGTACATATAAACAAGTTTACATTTACAATAGTGTTGCACTAATCATTAAACTGAACACAAACATCCAACAAGAACGTGTAGGTGGTATTGACATCTGTCATATTCGACATTAATTACCCTTAGTAAATCTTTTTTTTTCTTGTACTTATTATCATTAAAAAAAGAGAGATACGAGAAACATGTAAGTTAAAAATTTTGCCTGTTTCGAATTTTCATCCCTTGCGAGAGACAAACTTGGTTTTGTATTTTGTTTTAACCCATTGCAACACAGTAACTTTTTTGACTCCTCACAAGTCAGGGACGTAGGAAGTCATTTGGTATTGGGCGGGCTGAAGCCCCTATGTCTGAATATTGGGGGGCTAAATGGGATTTCCCTTGAAATTTCAGTGTAAAATGAGGAGAATTAGGCATTTTTGACCAACTTTGGGGGGCTCAGCCCCCTAGCCCCCCCCCCTGTTCCTACGGACCTGCAAGATAATGGCTGTGGAAAACAATGTGGAAAATGAAGAATTGCTTGTCACAAACAATTTCTTCATTTCCCACAATGTTTGTAACCACAAAAGAAATTATACTATTTAATACTACACTTGAAGACACTTCCAACGCAACACTTAAATTTTTTGTAATAACTTGAAATTTAATAAACCATTTTTGATCAAATTTTCAACAAATTTAATTCATTTACAATTGCATAATATCTTTAATTTTCATAATGAAACATTGACTAGAAGTGATTAAATTTGCAGTTTATAATAATATGACTATAAAACAAAAAGTCGCAAAAAAGCTGTGCGATCTGATAACGTAAGTTCATGTCATTCATGTAACAGCAGTAAAGTTTATGACATTCTGCTAACATTCTGTGCGTCCATCATGGACCTAAATGACACGAAGACACCCCCTCCTCATTTATAAAGC
Source organism: Fragum sueziense (assembly GCA_963680895.1). NCBI lineage: Eukaryota > Metazoa > Mollusca > Bivalvia > Cardiida > Cardiidae > Fragum > Fragum sueziense. Next base: position 14,976,024 of record OY804596.1, read on the forward strand.
ATAATTGGTGATGAATCTTTGTGGGATCATTCTTAACTCGTCCCTTTGAAGTTTCTGTTCCAGTTGTTCAAAATTTCTTGGAGCAAAAGGGCGAAAAATAATGTCTGGTAACAAATTCGATGATTTTGTGCAATGCTGACACGTACAAAACATTATTTCTTAAACAAAATAGGTGCAACTGAATTCTAGTATTGCTTCGCACGTGAAAGCATATCAAATCTTATGAAGCAGTGGTATGAAATATGAGCATGATTTGGTGACGCTGCTTCGATGCTATTGAATTCTACAATTGAATGGGGTTTTGTGACTTTTCATTTTGAGTCTAAGTGAAAAAATGAAATATTTTTTATGTTGAAATTTACAGAAAACATGTAAACATAGCCGAATTATATTTACTGTAAATTTCGTAAGATATAATGCATTATTTATTTAATTATGATGAAAAATGTAGCCTAAGTGTTGCGTTGGAAGTGTCTTTAAGTGTATAATGATACTTTGCGATAACAGCTACAACTTATTTCAAAGAGCCTTTTAAATATGGAATATGAGAAAATACTTTTAATCAGTACCGGTATTTTTGTCTATTTCCATATTGTTTTCCAAAGTTTTTTTCTGAAGAGGGTAGCCTATCGAAAAGAAATTGTTTTGGTTAGATCAATTAAAAGTACTCGTACATACAGTCGCAGTAGCATTGTATTTTACCGATTGCAAGACATGTCCGCAAAAAATTAAAGACTCTTTGCCAAACGACAAAATTCAAGGCTGGTCAAAATCATATTGAAATATCGACGAAAACCTTACATGAAAAACACTGAAGGAAAATCAGAAAATGCTTTTCTTCAGTGCTAATTTTCTTTTTTAACTTGAGTAGGATTTTAAAGCTTTTTTTCGTCAAGGACGACAAAACCAGGTCCTGATTTCGAAAGGATAAGGGTTGGCACTTTTTCTCTACGTGGAAAAAATGATATCTGATCTTATTTTATCAATTCTTGCTGGTCAAAATATAATTATATTATATATGTTTACCATTGCACCTGTACCTTTTTTCTTGTTTTTTTTTTTTTTTTTTTTTTTTTTTTTTTTTTCCTCTCTTCGTCGATGGTCAGCTGTGGGTCTAAAGATGTCTCCCCCCCTTTCCTAAACGGCTACCAATTCGACAGGTCAAATTTCACATCCGCAGCAGATGACAGGATGAATATAGGTAAAGATTTCTTTGCGTACAATAAAGCCCAGAAAATATTGATTCAAAAGGAGAAAATGCTGGTTATCAGCATTTTCTTCTTTTGACGCGATGTTTTCCCAAATATTTTCTTTCAAGGAAGTCAAAACCAAGAGTTGTTCGGGAAAGTGTTAATTGATGGCACGTGACATAGCTAATGACCGGTAAAACATGTAAACTCATGATTGTCAATTAGTTATTTATTGTTGGTGACAGAGAAATGTACATGAAATGTGCACAACTTGTCAGTTATTGTAAATTACACCCTAATGAAGATTTGTGGACATAGAGCGTCATGTAAAAATGGTGCGTTTGATTGTTTTAGCCTAGTGTTGTTTGAAAATGCGAAAAATGTCGAACTATCCTATGTCTTCTTCTTCTTCTTCTTCTTCTTCTTCTTCTTCTTCTTCTTCTTCTTCTTCTTCTTCTTCTTCTTCTTCTTCTTCTTCTTCTCCTCCTCCTTCATCTTCTTCTTCATCTCATCCGTCTTCTTCTTTCCTCCTCCTCCTCCTCCTCCTCCTCCTCCTCCTCCTCCTCCTCCTCCTCCTCCTCCTCCTCCTCCTCCCCCTTCTTCTTCTTCTTCTTCTTCTTCTTCTTCTTCTTCTTCTTCTTCTTCTTCTTCTTCTTCTTCTTCTTCTTCTTCTTCTTCTTCTTCTTCTTCTTCTTCTTCTCTCTCATCCGTCTTTTTCTTCTTCTTCTAGGCTACTTCTTCTTCTTCTTTTTCTTCTTCATCTTCTCCTCCTCTGTCTTCTTCTTCTTCTCTATCTTCTTCATCTCTACCTCCGTCTTCTTCTTCTTCTTCATCTTCTTCTTCTTCTTCTTCTTCGTCTTCTTCTTCTTCTTCTTCTTCTTCTTCTTCTTCTTCTTCTTCTTCTTCTTTTTCTTTTTCTTCTTCTTTTTCTTTTTCTTCTTCTTCTTCTTCTTCTTCTTCTTCTTCTTCTTCTTCTTCTTCTTCTTCTTCTTCTTCTTCTTCTTCTTCTTCTTCTTCTTCTTCTTCTCCTCCTTCATCTTCTTCTTCATCTCATCCGTCTTCTTCTTTCCTCCTCCTCCTCCTCCTCCTCCTCCTCCTCCTCCCCCTTTTTCTTCTTCTTCTTCTTCTTCTTCTTCTTCTTCTTCTTCTTCTTCTTCTTCTTCTTCATCTTCTTCATCTTCTTCTTCTTCTTCTTCTTCTTCTTCTTCTTCTTCTTCTTCTTCTTCTTCTTCTTCTTCTTCTTCTTCTTCTTCTTCTTCTTTTTCTTCAGATTTTTCTTCAGATATCTTCCTCTCTTTTTTCCCTCCTCCTCTCCTCCTCTGCCTCGTTCTCCTTCTTCATATCAACTTTAAAATAATTACATCCTACAATATTCGTTGCCATTTTATACATTTGCATCAGTTGCTTCCCTTGTATTGAGAGTCGCCATTTGTTTTCTCAGGTGTGGTAAGTTTTAGGTTGATTAAAATTCACAATCTGAATGAATCTTTACTCCAGTTTTGGTATTATTGTTTTTTGAATAAGTTTTTAGGTGATTTTCAAATTTGTTTTGGATCAGACAGATTAGAATCACCATTTTGAAGTTATTTTACAACTTTCGGACATGACAGAAGTTCGGATAACAATTAACATTCATGCTTTTCTCCATTTATCTCATTGATTTTTTATACTTATATAGATAGATGCAATGGAATGCGCTGCCACCAGATGTTGTGCTGGCAGGGGACCTGAACCATTTCAGATCCTCTGTCAGCACCATCCCTCACCCAAGACCTTTTAAGCACTGCCGCTGTGTTTTTATCATTTTATCTTTTCACCCGTCTTTTAACCAATTCATTTGTCATTTATCATCATCATCTTTTAGTTCTTAACTTTTCTTACTCTTTTAACTTAGGCACAGACACGCAACTGCTCAAAGTTACCCGTGAGGGTGTGCATTAGTATACTGAGATAGATAGATAGATAACAACGAATGCGTGAATTTTGTATCTTTTAACTTATAAGTTTGCAGAATGTTTAGATTTTTGGCTGTCTAGAATCTAATATTTGAAAGGTGTCATTGAAAAATGTTCTGTAATTTCTATTTCTTCTAGATCTATCTATCTAGCCTGTAGTATCCCGTATTCGAGCACCTTAAGCGTTACTTTTGCGCATGCGCACTAATTTCACTAAAATAATCAACATCCGGTGTTACTAACCGAAATGAAAGTAAGACAAATTCAATTGTAAAATTCCGGTACTGCAAAATTACTCCTTTTCAACATAATTAGAAATAAATAAATCACTTGCTCTTTGTACATGAGGTGATCAGTTTCACCAGGAAAAGTTTCCTCTAATCAAGCACTGGTATTATTTACTTTCCAGGTTCAAGGTCACACATGTTTTCAACCTCCAAACAGCGATTACATCAGAGCTAAGCTATCCTTGCCACAACAAACATCACGTGATGATAGCATGTGCATGTAACATGTGTCAATATGGTGGATTGTTTTGCATACTCGGGTGTTGTCGGGCTCACGGAAATCAGCCAAGTTCTGACAAATGGATGACCAGGGTTGCCACGCATCAGGGAAAAGTCAGGGAAATTTAAATTTTTTCAAGGTCAGGGAATTGTCAGGGAATTTTGTGAGCTGTCAGGGAAATTTGAAAATACTGGCAAATGTCAGGGAATTGTCAGGGAATTTTGAAAAAGTAAGATGCAGTTCTATGAAATTGATGATTTCAACATCGCCATCAAAAGTAGTCTCAAGACATTGCTACTTACCGATAAATTATCGCGACGAAACATGTCAGGGAATTTTTCAATTTTGTCAGGGAAATGTCAGGGAATTTTCAGGGAATTTTATATCCTTTGACCAGTGGCAACCCTGATGACGCATTTTCACAAACTTCATTTCCAATTTTTTTTTGTTAATTTTAGTTTTTATTGAACACATTAGGCGTAAAAAAAAAATATGTGTGTTTCCGGTTACATGAAATTTCAAAATAGGGACAGTAGGTCGGATTTTTTTTTTTTTTTTTTTTTTTAATGGGACAAATAGGGAAACAAAATGGCGGAACAGGAAATCCCTAGGAAATCCGACAGTCTTTCCGAAAGTTGCAGAATGTTTTCTGGACATTCGGTCTGGTAAAAGAAAAACAATACCGCCACAGACGACCGAATATCCCCGCCCCCTGGCTCCGCCGTCGTTTGTCGAATATGTAGTAAATTGATGTCTGCTAGAGGCTACATGCACACAAAAAGTACATGATGTGTGCTTTGTACACCATCGCTAGTAACATTCATTTCTCAAGTAACGGTAGATCTAAGTTTTCTTTTTCTGAAAGTTGATCACAGATGCCGATATTAAATTTTAAAATGTGTCCAAAATCTCGAAAGTCTAACAGGAAACAGAATGAATCTATTACTCATATGCGATGTTTTGAGCGAGATCAAAAACGCCGCAAACACAGACATTTGATGACGTAGTCATTCCAATATCATCACGTGATTTCTCCACTTCCAAATAAGGTTACGATTTACTATGATTTGTTTACAAAATGCGCGCGTGTCCACAAAGAGCGGGAAATGGGATGAAGCAATGAAAAAGACGCTATCTACGAAGTAAATACACTGATGTTAGATGGTTTTAACACGGACGCTTTGTATATTTCTGCCATGCCGCCTAGCGATTACACAAAGGAAGTAGGTCACGCTTAGTTGTACATATTAAAATGGTGTGCTTACTCGACCATTTAGACTGTAGCCAATCAATCTTTCATAATTTAAACAAAAAGTAAGTGTTGACAGCCATGTTAATCGGCGATCGAGTGGCGATTGCCAGCGCGAGCCCTGAGAATCATTTCTACAATTTTTTGTGCATTTTGATATATTTACGGAAACTACCGAAGATTCCGGGAAAACCCATATTTCAAATCGTAACACGATACGCATCGTCGGGGAAGGATAACAGAATATGTAGATCTACCCAATCATAAATCGGTAATACCATGCCATTATCGGTATACAAAATTCGTTACTGAAATAGGTTTTTATTGACCTAGTAGCTATATAACTTTCGGTGAATTGAACTTTTACCAAGACATGTCCCTAAAAATTGCTAAAAAAATTAGGGTCGGGGGTAAAAAAATAGGCACGGTCGGGTAACCGGAAACACACAACTTTTTTTATTACGCCTTATGATCTCAGAACATTATAAACACTCGGCCATTGCAAGAACACAACACCAAGATGTGGAAATACGAATTATCAAATAAGGGAACCTGCTCGATTATGGGAAACTAGAGGCTATATAATACTGCCTAACTCCCTGTTCTGGTATTATGGCAGGTGATAGTTTTCTGTGTTTAGTTCTTCAACCCCTTGTTTTGCCAACCATAATAGGAAGCAATTGGGAAATTATCAAGGCAAATGTGGAACATGTTGATTGTATACCTGCATTTTCTCTTCATGCCTCCATATTTCAGCATTTTTTGTACACAAACTGTTGTGCCTTTGTTTTGTTGTCTGCAGCAGCTTTCAAATTGGTCTGGATTTGTATCAATTGGGTTTGAGTCTTTCAATGTTTTCTAATTGTAGCTTAAAACAGACTGAAGATGATTCCACTTTCTGTTGCAAGACAATCACAAGCTGTTATTGACACCTCAAGCTTTCAAAGATTCATCCAACTATATCAATTGAGAAGACTTACCACTATGTTGAACAGACTGTTAGGGTCTCGAAGTACAGTTTTGTTAGGCAGACCTATGTTATCTGTAGAAAATGATTCTTCAAATATAAAAACAAACCCAAAGATAAGGTGCTTGACAAAGAGTCACATGAAATACAGTAGAGGCAGAACGCATAAAGAAATGCAGGATTCAAGATTGATGAGTTGTCGGTGTCAGAGACAGTTGTCAACTTTGTGTAAAAGAAACGCAAGATATTTTAGCACCAAACAGGATGATCTGACCAATCCTATAGATAGACTGCAGGCTTTTATTGGTAGGTAGAATAAAAGAAAAAAATAATCCTTTCCCAAAGTGAAACAATCACACATTTTAACACTCCTTATCAAAAGGATAACTCATTGTGCAAATTTTGATCAACATTTTCTTTCTTTTCTGGCATAGTTTCCAAAGTGTTATTACTTACAATTGAAAGGAAAGGTCGAAAGGTGTAAAAGGCGTTTTGGAAAGGGTTAAATCACCTATGACATGTTATATATCTTGGCAACCTCTATCTTAGAGCAATATGTTTTAGATCCAGGCTGCCCATAATTTTGCTATCTATAGGAAGCATGACACATCAATGCTTTTTTTTAAGGCAAGGGGAAGGGGCACGGGGTCCTTAAATTGGTGGGAAAATATACAACTAGAGTGTAATATTTAATTTATGGTTGGATACTCTGACAAAGAGCTTAGAACTAAGTTTTCACTCAAGGATTCATAAGCTATATAGAACTGAAATCTAAGTCATATAAAGCAAGTAAATATTCTTTTAACCCATTCCCAAACGGTAAATTATGGGCTTGTCTAATTTGAAAACTGCTGTAGTTGACAAAATGGGTGTTGTTAAACTAATGAAAATATAATTCGTGAAAAATGTAGCATACATATAGCAAATATTGAGACAAAAGGAGAAAATGCTGATTATCAGCATTTTCTTCTTTTGTCTCAATATTTTCTAGTAAAACCTATTTTATTAGGGATGTCAAAACCAGGTCATGTTTTGGAAAGGGTTTAAAGTCAGATTATAAATTATAAGCAGAAATATAACATTTCACATGCATGATTATTTTGTTTAAGAGGAGATATTGATGCATATGCAGAATCTGGGCCCGTATTCACCAACATTTCTAAATTGATTTTCGAAAGTAAAATTACATACCAACCAATCAGAGTGGCCGAGACAAACACAGACAAATTAATCAGTCACTTTAAATGGTTGTATTGTAATTTTACTTAGAAAATCAATTTAGAAACGTTGGTGACTACTTGCCCAGATCTGTTTCCATGTTAGCCTCTCGTGCCTTATTTCATAATTTTTTAGACTGAAATGTTGATTTTTCAGATGTACCTATCATTCCCCCAGAAGACCACCTCTTCAAGCCATCCACACAAGAAATACAGTCAGCTGGCAAGTTTTGGAATCAGAGCATGAAGGAAATCAAGTTTTTAAAGTCGGTCAAGTTTTTGGGGCAGTTACCTGAGGATGATCTTCCAGAGGTATTATTAACCCATTACCAGATGGCAAAAAATTAGACTGTTCAAATTCAAAGATGTTGCAGATGACAATTCTATATGAATTAAATTTCAAAAATTTTGGTCCTCTATGGAAGAAGCAATTTCTTTATTTTCCACAATGTTTTCCAAAGCTTTCATCTTTCTGGTGTCAAAAGGTGTCAGCGTGTGGCAATGGGTTAACCCTTTCCCAAACGACAAAATTTTGGACTGGTCCAATTTGAAAGCTACTGCAGACGAAAAATAAATGTTGATAAATATAGTATTTGTGTAAAATAATGCGCAGAAAATATTGAGACAAAAGGAGAAACTGCTGGTTATCAGCAGTTTCTTCTTTTGTCTCAATGTTTTCCCAAGCATTTTCTCTTAGGGACGTCAAAACCAGGTCTTGTTTGGGAAAGGGTTAATTAATATTTGTACTATTGATATCTAGTTGGTATTTTAACCCATTACCAAGCATTGACGCCTTTTACTACCTTTCAAGATAAAGGCTTGGGAAGACATTTGAGGAAAATGAAGAAAATACTTATGACAAGCAATTTCTTTTTTTTTCCACTATTTTTTCTACCCAGGAATACCAAAATATATGTTAAATTTCATTCATTTGAAATTGTTGTCTGAAAAAAAGAAAATGAATTGGGATAGGTATATAAAATTTTGCCATCTACTGTAAAGCTCGCACGTTTTTTGCCTTAAACACTCATCAACCCCGGACAAAAAAATCAGGTGGAAAATGGTGGTCATTTGCCATTGGCAACCTTCGCGTTTTTCTCCTCGAAATTTCGCAGCGATGGGTGGAAAATCTTTGTGATCGTGGCAATTCGCCGCGCTCGGGTGGGAACACCAGGAAAAAACAATATTACCTGTCCGCGCAAATCGTTGCAATTTCATTCGATTAGTGGTGATCAAGTGGAAAATTGCGCTGAGAAATCGCGGCCATTCCCTCAGATTTGGATGGAAAAACGCCCTTGCTGGGGCCATCGCGAATCCACCAGAAATCCAATCATGGCGATGCGTGGAAATAGGCAAAAACGCCTGTGCTGTACTGTAGTAAAGGACTAAGAAACTTTTGAAAGTACATGTATGATTAATTTGATGTAATAGCCTAAACACTAAACAGGCCTGCATAATAGCATTTGATTTCCATTGTCTGATCCTCTGCTGCAGCAAATATTCCATCGGACATTTGTCTCCAACCATTAATAAGATAATCTTTAACCTTTTCCCATACAAGACCTGGTTTTTATACGCCGCCGGATGCGGACGTATATTGGCGTCATCTTCTCCGTCTGTCCGTCCGTCCATCCGTCCATCCGTCCGTCCGTCCGTCCATCCGTCCATCCGTCCGTCCGTCCGTACGTCCGTCCACTTTTCTTGTCAACGCAACTCCTCCTAAGTTTCTGGCTGGATCTTCTTGAAACTTGGTCAATGTTATCACCTCAATTGGTAGATGTGCATGAAGGAAGGATTTTATGGTTCATTGATTTTTGCCTGAGTTATGCCCCCTTAAAACTTAGTCTCTGGAGCGGCGTATATTGTGACCATGGCACTCTTGTTATAATAGAAAAGGCTTGGAAAAACATTGAGACAAAAGAAGAAAATGCTGTTTATCAACATTTTCAACTTTTGTCTCAATATTTTCCATGCTATATTGTGCACAAATTCATTCATTATCAAATCCATTTTTTGCTCGACTTTTCGAAGAAAATGAAAGCTTGTACTGTCACCCGTGCGTCGGCGTTGCAACAAAGGTTAAAGTTTTTTCAATCATCAATAACTTCCATACTATCAAAGGGATTCAAACCAAACTTGGGATAATTATTCACCATCACACCCTCTACCTTACTATTAGGGCCCATGACCCTGGCTCCACTATATTCGGAGTTATGCTAAGCAACTTAGAAAGTCGAGCCCGCTGTCTTTGGACAGCTCTTGTTTCGTTTTAGACAGCTTTCAAATGGGACCACCCTAGAATTTTGCTATTTGGGAAAGTGTTCATGTAGAAGTGTGATGATTAGCTGCAGGTTTGGAAAGGGTGTTGTGGTAGGACTGACTATCCCTTTCCCAAATGACAAAATTTTGGGGTGCTCCAAATTCAAAGATGTTGCAGACGACAATTAAAATGGAATGAAAATTTACATTTTTTGGTCTTTTTGTGTTGAAAATATTGCGGAAAATGAAGAAATTACTTGTGACAAGCAATTTCTTCATTGTCCACAATGTTTTCCCAAGCCTTTTCTTGTGAGGTAGTCAAAAGGCGTCACTGTGCAGTAATGGGTTAAATTGTATACAATTCTTTCCTTTAATTACATGCACTTTGTCGTTTGTAGCAGCTTTCAAATTGGACAACCCTAAAGTTTTGTTGTATGGGAGAGGATTAAATGATGTTTAACCCATTAGATTCATGGTCCTGTTCCCTATCTTAACCCATTACCACACAATGACTCTTTATGACTCCCTAAAATATACTAGTTTTGGAAAACATTGTGGAAAATGAAGAAATTGCTTGTGACAAGCAATTTCTTCATTTCCCACAATGTTTTCTACGTAAAATGACCAAAAAATGTAAAATTTCTTTCACTGGAAATTGTCGTCTGCATCATCTTTGAATTTGGACTAGTCTAAAATTCTGCCATTTTGTAATGGGTAAAATGGTGTTTTATCTAAATAGATTCATAGTCCTGTTCCTTATCTTTACTTACTTTTTCCTTGTCTTCAGGTGACGTTTATAGGAAGAAGTAATGTTGGCAAATCTTCATTGATACAGACTTTGTTTCGTGAATCTGATGTTTTAGTCAAAACTTCAAAAACACCTGTAAGTATAGGATATCGTTGCTGTAAATACAAAACCTCGTATACTGATTTTTGCAATTTTCAAAGTGCAAACTTGTATGTCCAGTTTAGACAATTTATGCAGATTTGGGATATTTTTACTTGTCAGTATCAATAACACAATATATGTGATATATATGGCTGAATTTCAAGTAAAACTCTTCACTTTCGAAAAAGTTATAACAATTTTTTTGTCTCCTCTAAAATTTTCAAAAAAAAGAGATACAAGGTTTTGCATTTACACTGACAATATACAATAAACCCTTTTCCCAGACAAGATGTAGTTTTGACATCCTTAGTTGACATACTTTTAGTCAACAATTTGACGAAAAGAAGTAAAATTGCAGATTATCAGCAATTTTTCCCTTTTTAGCGCGACTTTTCAAAGAATGGTGACATAATCACCCAGTAACAGATATGAGTACACAAAATGTTAAGTTAAAGGAGACAATGCAGATGGTTATCAGCATTTTCTGCTTTCTCTAAGCGCTTTTAACCCATTACCACACAGTGACTCTTTTTGACTCCCCTAACACAAATGGCTTAGGAAAACATTGTGGAAAATGAAGAAATTGCTTGTGACAAGTAATTTCTTCATTTCCCACAATGTTTTCTACCAAAAAAGAGGAAAAAAAAGTTTAAATTTACTTAACTTGAAATTGTCTTCTGCAACATCTTTGAATTTGGACCAGTCCAAAATTTGTTGTTTGGTAATGGGTTAAATTGAAAAAAAAAGAGATTAATTTCCGAAAGTGATATGATGTTATTTCACAAATTACACATTTTGCTTATGACATATTTCCAGGGTCACACAAGATTGTTGAATTTCTTCGAGGTAAAGAAACATTTCCGTGTTGTGGATGTGCCTGGTTATGGTTACAGAATGCCTGAAGATTATCCTCAAATGGTGGAGGAATTTCTCAAAACAAGACCAAGGTGTGTGTCCATCAGTATTGTCTTCTTTTGCTTCTTAATTAATTAACACATTACTACTCATTGAGGCCCTTGGACGCCCCACAAAATAAACAGGGTTGCCACGCGTCAGGGAAATGTCAGGGAAATTCAAATTTTTTCAAGGTCAGGGAATTGTTAGGGAATTTGTGAACTGTCAGGGAAATTTGAAAATACAGGCAAATGTCAGGGAATTGTCAGGGAATTTTGAAAAAATAAGATGTATTGGCATATAATTAATGATTTCAACATCGCCTTTTTAAATTGTCTGAAAATGTCTCGAGTTACCGCGAATATACTGTGTGGAAATATATGGGGGAATTTTCCAATTTTGTCAGGGAATTGTCAGGAAATTTTATTTCCACTGACTAGTGGCAACCCTGATAAAGGATTCTGAAAACACTGTGGAAAATGAAGAAATTGCTTGTGATAAGCAATTTCTTCATATCCCACAATATTTTCTACCCCAAAAGACCAAAAAATGAATGGATTTAATCTATTTGAAATCGTCATTTGTAACATTTTTAGCTCGACTTTTCAAAGAAAATGAGAGCTTATACTGTCACCTGGGCGTCGGCATTGGCGTTGCAACAAAGGTTAAAGTTTTAATCAATGCCTTCTATACTATCAAAGCGATCAAAAGTCGAGCGCGCTGTCTGCGGACAGCTCTTGTTGAATTTGGATGAGTCTAAATTTTTGTAGTGTAGTAATGGGATAATCAGAGCTAAAGATAATTAGTGGGGAAGACATTCTAACTTTCTTATTATGATTACAAATCCTATGTTAGTGGTACTCATTTGAATTGTCTGGATGTGACAATTTAGGGGGTCCTTCCTATCGTAACATTGTTTCTTCATGTCGCAGCTGATTATTTTTAGATGGTCATTTAAGTTAAAAATGCCCCAAAACATACAATTTTTGGCACTAGGGAAAACGCTGATTAACCCATTACCACACAATGACTCCTTTTGACTCCCCTCAAAAAAATGGCCATGGAAAACATCGTGGAAAATGAAGAAATTGCTTGTGACAAGCAATTTCTTCATTTCCCACAATGTTTTCCATCCAAAAAGACCTAAAAATTAAAAATTCAATTCACTTGAAATTGTCGTCTACAGGATCTTTCAATTTGGACCACCCTAAAATTTTGTCGTTTGGTAATGGGTTGATGTTTAACGCTGGTTGCTTATTGTTTTGCTGTTATTCCTATGTCCAAACCTAACTTGGTATTTTCTCCAAAGGTACTACACAAACAAATCTAAAATTTGGTTTGTAAACGTCTTTGAATCCTTTCCCAAAGGACAAAATTTTTTACTGTTCAAATTTGAAAGTTATTGCAGACAGCAAAGTGGATGTTATGGACATTAGGTTTATACAAATATAGCATAGAAAATATGAAGAAAATTATAATTGTCAGTATTTTCTGCTTTTGCCTAAAATGAGCTCACCAAGATTTTTCTACCAAGAAAATCCAAAAAGGGGCTTATTTTTTACCCTCTCTCAAAGAAACACCGCAGACAGAGAGAATTAGGAAAACATTGAGAGAAAAGACGAGAATAGCTAAAGTCCTCAACTTGTTAACTGGGAAAGGGTTACTGACACTTTGATTAATTACACATGATAACCAGCATTTTCTCCTTTTTGCCTCAATATTTTCTGCACTATGTTTTATGCAAAGTTAATGGTTATCAATATCATCATCCATTTTGTTGTCTGCATGAGCCTTTAAATTCAACTACCCTAAAATTTCTTTGTTTGGGAAAGGGTTAAACTACATTTTGGCTTATTTCTTCCACAGACTTGTTCGAACCTTTCTGCTTCTTGACGGAGTTGCAAAATTGAATGAAACGGATATGATCGGAATTAATATGGTGGAAGAGTTTCAACTACCCTATGTTGTGAGTCTGTGTGTTAGTTTAACCCTTTGCCAAACAATCTCGGGTTATGCTGATCTGTTTAGGAGAAAGCTCTTGAAACCACTTTTGATTGAAAAAAAACTTTTGTACAAGACAAGAAAAAAAAGTAACATGCACGTTTAACCCATTACCACACAATGAATCTTTTTTACTCCCAAGATGATTGCTTTGGAAAACATCATGGAAAATGCAGAAATTGCTAGTGACAAGCAATTTCTTCATTTCCTACAATGTTTTCTACCCTCCTAGAATGACAAATAAATGTAGAAATTCATTCATTTGATATTGTCATCTACATTATCTTTGAATTTGGATCAGTCTAAAAGTTTAATGTTCGGTAATGGGTTAAAGGTGGTATTAACCAACTTGTATAATTCAAGATATAGCTGTAAAGTTAAACAATTTTATTTCTGATGGGCTAAGACATATGTCTCATCCAATCAGACAGAATTGTAATGTAATTTATTAGAATGAGCCAATCAATTAAGAAATTTTAGTTAAAATGACCCCTACAAGTCTTGCACTCCTTTGGATATAGAACTTTTGTCTGAAATAGACTTTTGCTTTCTTCCTAAACATCATGCATAGTCAAGATAAGTTTGGAAAAGGGGATTAGTCAAATGTTACATGTGATTGAGCCAAGATGTGATAAAAAGGCTTCTGTGGCATGAAAAAAACCAAAACAGATCCAGATCAGCCTGTATATACACAGTCTGATCAAGATCCATATTGATCTTTAATAACTTCTTGACAACTGAAAATGATCAGAATGTACTTTGACAAAAGCCTACCTTTTCCTTGGGTTGTTTCATATGACATAGGAACCCCTTTTTGCGGATCCCGGCTCAATTTTGTGTTGCGATATTATCCTGATAAAATCGTTTTTGTCAGAATATTTATTCTTTTCTCTTTTTTTGTTTTTAGTTTAAAGAAGACTTTCCTTTTAATGGATGGGTCAAGGGCTTTTACAGGGACAGATGTACACAAATATAAGTCACTGGAAGAATGGCAAATTCCATATGTTGTATGTTTATCTCTTAGTTAACATCTTCAAGCAAACTATTTTAATAAAATGATGTCAGAATGCTGATCAATATTAAATGTGAGCATAGATAAACATATTGAAATATGAATTACTAACCTTTTCCAAACGACAACCTTTTAGGATAGTCAAATTTAAAGGTTAATGCAGATGACAAAATAGATGTTGATTAAGATAAAATTTGTGCATATAATAATGCAGAAAATATTGAGGCAAAGAGAAAAGTTGCTGATTGTCAACAATTTCTTCTCATGTCTCATGTCTCAATGTCAAGACATTTTTATACCCCCCACAACAAAGTTATGGGGGGGTATACTGGATTCAGGTTGTCCGTCCGTCCGTCCGTCTGTCCGTCCGTCTGTCCGGGTTTACAGGAGAGCATTTATTGGCTTCAGTTTATGTTCATTGTGCTTTTGTTGGCTACTTTTGTTGTTATTGGCTATACCCAACAGTACAACTCGGTAGGAAGTACAGTCCAAGAGATATTGGCTTAACCCACGTTGGAAGCCAATACACGTTTGGACACTCATTTTGTCCAATTATTCATTATGGACTTCGGACTGCCCATTTGAATGAAGAAAAAATTCGCGCAGTTTAACAACCAATCAGCTACTTGTATTTAATATACCAGGCTCCTCAGCCAATCAGATCAGTTTTTACTGTATCGATAAATGCCGAGTACTCCGAAGTTACCGAGTGAACCAAGTACACATGGACCGAAGACCCGTGAACCGATGTTGAGTGGATTTTAAACTGTAAGTATTATCTGTATCATTTACTTGTTGTCCAAACATTTATTTCCAAAACATAGTTAAGTGATTTATTTCAGATAAATAATTGGTTATTTTGTAGAGAAAGCTGATTTATTCTCTGAAAGTTGATCGTCAGTAAAGCCATGTAGATCTAATGGGTTTTCGCGATGTCAATATTATTGTTGATCGCCCGGTTATGAACTATCCTACTTTCTCACTTCTCCGCTCTTTCTCATTAACCCGTTCATCTCTTATTTTTTGCTTATGAGATTTTTTTTATATCTGAATTCTATTCTAGAAAATACCACCGACCCTAAAGTTTTTTTCGTCAGTCTCCAAGAAAAAAAATCGGGGATGTCCTTTTGCGAACTGGAAGGGAAATTCCATGCGCTAAAAATAGAATTCTGTACTCGGTTGTAATCGTGACCCTGCCGGAAAATTACGAGAAATCGCGAATGCAATTCGTTCATGGGAGATCAATAACTCTTAACTTCAGGCTCCTGCCAGTAATACCCGAAAGGGGAGTTAGGCATAATATATAGATAGATAGGCTCGCCAACCGTTAGATACGAGATTTGTTTTCTCTGACTAAAAAATTCCTTTGTTCGTATAACTCCGCGACCGGAAACCGTTAATTGGATTACTCGGCGTTATTCCTTCATTGTGTACAGCGGTTGACCTTGACCTCACAATAATTTTCAACTCAGTAAGTTTTTGAGACACAGGTTGGATATTTATCGAAACTTTATCAGAAAATTGAAACAATCGGATGCTTATGGTGTTGTAAAAAAACTAATTTGATTTAAGTCAGGCTGTTAACTACCGATGAAATTGAAGAATCTCCGCGGAGCGTTTTTTCAAAACGAAAGTAGACATACTTCTCTCTCCGAGCCAGTAAAAACGGCGAGCGATTTAGAAAATAATAAATAAAATCGAAGACCAAAAGCAAAATTAGGGTTGAACTATATGAAAAATTGTTGCTGACAGGATTTTCTCAGATGCGTCCTGAATATTATGGCTAGAAATTGTCTGTAAGCAAGGATACAAGGGTTGCTAGGGCCATTTTGATTGTCTTGAGTCACACTTTTTTTACAATTTACATGTGATAAGCTAATTATTGTCTCCTACTGTGCAAACTAAAACCTATCTATTTGGGTGAATCTCAAAATATTTCAGTTTTCACAATCAAATGTGTAGACCCAAATGTCAAAACTTACTAACTTACCAGTTACCACTTCTATTATAACAACTTCCAAGTTAAGGAAGGGGTAATCCGAGTCTTCTCTGATGTAAATACGCTTTTTGATATTTTGATTTTTCGCTATTTTTCGTAAATAGCGAAAAATCAAAATATCAAAAAGCGTATTTACATCAGAGAAGACTCGGATTAAGGAAGGGGTAAATGCAATAACTTAGATGTTAGATATTCCCCATTTTTATAGCATTATACAATTGTCCCCAAACTTAGGGTTGGGCATGATTTATACGCTTTCTACCAACATCCTTTGTCTGTCGCTTTATTCCCTGCGATACTTGTAAAATAAAGTTGGGAACTCGCTGTCTTGGGCTGGGACTCATTGTTTCAAACCTACTTCAGATTTCAAAATGAAACACTGTTATTTCCATTTTCTTTTTTGTTTCTTTATAATACTCAAGTATAACTACAAACTGAAGTGAACATCAAGTATAACTACAAACTGAAGAGAACAAACTTTGCATATTACATGTTGTTTTAATGCAAATGCATTCATTACAATATAGATCTATCATCAGTGGCGGATCCAGGATTTCTATGAGGGGGGACTGGGTTCAGATTATATGCAAATAGGGGGGTTCGTTTTTCTAGTGTTGCACAATTTTGACTGAAATTCTGCATGAAAATGAAATAATCAGGCTACGGAGGGGGGTTCGTTTGAACCCCCCCCCCCCCCCCCCCCCCCCCCCCCCCCCCCCCCCCGGATCCGACACTGATCATTCACCAAAACAAAGGATAAAACAAAAAAATGCCTACCTACCCTACCTAGAATTTTTCAGAGTGAAACCCTGAACACAGCTATTTTTTATTTGGCAAAATAAAAGTCAAACAAAGCGAGGAAATGTACAAATATTTATGAGACGGATTTATAATTTATGTTTTGTTGTTGGGTTCTTTTAATTTGGGTAAGATCAGACTTTCCAATGAGGGTTCATTTTGAAAACACGACAGAACAAGAATTATAATACATCATGAGTTGAAATAATTTCGTTAATCTATACATAATGACATTGAAATTAAGATGCTCAGGTATATAAGTCGGGAGTTGATCCTGCTCTTATTTTAAATCATGCCCTACGCATTGACAAGGCTGTAATTGTAAATTATTTTTTCTGTACCTTACAAAACTTCTTCACCTTGGACATTATGTCCAAGTCATAGCTAGCTAGCTTCATTTAAAAAAATGTTAAAGTGTTAGTAATCAAGAAAAACTTTGACATTATGTCCATTTAACTGCTGGTTACTGTAAGTGTCTATATGTATATTCAAGTAACCAAGAAGAAGTTGGACATTGTGTCCAAGTCATAGTTGGCTTAAGAATTTGTCTTAATTTTAAAAAAAAGATAAAAAACTGCTCGTAATCAAGAAAAACTTGGACATTACCCGGTATGTCCATGTCGCTGCTGGTTACTGACTTTGTCTATATATTCAAATAACCAAGAAGAAGTTGGACATTGTGTCCAAGTCATAGTTGGCTTTAGAATTTGTCTTCAATTTTTAAGAAAAGGTTAGAAGATGCTAGTAACCAAGAAAAACTTGGACATTTATTATAATGTCCTTTTCACTGCTGGCTAGTGCTTTTTATCTGCGAGCGACTTTGTCGATCGCTAGGTCGAGCAGTCGCCAGGGTTGTTTTAAGCTAAATGGAATTTACAGTTGTAAACAAATGTTTAGAGTTTTACAAGTTGTCATTGTTTTCCCGTTATATTTACCCGTTTTCCTTTTTTTTTTACCTGTGATACATTATAAGAACTGCTTTGGAAACATGAAATAGAAAATTCAAGGTGTTACCTTCATAATGGTATATAAGTTAATAACATGGCTATAATATACTACAACTCAGTCCATAGATAGGCCTGTAAACAAAACAACTATATCCAATGAAATACTCGGCTCACAGCACTGGCTACTGATTTTGTCTATGTACTTATAAGGTATATTCAAGTAACCAAGAAGTAGTAGGACATTGTGTCCAAGTCATAACTGGCTTAAGAATTTGTCTACATATTAAAATAAGTAGTATGAAGATGCTTGTAACCAAGAAAAACTTGGACAGTGTGTCCATTTCACTGCTGGCTACTGATTTTGTCTATATAGTTATAAGGTATATTCAAGTAACCAAGAAGGATTAGGACATTGTGTCCAAGTCATAACTGGCTTAAGATTTTGTCTCCATATTAAAATGAAAAGTCTGAAAATGCTGGTAACCAAGAAAAACTTGGACAGTACCTATGTCCAATTCACTGCTGGCTACTGATTTTGTCTATATATTTATAAGGTATATTCAAGTAACCAGGAAGTAGTAGGACATTGTGTCCAAGTCACAACTGGCTTAAGAGTTTGTATATGTATATTAGAATAAATAGTATGAAGATGTTAGTAACCAAGAAAAACTTGGACAGTACCTATGTCCAATTCACTGCTGGCTACTGATTTTGTCTATATATTTATAAGGTATGTATTCAAGTAACCAAGAATGAGTAGGACATTGTGTCCAAGTCATAACAAGCTTAAGAATTTGTCTTTAAGTTCATATTAAAATAATTTCATATTTAGTGACTTCATTTAATTTCCGTCGTTTTGATCTGGCAATATTTTTCATTCATAACTTGATGAATGAAATTTTGTTAAATGACATCAGTATTATTTCTTTGGTTTTACTGTGCAATCTAGTTCGTGTACAAAATGTCACGTTTTTCTTGAATTACTTGTATTTATATTCTCATGGACATATTAAATTATAAGAAATGAAGAAAATTGTTTTTTTTATGGAGGTATAAGAAAATGTTGAATCACACTTCTGTATGAACCGCTTCACAGATTCATACAGTGTGATAAGACTTTAGTTCATAGCTCCATGAATTTGAAATTAAATTATATCTGTATTCCTTAAATGAATAGTCTGAAAATGCTAGTAACCAAGAAAAACTTGGACAGTATGTCCATTTCACTGCTGGCTACTGATTTTGTCTATACATTTATAAGGTATATTCAAGTAACCAAGAAGGCGTAGGACATTGTGTCCAAGTCACAACTGGCTTAAGAGTTTGTCTCCATATTAAAATAAATAGTCTGAAAACGCTGGTAACCAAGAAAAACTTGGACAGTGTGTCCATTTCACTGCTGGCTACTGATTTTGTTTATACATTTATAAGGTATATTCAAGTAACCAAGAAGGAGTAGGACATTGTGTCCAAGTTATAATTGGCTTAAGAGTTGTGTCCATGTTACTGCTGGCTAATGATTTCTGTCCATATATTTGTTATATTATAGTTATCAATAAGAACTTGGACATTTCGTCCAAGTCTCAGTTGGTTTAATTTGTAAATAAAGGAATAAGCTAAAAAATGTGTCCAATTCCTTTAATGGCTGGCCCTAACAATTCATCTTTGAACAATATGATTTGAACAATATGAATAAAAAATGAAAGTTACTGTTACCCATATCACTCGACTTAAAATTTCCACAGATATGCATTACCAGTTTTTTTTCTATTTCAGCTGCATTGAAGAAGGAAAAGGAGACAAAATTCCAGTTCCTCTGCGATATAGAATGGGCAAATGGTATGTTAGCTTTAATGACCTGATAGGGCTAATGTAATCATTTAACATTTTAAATATTATTTTGAAATTAATTTATTACTATCTCGGCCCATTTGGCATTGAGTAGATATATATTAATGGTTATTGAAAATATATATCATGTAATTTAGGGCAGGGGCCTTGTAGACGATCTTTCCGCTAAATTTGGTGGTATTTTTGCTATTATTATTATTATCATTATTATTATTATAAAATACTGTATTTATATAGCGCTTTTATCATACAGGTGTACGTTCAAAAGGACAAAATGTGCTAACTGCATTTGGTAGTTGTTGTTTAATGTATTTGTCCTGTAAATAAGCAATCTGATTTTGTTTCCTGAATGGGAAAGGACCTCTATGAATGTGACGAGAAATCTCCCTAAAAGGCTCAGCTGGATGGGTCAATTTTCAAAACTTGCAAATTGATAAACAAAATGAAGATTTATGGTTAGGTAGATAAACAAATGAAATGAATACCGATTTTATGCCATTTAAAAAGTTAAATAGGTGCAGATAATTCATGATTTTTGTACCCACCCAAATGGTTTCATTTTGTTACACTACTGGTATTCATAGACGTAAAATGAAGTTCCTTTTTGTTTTACTTCTAATTTATTTTCTACAGATGCAAGGTTAAATGGCGTTGACATCATATGGCAGCTTTGATTTTGTCCGTTTTGTGCATGCGCATCATTGAAACAACTTTAAAAGCGAACTTTCCCACCATCCTTCCCTTGGCTGGTGAACATCGTTCCCCCTCTTGACCCAGCTTCCCATTGACATATGTTGTGTCACTTGAACATAGGCTTCCTTGGTAAAAAAGTTTTGCTGGGTCACGGGGTGGAACATACTTTTATATTGAAAATAGTGTTCATATAGCAAATGCCATATTTTTGGCGGGAAGATTTCGCCTTTAAACTCATTTCAATGATGCGCATGCGCATTAAGGACAAAACGAAAACTGATTTGTGATTTCAACACCAATCGTCCTTACATTAACAGAAATAATATTGCTAATAAAATCATAGAAAACGTAATTCTGGTTAAATGAATACCGGTGGGGTAAGAAAATGTAATTTTGGGGGTAGGTACAGAAACCAAGAGTTATCTGTACATGTCGAATCGTTTTGGTTGTACAAAATCAGTTTTCGTATGATTTAGGTATATATCTATCCATACAACTCGAAATAATTATCAATTTGCATGTTTTGAAAATTGACTTTTCCATTTGAGCCTTTTAGGGAGATTTCTCGCCTTATCCATAGAGGTTTTTTATAGGTCATCGAGTCTTCTATGACGGTTTGTCTCCCTCCTATGAGTTAAAGCTACTATTTCCCAAATTTGGACCCAAAATTTGTCAAAAACAAACAAAATGTACACTTGTTAAGCTTTATATGACCTGATTTTATGATTACGACAAACTATTGAAGCAACGACTCATTTTTTCGCAATTTGATACCAAATTCATGAAGCGATATCGAAAGTAGGTCAAAAACCGTAGGACATGCGACTTTCTTAAATGACGTCACAACATACAGGATGACGTCACATTGAAATTCAAGTATGAATCTCGTTTGAATCTTGGTCCGCGCTGTATGGGCATGCGTAACAGTTAAAAAATAAAATCAACTGCATCTGTGACGGGGTTGAATTTGGGTTTGGATTCTCCCTAAATTCGGCTATCTCTCTTATAATTTCGGCTCAATCTCTGTCTGAATCGCATATTATTAACCATTCTGAGGTGGCCAACACAAAAGTTCTGCATATTTTTTCGAAAAATTTCATTTTTTGCAATTAGACCATCTGTTACCCTTCTGCTTTAAATAGAACAGTTAGTTATGCTTTTAAAAACAAATAATTTGGTGAATCTGAGTGTTGTTCAACTTGTACATTACTTTTAATTTTGTATTTCAGAAGCCCTGAAGCAATGGAGTGCGTCACATTCACTACTGCCAGAGTCCAGTCATGCGTTTCCAAATGAAGTGAAGCCATTGTAGAAGATACACGATATTTACCGACCATCTACGACTAGAATAGGATAAACTTGATCTGTTCGTGTAAAGGTCTGGTAGCAGACCATTACAGGTCGAGTATCGATCGTGTAGGACTCTAATATAGGACGAGGTGATCGACTTAAAATCGGACAAATGGTTGAGCTGCGAATGAGAAAAGGTCTACAGTGCTCGTGTAGGTGTCTAGTATGATCGACTAGAGATCGAGAAGAAGTCGTGTACATACATTTGGTTGGGTTAGATCGGGGAATTTAGGTGACTGAGTTAAGGTATCCAATCCCTCAAAAGCACCAAAGACCCAGATGCGAAATTTGAAAAGTGCCTATAATTCCTAAACTGTGTTACTTTTCCATTCCAAATACAAACATAATCATTTTGAACAGTTTAGAATTTTGAATCAATGCATACTTATGGAAATATTTGACAAAAATGTTCCAAATTACCTCCCTTGCATATGAATAAAGAGTAAAATAATATGTGTAAATTATTTTCTTCGTGAAGCATAATGCTGAAATCCAACACAGTGAATCAACTTATTTTAAGTGTATTTACAAGCGTGCGTAATTTGGTGCATTTCGCATGGCTAGAAAACGGTGATTTTTTGAGGGTCTGACTGTAAACCTTAATTGATCGGCAGTGGGAACATAGCATTAACCCATTACCAAACGACAAAATTTTAGGTTGATCCAAATTCAAAGATGTTGCAGACGACAATTTCAAATGAAAGAAATTTAATTTTTTGTTGTCTTTTGGGGTAGAAAACACTGTGAAAAATGAAGAAATTGCTTGTCACAAGCAATTTCTTCATTTTTCACAATGTTTTCCAAAGCCATTATATTGTGGGGAGTCAAAAGGAGTCACTGTGTGGTAATGGGTTAAACACTCATTATGAGGTCAACTATTTTTTACTGATTTGTTGCAAGATTTCTTTGGTAATGCACTAATATGCAGGCCTGCGTTTACTCTATGGTATTCTTAATACAGTCAATATTTTGTAAAAATATCTTTAGTTTTCCTGGCCGAATGAACAGTAGCCATTAAATGTGTCCAATGAACAGTAGCCATCAAATGTGCGTTTTTAAGATCACTTTTCATAAGCCAGGAAATGCTTTCAAGTAGCCAAGAAATGGTACCCACTAACAGATCTGATGGACTACCCATCAAGTACCCTAATGTGGGTACGTCCGTCTGTCCGTCCGTGGACATAATTTTGTGTCCTCTTCTCCTCCCACAGTTTTTGACCGATTTTGCTGAAATTTTAGCAGGTTGTTTCCTATCATATGAAGTTGTGCACCTGCAATTTTCATTGTGATCCAGGCAGTAGTTTCAGAATTATGCCACTTTGAACTTTAGCACTTTTTCAGTGACAACGCGCTAGTGGGGGGTATTTGTCCGCTTTGCGACAGTTCTAGTTATTAGAGGTATGAAAAACAGGTTGTCTTTGGGAAAGGGTTCACTTGATTTAAATCTCAAAAAATGTAAGAAAACTTTGTATGAACAAGAGAAAAAATGTTCTTGGTCTGTTAATCCAGTACTAGACGGCAAATTTTGGACTGGTCCATACTCCGAAAGTGTTGCAGATGACACTTTCAAGTGACTGATTTTTTTTATTTTTGGTCGTTCATTGTAGAAAACATTATGGGAAATGAAGAATTTTCTTGAAACAAGCAATTTATTCATTTCCACAATGTTTTCAAAAGCAATTATCTTGAGAGGTGTAAAAAGTGTCGATGTGTGGGAATAGGTTAATCCTTTCCCAAACAAGACCTGGTTTTGACATCCCTAGTAGAAAATACTTTGGAAAAAATTGAAACAAAAGAAGAAACTGCTGATAACTCCTTTTGTCTCAATATTTTGCATGACATATTTTACACAAATTCTATTTTTTACCTTCCATTTTGGCATTTTTAGCAGTTTTTGAAGCAGAAGCAGTTTTAAAATCTTGCCATTTGGGAAAGGGTTAAGTGCTCAAGTCAGAGGTTATGATCACAGGATAAATTTATTTTTTTCCAGAGTTTTTTTCACACAAATTTCTGTTCCAGAAAATAAGTATTATTAGCAATTTAGACAGTAAAAATGTTCTATCCAGTCACTATTCTGCGGCAGTTCCAGATTTGCTGTGAAGGGGGTTCAAGCATAAAGTCAGAGCTCAAGATAAGAGGGTGTGATATCTTTTAAAATGAAAAAAAACACTTAATTTTATCAAATCCTATGTTGTGGATACTCATTAGAATCATCTCATTGACACGACTCAGTTGAATTCCCACAACATAGGGTTTGGATTTGAAATAGCAAATTTAGAAAATCTTCACCCCCTCTTATCTGGAGCTCTGTAACAGTTAAATGTAGGGGGGTTCGTTTACCTAGTATTACACAACTTTGATTTGTTAAATGAAAATTAAATAATCATGTTACAGAGTAGAGTTTGTTTGGACTTCTGAACCACCTTCGGTTATGCCACTTCTATTTGGGATATTTTATCAATTTATTATACCCCCCAAATTCAATTTGGGGGGTATATAGGAGTCAGCTTGTCCGTCTGTCTGTCTGTCTGTCTGTCTGTCTGTCTGTCTGTCTGTCTGTCTGTCTGTCTGTCTGTCTGTTGGTCCGTCTGTTGGTTTTTTGTCCGCTCTATTTCTCCTAAACTGCTGGTCCAATTTAATTCAAACTTCACATGTGAACTCATTACCAAGTGGAAATGTGCATATTAAATTTTTGTCACGGTCCATTGATTTTTGACGGAGTTACGGCCCTTGAGTGAATTTTCTTGTCCGATCAATTTCTCGGAAACTAATGGACAGATTTCAAAAAGAATTTACAGTTATGCTTACTGGCTCTCAAATATGTGCATATCAAATTCTGGTGATGATTCATTGATTTTTGAATGAGTTATGGCCCTTTTCTGAAAATTGCCATTTTACGCGAAATCAACGTGTGTTAATCGGTTTTTCAATTTTTTGTCCGCTCTATTTCTCATAAACTACTGGACCAATTTTGTTCAAACTTCACATGTGAACTCATTACTAAGTTGAGATGTGCATACTAAAAAAAAATTCACGGTCCATTGATTTTTGACGGAGTTACGGCCCTTGAGTGAATTTTCTTGTCCGCTCAATTTCTCAGAAACTAAAAGACGGATTTCAAAAAAACTTTACAGTTATGCTTAGTAGCTCTCAAATATGTGCATATCAAATTTTGGTGATGATTCATCGATTTTTGACTGAGTTATGGCCCTTTGCTGAAAATTGCCATTTTACGCAAAATCAATGTGTGTTGATCGGTTTTTCAATTTTTTGTCCACTCTATTTCTCATAAACTATTAGACCAATTTTGTTCAAACATCACATGTGAACTCATTACTAAGTTGAGATGTGCATACTAAATTTTTTTCACGGTTCATTGATTTTTGACGGAGTTACAGCCCTTGAGTGAATTTTCTTGTCCGCTCAATTTCTCAGATACTAATGGACGGGTTTCAAAATAACTTTACAGTTATGCTTAGTAGCTCTCAAATATGTGCATATTAAATTTTGGTGATGATTCATTGATTTTTGACTGAGTTATGGCCCTTTGCTGAAAATTGCCATTTAACGCAAAATCAATGTGTGTTGATCATTTTTTATAATTTTTTGTCCGCTCTATTTCTCATAAACTATTGGACCAATTTTGTTCAAACTTCACATGTGAACTCATTACTAAGTTGAGATGTGCATACTAAAAAAATTTTCACGGTCCATTGATTTTTGACGGAGTTACGGCCCTTGTGTGAATTTTCTTGTCCGCTCAATTTCTCGGAAACTAATGGGCGGATTTCAAAAACCTTTACAGTTATGCTTAGTAGCTCTCAAATATGTGCATATCAAATTTTGGTGATGATTCATTGATTTTTGACTGAGTTATGGCCCTTTGCTGAAAATTGCCATTTTACGCAAAATCAATGTGTGTTGATTGTTTTTTCAATTTTTTGTCCACTCTATTTCTCATAAACTATTAGACCAATTTTGTTCAAACATCACATGTGAACTCATTACTAAGTTGAGATGTGCATACTAAATTTTTTTCACAGTTCATTGATTTTTGACGGAGTTACAGCCCTTGAGTGAATTTTCTTGTCCGCTCAATTTCTCAAATACTAATGGACGGATTTCAAAAAAACTTTACAGTTATGCTTAGTAGCTCTCAAATATGTGCATATCAAATTTTGGTGATGATTCATTGATTTTTGACTGAGTTATGGCCCTTTGCTGAAAATTGCCATTTAACGCAAAATCAATGTGTGTTGATTGGTTTTTCAATTTTTTGTCCACTCTATTTCTCATAAACTATTGGACCAATTTTGTTCAAACTTTACATGTGAACTCATTACTAAGATGAGATGTGCATACTAAAAAAATGTTCACGGTCCATTGATTTTTGACGGAGTTACGGCCCTTGGGTGAATTTTCTTGTCCGCTCAATATCTCGGAAACTAAAAGACGGATTTCAAAAAAACTTTACAGTTATGCTTAGTAGCTCTCAAATATGTGCATAATAAATTTTGGTGATGATTCATTGATTTTTGACTGAGTTATGGCCCTTTGCTGAAAATTGCCATTTTACGCAAAATCAATGTGTGTTGATCTGTTTTTCAATTTTTTGTCCACTCTATTTCTCATAAACTATTAGACTAATTTTGTTCAAACATCACATGTGAACTCATTACTAAGTTGAGATGTGCATACTAAATTTTTTTCACGGTTCATTGATTTTTGACGGAGTTACAGCCCTTGAGTGAATTTTCTTGTCCGCTCAATTTCTCGGAAACTAAAGGACGGATTTCAAAAAAACTTTACAGTTATGCTATGTGGCTCTCAAATATGTGCATATCAAATTTTGGTGATGATTCATTGATTTTTGACTGAGTTATGGCCCTTTGCTGAAAATTGCCATTTTACGCAAAATCAGTGTGTGTTGATCGGTTTTTCAATTTTTTGTCCACTCTATTTCTCATAAACTATTAGACCAATTTTGTTCAAACATCACATGTGAACTCATTACTAAGTTGAGATGTGCATACTAAATTTTTTTACGGTCCATTGATTTTTGACGGAGTTACGGCCCTTGAGTGAATTTTCTTGTCCACTCAATTTCTTGGAAACTAATGGACGGATTTCAAAATAACTTTACAGTTATGCTTAGTAGCTCTCAAACATGTGCATATTAAATTTTGGTGATGATTCATTGATTTTTGACTGAGTTATGGCCCTTTGCTGAAAATTGCCATTTAACGCAAAATCAATGTGTGTTGATCGGTTTCTCAATTTTTTGTCCACTCTATTTCTCATAAAATATTGGACCAATTTTGTTCAAACATCACATGTGAACTCATTACTAAGTTGAGATGTGCATACTAAATTTTTCTCACGGTCCATAGATTTTTGACGGAGTTACGGCCCTTGAGTGAATTTTCTTGTCCGCTCAATTTCTCGGAAACTAATGGAGGAATTTCAAAAAGACTTTATAGTTCTGCTTAGTAGCTCTCAAATATGTGCATATTAAATTCTTGTGATGTTTCATTGATTTTGATTGAGTTATGGCCTTTTGCTGAAAATTGCCATTTTACGCGAAAATTGCCATTTAACGCGAAATCAACACGTGTTTATCGGTTTTTCTTCACATGTAAGCTTATTACCAAGTGGAGATGTGCATGTAATATTTTGGTTATGGTCCATTGATTTTTTACGGAGTTAAGGCCCTTTAGTGAAATTTCTTGTCCGCTCAATTTCTCGGCAACTAATGGATGGATTTCAAAAAAACTTTACAGTTATGCTTAGTAGCTCTCAAATATGTGCATATTAAACTTTGGTTATGGTTCATTGATTTTTCACTGAGTGATGGCCCTTTGTTGAAAAATGGCATTTTTCGCAAAGTTAAGTAGTGTTGATCGGTCTGTTGATATTTTGTCCACTCTATTTCTCATAAACTACCAGTCCGATTTCATTCAAACTTCACATGTGATCTTTTTACCAAGTGGAAATGTGCATGTAATATTTTGGTCATGATCCAATGATTTTTTACAGAGTTATGGCACTTGAGTGAATTATCTTGTCCGCTCAATTTCTCGGTAACTAATGGATGGATTTCAAAAAACTTTACAGTTATGCTCAATTGCTCTCAAATATGTGCATATTAAATTTTGGTTATGGGTCATTGATTTTTGACTGAGTAATGGCCATTTGCTGAAAATTGTCGTTTTTCGCAACTTCAGCGTGTGTTCATAAGTTTGTCTGTTTTTTGTCCACTCTTTATCTCATAAACTACCAAATCAATTTTATTCAAATTTCACATGTTAACGCATTACCAAGTGGAAATGTGCATTTTATATTTTTGGTCATGGTCCATTGAATTTTCATAGGGTTATGGCCCTTGAGTGAACTTTCTTGTTTAAATTGTTAAACTCATTTTATGAAATATTTAAGATACAATGTTCATATACTTGAAAACTTTTCTCATTCAAAATATCAGTTTTCAGTTTATATGAAATGTCAAAATGCACAAACACAGCGCTTTTGGGGGGTATGATCACTTTCAGTGATATTCTAGTTATATCAAATTGCATTTATTTCAATTTTGATGAATATATTGATACGGCATAAGAGAGTTTCAATTTTACTTTTCTACAATGTTTCAGATTGTGATAACAAAAATAGACAAAGTGTCCTCATCAGTGTTGCTAAGAAACATGCTGGAAATCCAAAAAGTAAAGAAAAAGGCTAAATTTTGTTTTCCACAACCATTCTTAGTAAGGTAAGTTCTCATTTAACCCTTTACCGGACAGCAAAAACTTGGGCTGTTCCAATTTGAAATGTGTTGCAGACAACAATTTCAAGTTGATGAAATTTTAGAAATCTTTCCATTTTGGGTTAGAAATCATTGTGGGAAATGAAGAAATCACTTGTCGCATTTCTTTATTTTCCACAATGATTTCCCAAGCCTTTTCTTGTGACGGAGTCAAAAGGCGTCACTGTGCAATAATGGGTTAACCATTCTCAGTATTATTTAAACCTTTTTGCAAACGACACAATTTAAGGGTTCTCTAGTTTGAAAGCAGCTGCAGACGACAAAATGGATGTTGAGAAAGATAGAATTTTGCACAATATAGCACAGAAAACATTTAGACAAAAGGAGAAAATGCTGAATATCAGCATTTTCTTCTTTTGTCTCAATGTTTTCCCAAGCCTCTTATGATAAGGGCCTCAAAACCAGGCCTCGGTTTCTCGGAAAAAACTTAAGTACGTTCTCATGCTCAAATCTGAGCACTATGCTCAAATTGCACGAAATCCACATGAACTTCAATCGAATACCCTTCAACGTTGGAGAGTATTCCTTTGAAGTTGAGCATGTTCTCATGAGTATGTACTTATTTTTTTTGAGAATCCAGGGCCAGGTCTTGTCTGGGAAAATATGTTGGAGAACATAAGATCACATATTAGTTTGATTTCCAGTTATTTGATGGTTGAGAGTTATGTGCTCTTGAATTTGGTAAAATTTAAATTTTTGACGTTCTTTTCACTTTAACAACCACAAATATTGACCAAGCAAATTAAATCTACAACTCATATGTTGTGACTATGATATATTTCATGATAGTAAGTTTCATGATGATTTGAATCTCACATCCTGAGTTATAGGTCTTTGAATTTGACAAAACGTCCATTTTCAACTTTGTTTTCACTGCAAAAAAATATTGATTGATCAATACAAAACATTAATAAAATCTTTGTGTCCACAAGATTTTACAAATTTATCATTTCCAGCTTGATCATGATCCCACAATCTAAATTGCTTGCTTTGGCAAATTGCCGTTCATATGATTATTTTCAGTCTTATTATATAGTTGTAAATACTAATTGATTCAAAGAAAACTGGATCATATCTTGGCTCAGGTGAGCGATTTAGGATTATCATGGTCCTCTTCACTATACTTGCCATCAATTATTTAGTGTGTAATTCCTTTTAATTTGGACCATCCTAATATTTTGTTGTTTTGAAAACGATCATTCTGTTTTTCAGTACAATAACAGGAGAAGGGATTCCACTACTACAGATATTTGTTACATATGTTACTGGAAATATGACTGTAGAGGGAATGTGATGGATGGATAGCCTGTTTCCAAACAAGACCTGCTTTTGACGTCCCTTATAGAAAAGGCTTGGGAAAAAAATTGAGGCAAAAGAAGACACTGCTGATAATCAGCATTTTCTCCATCTGCTTCAATGTTTTCTGTGTTATTAGCTTACCTGAGCATGAAGTGCTCGAGGTGAGTTATTGTGGTCACTTTTTGTCCGGCGTCCGTCTGTCCGTCCGTCCGTCAACATTTGGGGTGTTTACACTCTAGCATCCACAAAAGTTACTCAATCTTGATCAAACTTGGCTAAAACAAGTACGATCATAAGTTCTCGGACAAGTTCGATTATGGGCCTGATCGGACCAGAATGTGCGGAGTTATCTGCCCTTGAATGTAAAAAAATGCTGTTTTTAAGTTTGTTTACACTCTAGCATCTACAATTATTGATCAATCAAGACAAAACTTTGACATAATGTTGGAGACCATAAGATCTTGGATGAGGTCAATTTTCAGTCTGATCTGACCAGAAAGATGAGAGTTATGTGCCCTTGAATTGGGCAAAATTGCCACTTTTTTGCTGTATTCAAAAAAGAGTTAATCTAAGGGAAGGAACTCTGACACTACTTTACTTCAGTATAAGTAGAGTTATCTAGTTTGATAGAGGATATAAATAGATTTACACTCTTATTAACCCATTACCAAACAACAAAATTTTAGCCTAGTCCAAAATCATAGGTGTTGCAGACGACAAGTTCCATTGAACAAAATTTAACATTTTTTGGTCTTTCTTGGTAGAAAACATTGTGGGTAATGAAGAAATTGTTTGTCACAATGTTTTCCAAAGCCTTTATTTTGTGGGGCATCCAAAAGCGCCAATGTGTGGGAAAGGGTCAATCAAGACAAAACTTGGACACAATGTTGGGGACTTTAAGATCTCAGATGAGTTTGATTTTCAGTCTGATCTGATCTGAAAGTCAAGAGTTACGTGCCCTTGAATTTGACAAAATAGCCATTTTTGGCTGTTTTCAACCTTTTTTACGCTCTAGAATCTACAATTATTCAATCAAGACAAAACTTGGACACAATGTTTTGGACCATAAGATCTGGGATTAGTTTGATTTTCAGTCTGATCTAATCAGAAAGTCAGGAGTTATGTGCCCTTGAATTTGACAAAATTGCTGTTTTTTTACTGTTTTCGACTTTGTTTACACACTAGAATCTACAATTATTGACCAATCAAGACAAATCTTGGACACAATGTTGGAGACTATAAGATCTCAGGTAACTTCGATTTTCAGTTTGATCTGATTAGAAAGTCAAGAGTAATATGCCCTTGAATTTGATAAAATTGCTGTTTTTGGCTGTTTTCGACCTTGTTTATACTCTAGAATCTACAATTATTTATCAATCAAGACAAAACTTGAACACAATGTTGGGGACTATAAGATCTTGGATGAGTTTGATTTTCAGTTTGATCTGACGAGAATGTTGAGAGTTATGTGCCCTTTAATTTGACAAAATTGCCATTTTTCGGCTGGTTTCGACCTTGTTTACATTCTAGAATCTACATTTATTGATCAATCTATACAAAACTTGGACACAATGTTGGGAACCATAAGATCTCATATGAGATTGATTTTCAGTCTGATCTGATCAGAAAG
Organism: Fragum sueziense; assembly: GCA_963680895.1. Lineage (NCBI taxonomy): Eukaryota > Metazoa > Mollusca > Bivalvia > Cardiida > Cardiidae > Fragum > Fragum sueziense. Next base: position 15,007,548 of record OY804596.1, read on the forward strand.
TCGAGCGTTTTGTGCCCTTGAAATTGACAAAATTGTTGTTTTCGGCTGTTTTCGACCTTGTTTATACTCTAGAATCTACAATTATTTATCAATCAAGACAAAACTTGGATACAATCAGGGCTACAGATAAGTGGAGGTGAAGACATACTAACATTGTTTTTTCGAATTCAAATCCTATGTTGTGGGTACTCATTTGAATCGTCTCAACGAGACAATACAAATGAGTACCTACAACATAGGGTTGGATGATCACTGACAGCATTATCGCAGTTTGAAAAGTCACCACCCCCTCTTATCTGGAGCCCTGTACAATATTTGGCACCATAATTTAGATCTTGGATGAGTTAGATTTTCACAACCTTATTGACCATAAGTTCTTTTTCAGTCTTAAAGTAATAAATATTAATTGAATTGAACAAAAGTGTTGCTCATATCATTTAGGTTCAGGTGAGCGATATAGGACCATCATGGTCCTCTTGTTTCGAATTTAAATCCTATGTTGTGGGTACTCATTTGAATCGTCTCGACGAGACGATACAAATGAGTACCTACAACATAGGGTTTGATGATCACTGACAGCATTATTGCAGTTTGAAAAGTCACCACCCCCTCTTATCTGGAGCCCTGTACAATGTTTGGCACCATAATTTAGATCTCGGATGAATTAGATTTTCACAACCTTATTGACCATAAGTTCTTTTTCAGTCTTAAAGTAATAAATATTAATTGAATTGAACAAAAGTGTTGCTCATATCATTTAGGTTCAGGTGAGCGATATAGGACCATCATGGTCCTCTTGTGTTCTACATAAATTGTATCTTTTACAACATCTAATTTGTCTTCTGCAGCAGCTTTCAAATTGGAACACCCCAAAAAAGTGTCGTTTGGGAAGCAAGTGCTGCATTATAAGCGAACAGCCTTGTGAAAAAGGTGTTTATGTAGATTTATGCACTAAAGAATGATTGAACATAACAAAAATATAAATCTGTTTTTCAGTGCAATAACAGGAGAAGGGATCCCGCTTCTACAGACATTTGTTACATATGTTACTGGAAATGTAGCTATAGAAGGAATGTGATAGTTGGTTATATTTCTGTATCGTCAAACAGCCATGTTTGAGAGAGGATTAACACAATACATGTCCAGAGAAGTGGTCAAACTTTAACAGACATTTGTTACATATGTTACTGGAAATGTGGCAATAGAAGGAATGTGATTGTTGGTTATATTTATTGATCTGCAAACAGCCATGTTCGAGAAAGGGTTTACACAATACATGTCCAGAGAAGTGGTCAAACTTGAACAGACATTTGTTACATATGTGTGGCAGTGTGGAAGTGGAAGTGTGGCAATAGAAGGAATGTGATGGGTGGTTATTCTTCTGTATCAACAAACTGCCATGTTTGAGAAAGAGTTTTACTCATTACTTGTCCAGCGAAGTGGTCAAACTTAAACAAACATTTGTTACATATGTTACTGGAAATGTGGCAATAGAAGGAATGTGATGGTTAGGTATAGGATATGAAGCAGGTGTTTCATGATAAACGAACAGCCATGTGAAAAGGGGCATTGGTTTAACACCATACATGACACTTTAAGGGGTCCAATTTTCATGACAATTTGTTACATATTTTATTGGAACTATGGCAATAGAAGGATTGTGAATGGGTATACAGTATGCAACTAATGCTTCTTTATAAGGGAGCAGCCATATGAAGAAAGCTGTTGTTTATTCCTTTCCCAAACAAGACCTGATTTTAATTCCCCTGTCAGAAAAAGCTTAGGAAAACATTGAGACAAAAGGAGAAAATGCTGAGAACCAGCATTTTCTCCTTTTGTCTAAATATTTTATTGGCATTATTGTACACACATCCTTTCTTTATCAGCATCAACTTTGTCAACTGCAGCTGGTTCCACATAGGACCAGCAGAAAATTTACCATTTGGGAAAGGGTTAACAGGTTAATACAATACCTGTCCAGAGAAGTGGTCAAACTTACACAGACATTTGTAACATATATGTAAAAGGAAATATACGAGTAGCAATAGAAGGAATGTGTTTTTTGCTTTTCCATAAGAGAAAGTCTTGTGAAAAGGGGACCTTTGATTAGCCGTTTTAATTGAGAAAAAATGGACTGGTACGATTTCATTAATATTGCAGATGATAAGTTAGAGTGAAAAAAAATTATTTTTCGTCTTTCTTGAAAGAAAATATTTTGGAATATGAATTAATTGCTTCAATGACTTTAACTTGTGGAGCTTCAAAAAGTGTCATATTGTGGGAATGTGCTTACACTGTACATGACTAGAGAAGGGTTTCAAACTTGCACTGACATTTGTTACATCTAATTGTTGGCTATGTTCGCAAATGTTGTAACTGCAGCTTGAATAAGCTGTTGTTGCTAGGTTTTGACATCTCACTAACTACATGTATATTATATAATGTGGGATGAGAATGTGTGGCTAGAATTGTGTATTATGGTTTGTCTGAGGCTAGTAAGCCAGCAAAACTCGGATAGGAGCGCAAACCACTTCAATTTACATTGCAAAAAAATGTTGAAATCCTGTTGAATTATATTCAACCATGAAAAGACCTGGCGCCGGTTTCTCGAAAAAACTGAAGTACATACTCTTGAGTACATGCTCAACTTCAATGGAATACTCTCCAACGTTGAAAGTATTCAATTGAAGTTCACATGGATTCGTGTGATTTGAGTATGGTGCTCAGATTTGAGACTGAGAACGTACTTAAATTTTTTCGAGAAACCGGGGCCTGGTTTTAAAGTTCCAATTTAGCAAAGGATTTGGAAAACATTCAGGCAAAAGGGGAAAATGCAGATAAACAAGGGCCCATATTATCAACGATCTTACGACCACGTTTTTGTGTAAACTGTTAGAATACATCTGATTGCAGGAGAAATGAGATTGAGCCAATCATGTTTAATGTTACTAGTACGCTCGTTATTACGCAAAAATAATCCTACAACCGTTATAAATACGGGTCCCTGCATTTTAGTGCTATTATTCGTAGAAAAGAAGGGTTATTCTTGTCACCAGGGCGTCGGCATGGATGTAATGCTTTGGGGGTTTTTATTAGCTCCACTGGCCATCAGGCCAACGGGCTATTGTCATGGCGGTGTGTTTGTCCGTGCGTCCGTCCGTAAACAGGGTTGCCAGCAGTCTTGAAAAGTCAGGGAAATTGGATATTTTTTCAAGGTCAGGGAATTGTCAGGGAAATTTGAAATTTGGTCAGTGAAAAAGGAAAATCCTGAAAAGTCAGTGAAAAGTCAGGGAATAATTATTTCAAAGGTTGAAAGATGTTTACATTGAAGGTTTTCATTGGCTATGTCAGTCTTAAGGCATTTGATATTTTGACTTTATCACACTCATAATTATACCCCCCACAACGAAGTTATGGGGGGGTATACTGGAATCAGGTTGTCCGTCCGTCCGTCCGTCTGTCCGTCCGTCTGTCCGTCCGTCTGTCCGTCCGTCCGTGGACATAATCTTGTGTCCTCTTCTCCTCCCACAGTTTTCGACCAATTTTTTTGAAATTTTATCAGGATGTTTCCTATCATATGAAGTTGTGCACCTGCGATTTTCATGTTGATCCAGTCATTAGTTTTAGAGTTATGCCACTTTGAAGTTTTTAAGGGTGGGGGGGGGGGGGCATAATCTTGTGTCCTCTTCTCCTCCCTCAGTTTTTGACCAAATTTGCTGAAATTTTATCAGGATGTTTCCTATCATATGAAGTTGTGCACCTGCCATTTTCATCTTGATCCAGTCATTAGTGTTAGAGTTATGCCACTTTGAAGTTTTTAATGGGGGGGGGGGGGGGGGGGGGGAGTAGTCAAAATTTATAATTTCGTTTCTGTGTTCTAACTCAAGAACCGTTTGACCTAGGATCATGAAACTTTACACAGTTGTTGCCCATGACCCAAGGAAGTGCCTTGTTGTTTTGGGGTCACCAAGGTCAAAGGTCAAGGTCACAGTTTGACTTTGTTGAAAATCCGTTTCCATGCTCTAAGTCAAGAACCTTTTGACCGATAGCACTTTTTCAGTGACAAGGCCCTAGTGGGGGGTATTCGTCCGCTTTGCGACAGTTCTAGTTAATATAAGTATTAAATTCAAATAACAGTATTTAAACAAAGTATAAAAGTGATTTTAAGAATCATTACCTTCTTAACTTGGTGATTATTATTACCAGTTTTTATCTTAGAACTTCACAGGAATGATCCTTGGGTGATCCTCTCTCAGATTCCTTCAAAGAATTTGGATTGAAGTTACTGAAGTAGAATAATTTGAGTTATCTGCCCTTGAATGTCAAAAAAGCTGGTTTTGACATTATTTTTATTCTAAAATCTACAAATATTATGCAATCAAGACAAAACTTTGACAGAATGATGGTGACTATGAGATTGCCTGGGTATAATTTTCAGCTTGACAAAATTGCCATTTTCGGCTCTATTTTGACTTTGTTTTCACTCTAGCAATTACAAATATTGACTAGTCAAGACAAACCTTGAACAGAATGTTGGTGACCATAAGATCTTGCCTTGGTATAATTTTCAGCTTGATCTGAATTTTATATCATGAGTTATGTGCCCTTGAAAGTGACAAAATTGCCTTTTTAGCGAGCCAGGACTATGTCCGGGGAGCTAATGTCACAGCCCTAGTGTCGGCGTCAGCGTCGGTGTCGCGTCTTCAAAAACTTTAATCTGGTCTATATCTCAGGCACTATTTGAGATACAGCCTTGATACTTCACACATGGATACCTCCTGCCAAGACCTTTCATTTGGGACCATGACCTTTGACCTAGTGACCTTGACCTTGGAGTTTGACCTACTTTTAAAAACCTTTAACCTGGCCTATATCTCACGCACTATTACAGATAGAGCCTTGATATTTCAGATATGGATACCTCATGTCATGACCTTGACCTTGAGACCATGACCTTTGACCAAGTGACCTTGACCTTTGACCTTGAACTGCTTTTATTGTGACAAGCTCTGGTATAGGCGATCTACGTTGTCCGCGGACAACTCTTGTTCGATTCTATTTTGACTTGGTCCCGGGTTCGATACCCGGCCGCGGCTAATACCCTTTCTGACAAAATTGTCACCCACCAATGGGTTTGAAATCGTTAACCTAAGTGGGCGAGCAGCTGGAGGCTCGGTAAGGGTGTTGTGGTAGTACTGGTTTGAGAAACAACAGGAATCCATGGGTAGGTGCTCCAGCCGCCGCGATATGACCCTGGTAGTTGAAAACGGCGTAAAACCCCAATAAACTCTATTTTGACTTTGTTTTCACTCTAACAACTACAAATATTGACTAATCAAGATAAAACTTGTACAGAATGTTGTCGACCATAAGATCTTGTCTTGGTATAATTTTCAGATTGATCTGAATTTTACATCATGAGTTATGTGCCATTGACATTGACAAAATTGCCTTTTTCGGCTCTATTTTAACATGGTTTTCACTCTAGCAACTACAAATATTGACCAATCAAGACAAAACTAGGACAGAATGTTGCTGACTGTAAGAGATTGCCTTGGTATAATTTTCAGTTTTTTGAAATCGCATTCAACAAGACAAACAATCAGGCATGTGAAGCGCTTCCAAACCGCCAGGGCTGTCTAGTTTTTTTGTGCAACTATCAAATCTTTGTTTGTACTTAAAATATTGCTCCGAAATGCTGCACATGCTTCTGTGATCATAATATTAACGCGTAAGCAATATCCACATCTCTTTTTATTAAGAGGATGTTTTGTCATATATCATTAATGACTTTGTTTATGCTACAGTTATTCCTTTCAAACTTTGGACATGCGTCTGTGACCGTAGTATCAGCCTCTAGGCCTCAAGATAATATTTTTCTGTCTCAATATTTTCCCTGTTATTTAAAACTTGTACACAAATGCCACCTTTATCAACTTCAATTTTGTTGCCTGCAAAAGCTGTCGAATTTGAAGTCTATATTCTTGCCACTTTGGGAATGGAAAGGCACTTTCAAATCAAGACCTGGGGCCTGTTTCATCAAAACATTTAAGTCGTATTTTTGACTTACCGACGACTTACGACAAGTTTAGGGTAAGAAAAGTGTATCGCCATTCTATCAAAAGCTGGGTTATGCGATTGTTGTTTTAAGCGAGTTTTAAGACATTGGTAAGTCAAAAATACGACTTAAATGTTTTGATGAAACAGGCCCCTGGTTTCAGCAGTGTCCACAATTAAAAGATCTTTAGAAAGCATTTAGGTTAAAGAAGAAAATGCTGATTGTCGACTCGGAAAATGTTTTCGTTTGAATATTTGAAGAAACCATGGGTTTCGATGCAGTCTCAAAGGCGCGTTCGGTGCTCTTTCATCAATAAAGATATGAAACAAAATATACCTGGAAGAGGAAGACATTCGGTGTGAAAGTGTTTCAAAAGTCACGTGGGTTAGTCACTGTGTTATAGACCATTTCCACATTGACGGATTTTAATAAATAAAGGGGGGTAACCATCAACTGAAATTCCACCATTTATTTGATCAAGTTGCTTCCCATTAGCTTTGTAACGACTAATTCTACGGAATATCGACTTTGTCTACTGTGGCACTTCACTTCATCCAGATCATTACCATCAAGATACAATCACTACGCGTTTCATATTCGCTAATATATAAAAAGTAATACTGCTCATACTACATAGGGCTTACTGCCAAAATCAGAAAACCTTTTTCTCGAGAAGGCAAAATTGTTCACTGGTTCTTTTTAGCCTAGAACATATGAATTTTCAAGCACAAAAATATTGGGATAGTGACATCCGGAGTTAGAGATTGTCAGGTTCACCAGGGCCCTTATTGCCAGGAGCATTTTCAAATCGACTGTCTAAACCTAAGTTATATCGAAATCAATTTGGTTGGCCGAGACGTACCTCTCGTCCAATCGGATTGGTTGGTGTGTAATTTTAAAGATATTCTGGGAACTAGACTGTTAGGTCAAATGCCACACGAGCTTCTGCACTGACTTAGACAATGTTGATGCCATTCCCACACATTGACTTCCCAAAAGAAAAAGTATTTGGAAAACATTGTGGAAAATGGAAAATTTGCTTGTGACGAGCAACTTCATCTTCCTCGTTGCTTTCTAAACACAAGCAAGACGAAACAGGATGTGTTTGTGGAACACAAATGTCCCCAAAATGGCCAATATTAAGTTTTCGAACAGACAGACGGGCACGAGCAAAACAATATGCCCCCTAGTCTACCAGTCTTCCGATGGATACGGGGGCATAAAAATGTAAATTTCATTTACTAGTACTTGAAACTTTACCAGTCTAATACTTTGCTATTTGGTAATGGATTAACGTGTTCATTTCGATTAAGTCAATCTTCAAACAACCAATTTACACATGTAGACATGCATAAAATGTTGTCCGGCCCGTTGGTGGTGTCTAAAATAAGAAGACATTCAGTTGGAAAAGATTTATATTCGATGTTGAATCTCTACGAAATGCACGTCATGGAGCAAATGTATGACCAGTAAAATAGCATCCATCAATAGAGAAAATATGAAATAATTCACGTCTAAATGAGGTATAATTTTTCGTTAGATCGGTTTCTCCATTTAAAAGCTTTCCGCATTGTCGTGTAAGATTCTAATAAATCTGGAACTCTCGCTCGTTTTGTTTCATCAACACACGTCATCAGAACTTAATGAAATGTTTCTGCTTGTTTTATGGGTAGATTTAGTCTGATAGAAGGGATTGCTGAGAATAGATGGCATTTTGATACAGAATAAGATACAGTCTGGTCTATTAGGGGAAAACTGGCAATAAAAATCTCGTAATTGCAGCTAGTTTTAAGCTGTAGTTACGAGACTTTTGTTGTAAACAACGATTTGTTTTACAACTTTGACAAGAACTGCATATGTATAATAAATTATGTCAAGATAAATGACCTGGCAGAGCATCTCTAGCTACTAGTAATAGCTAGAGATGATCTGCCAGGTCATTTATCGAGACCTATAATTTTAATTACGCTTGTAGGAGCTGATTTTTCGGTATAACTTTCGAAAACAACGTGGATAAAGAAATAAGTTTATTGTACCGATAACCGATAATTTTTTATTCTTTCCACTACGTTTTGCTACTCATCTGTCATTTTATTAGCTCACCTGAGCACGAAGTGCTCGAGGTGAGTTATTTTGTTCACTTTTTGTCCGTCTGTCCGTCCGTCCGTCAACATTGGGGTGTTTACACTCTAGCATCCACAAAAGTTAGGCAATTTTTATCAAACTTGGCCAAAACAAGTAGGATCTTAAGTTATCGGACAAGTTCGATTATGGGCCTGATCGGACCAGAATGTGCGGTGTTATCTGCCCTTGAATGTAAAAAAAATTCTGTTTTTTAACTTGTTTACACTCTAGCATCTACAATTATTGATCAATCAAGACAAAACTTGGACATAATGTTGGAGATGATAAGATCTCGGATGAGTTCGGTTTTCTGTCTGATCGGGTTAGAAAGTCTAGATTTACGTGCCCTTTAAATCGACAAAATTGCCATTTTCGGGTGTTTTCGACATTGTTTACACTTTAGAATCTACAATTATTGATCAATCAAGACAAAACTTGACCACAATGTTGGGGACCATAAGGTCTTGGATGAGTTGGATTTTCTGTTTGATCTGAGGAGAAAGTCGAGAGTTACGTGCCCTTGAATTTGACAAAATTGCCATTTTCGGCTTGTTTCGACCTTGTTTACACTCTAGAATCTACAATTATTAATCAATCAAGACAAAGCTTGGACACAATGTTGGGGACTATAAGATCCTGGATGAGTTGGATTTTCTGCCTGATCTGATGAGAAATTCGAGAGTTACGTAACACTCTAGAATCTACAATTATTTATTAATCAAGACAAAACTTAAACAAAATGTTTTTGACCATAATATCTTGGATGAGATTGATTTTCAGTCTGATCTGATCAGAAAGTATAGAGATATGTGCCCTTGAATTTGACAAAATTGCCATTTTCGGCTGTTTTCGGCATTGTTTACACTTTAGAATCTACAATTATTGATCAATCAAGACAAAACTTGACCACAATGTTGGGGACCATAAGATCCTGGATGAGTTGGATTTTCTGCCTGATCTGATGAGAAATTCGAGAGTTACGTGCCCTTGAATTTGACAAAATTGCCATTTTCGGCTTGTTTCGACCTTGTTTACACTCTAGAATCTACAATTATTAATCAATCAAGACAAAGCTTGGACACAATGTTGGGGACTATAAGATCTCAGATGAGTTCGATTTCCAGTCTGATCTGATCAGAAATTTGAGAGTTATGTGCCATTGAATTCGACAAAATTTCCATTTTGGCTGTTTTCGACCCTGTTTACACTCTAGAATCTACAATTATTGACCAATCAAGACAAATCTTGGACACAATGTTGAGGACCATAAGATCTTGGATTAGCATGATTTTCAGTTGGAACTGGGTAGAACGTTGAGAGTTATGTGCCCTTAAATTTGATAAAATGCCGTTTTCGGCTGTTTCAGACCTTGTTTATACTCTAGAACCTACACTTATTTATCAATCAAGACAAAACATCGACACAATGTTGGGCACCATAAGATCTCGGATGAGTTTTATTTTCACAAAGTTATTGACCATAAGTTCGTTTTCAGTCTTAAAGTCATGAATATCGATTGAATTGAACAAAAGTGTTGCTCATGTCATTTTGGTTCAGGTGAGCGATTTAGGACCATCATGGTCCTCTTGTTAGTAAATACGTCTAAGTAGCGTTGAATTCAAAAGATTAATCTTTTATAGATGCTTAAGTGGTTTTATTTATTGTTTTTCTTTGATTCTTAAAAGAATTCACGTAAGGTCTCTAATTTCACACATTCTCTAACATTCTTTTCTACGTAGCGGGTGGAAATTGCATAAATGTCCATTTAACCATGTTCCGTGATGCATATATCCCTAGATAACATTTATTATAAATAATCACCGTTCTGAAATTTTACAATGTCTATAAATTCCAATTAGCAAAGATCTCGCAAATGGAACACCCATCTTTAAGATCGAGACCAACGAAACAAATCTTGCGGAAAAATGATAACCATCTACACTCTGATTCATAGCTGAGAACAAGAGCCTGTATTTAATTTGTAATCATGGATTCAAATTTGTAATGCCATTGCCCTGTGTTTGTGGCATTAGAAAGAGTAATAAATCTTTTGATGGCTAAAGATCAGATAAGGTTACAAAATGTGATCAGATAAAAGCAGGGAAAGAAAATTTCGGTGAAGTTTGCAACCAAATGGACCGATTGCCGGAATTGATTTTAACCCATTCCCGCACAATGACACCTTCCCCTTAAAGTGACATTTCACGATTATTTTTACATAAATTTTACTTTAATTCTATCTGAAAGAGCATGTTTTCTAATGAAAATTCTGAAAATTTCAGGCCAAAATATCAAACCGTTTACAAGAAATATATATTTTTGTGTCAAAATTAAACCAATTGTTGTGGACAACAGTTCAGGTTTATATAGAATTTGTCATTTCTGCCTCAACTTTAAAGGCATATTTTTGCTTATAAATAACAACTTCAAAATATTGATAGCATTTCTACGCATTAGAATAATTAATCTTTGCATCAAGACATACTTTTATAAATTGAAATAAATGTGAAATGTCACTTTAAGAAAACATATCTTGAGGAAACACAGTGGAAAATGAAGAAGGAAAAGACAATTTCTTCATTTATCATAATGTTTGCTATCCCAAAATATGTAGATTATTTAAATTTCGTCAATTTGAACCTGTCGTTCGCAACCCCTTTCAAATATTGCTAAAATGTTGCTGTTTGGTAATAATTAAAAGCGCAACATTTTGCAAATATGTCGCGTCAGATAGTTCCCTAGATCTATGTTCATGAAATATTCACGAATAATCGGAAGACCCTACTGCTCATTCCTTATAAGCAATTCATGAATGATTAACCCTTTCCCAAACACGACCCGGTTTTGACGTCCGTAATAGGAAAGGCTTGAGAAAATATTGAATCAAAAGAAGAAACTGCTGAAAACCAGCAGTTTCTCCTTTTGTCTCAATATTTTCTGTGCCATATTTTACACAAAGTCTATCTCTAATAACATCCATTTTGTCACTTGTAACAGTTTTTGAACTGGATCATCCTAAAATTTTGCCGTTTGGTAAAGGGATAACGGATCCCTCCTTTCAGACACAGGTAGTTTCCCTTTGACGCATGGACATCTAGTTGAAAGGCATCACTGATAATCACGTAAGAAATCTGCAATAATTGTGTTAATACGGGACCGATTTGAATCCAATTTGAAGCAATAAATGTGTACAGGCGTCACGTATTAGAGAGACGTGGTGGGTTTTGAAACAATCCGTTGATAAAAAAGTTATTGAAGATCAACCAAACTTTTGTTTGATCTACAATAGCTTTTTTATCGGTAGTGTTTTTCCAAAGTCTTCCAAGTCCGACTTATTCCTGACATTTTTTTTACTTTCTCTGTTTTAAACCGAATTCAAATTGGTCAAGTAAATTTATTAACAAAAGTATTGATGATTTTCTGAGTCACGTGATTAACCATCGTGTCCATGGTAGTTCTAATGCTAACTGAAACTATTTCGGGGAACATAAAACACGTTAGTGTTTTAATATTGTAAATCATAACTTCATTCCATATAATTTGACCGATGATATCCGATGTTCTCCAAATAACGAATTTCCGTTGCGTGACAAACTATCTGTTTTAGACCGTCCCTTTTATACCGGAAACTTACTTTCCCTTTGAATTAAATCCCTACGCCATTGATTTATAAACAATAATGCTTCATTATCGGAGAGTCCGGAAATATTGTTTGGAAACTTCGGAAATGCTAAAAAATAACCTAAAATAAATTGTGTTCTTGATTACTTTTGATATATTGCGACTTGCTTTGGTTGATGGCATCCATTTTAATTACTACAATATTATACACTATAAGAGATATAGATGCTTTAAATAACCTTTTCTCAAACAATTTTCATATAAAACTAACCACATTGTTCACGGTGGGGATTGTGCATGCTGGGATGGATAACGAATACGGACAAAAATAATCTCGAATCTTGTCAAATATTTTGCACTAACTCCTTTATTTCTTTGTCGATTTTCAAAAGGTCTGTTGCATGTAACCCGCCTTGAAAATCTCTTTCCTCGGATACATGGATTATTTGTGGCATCCTTTTAATTTTTCCAAAAATTGATCCCAACTGACCAGAAAACGAAATGATAACGACTACGGCAAAATAAGCCACGCTTCCGATAGGAAATTGTGCAATAATTTTCTTATTTCTGTGTCAATTTTCAAGCGGTTTATTGCATGTACCCCGCCTTACAGAGCGTTTTTCTCAGGTGTATTACTTGATTGAAAATTCCCCATATTTTTCCAAAAAATTGATCCCAACTGACCTGAAAAACGATCAGATTTTTTGTCGTTTTTTCTGGTCGGTTGGGATCATTTTTCGCAAAAAGTACAAAAAGGTTTCGTGTAAAGCATACATCGGAGGAACGAGCCCAGTAAGGCGGGGTACATGCAACAAACCCTTTTTGAATTGACGCAGAAATAAGGAAGTTATTGCAAAATGTCTTACCTGAAGCGAGGCAAATTTGTCCGTAGATTTACCCATCCCAGCATGCACAATCCCCACCGTGTTGTTTTAATCCATTCTGAAACTGCAAGTATTTGGATTGGTCAAGTCTGAAATCTGCAGCTCACGATATTTTTGTTCATATAGATATGATTTGTGTAGAAAATGATACGAGTATAATTGGAATAATTTGAGATGGATATTGAATTGTGGCCCAATTAAAAGCAACAACCTTATAAGAAGAAAAAATAAATGAGCCAGGATCTGGAAAAACGTCCTTTATGTCATTTGAGAACAACCTGGATCCAGATCAGCCTGTGCATATGCACAGTCTGATCAGGTTTCATGCTGTCCTCAAATAGCTTCTTTGTGGCTTGTAGCAACTGTAAAAGAGCAGCATTGAACCTGGTCAGACTGCTCTTAGGCACATACTGATCTTGAATCATAGCTGTCTCAAGTGCTATAAGGGACGTTTTTCCAGATCCTGCCTCAAATGTTATTAGCCGCGAATCAGATATCAAGATCTCTAGTTCTAGATGCGAAAAGGCTAATGGCTAGGGATGCTAATCAGGGCAACTATTGTGAGCTACATCTCACGTAAGATCTCTTTTGGAGCAAGCATGCCTACCTGCATTTTTATATACAGCTCATCGCAAAAACAAATTCACAGAAAAGACACTGTCGAGTGCACTACTGGTTTGCTTAGATTATTTTCATGGTTCTTTGAGGGGTCTTTTTAAGGGCCCAGGAAATAGGATACGCCATATAATTTATGGGCTAGTTTAAGGAGCAACAATGAGTGCAAAATCTATGAGACTTGTTAGATAAACTATAGTAAAGGTTAATTCAATTTGGTACTCGAGTAGAACTGAACCGAACTCGGCCACGGTTCACGTGCATTTTGGGTGTTCGATTACGTCCATATCGCTGAATGCGACATATTGTTCCGAACGTATGATTGCTGCGTTTGGTTGATACGCCACGTATTTTTATTTCATCTGTTAAACGATCTAATTTTAGATACCTGTTTTCAATTATTTGTCAAAAAAATTATATTCTTGCCAGAGCGGCATAAAAATAAGAACCATTGTGTTTATTACAAGAATTTTTGTTACAATTCATTCAAAACGAAATCTAACTCATCCAAATGCTAATCAATGTGTGTTTTTTTTTTAATTCATTCAAGATGCCATTGTGTAGTTTATAAAGTAAGGATTGGTGACACAAGCATTGTAATTATTTGATTGGTTGTTTGAATGAGAATCTATACCTTATTCATCAAATATATTTACGATGTGGTGGTTGGTGCACCTATAAGTATTTCTGACAAGTAATTTCTTGTAAGAATACAAGTACTAAACATATTCCGAGGCACCGACTGCACATTTCACATATTATAGGACTTCCCGTCATAATAATCATTGCACATGTTTACAAAATTATGATATGTAAACAATGTCGAACTTCAAATTACTGTACGTTTTTGCACGTGGTGCTCGAATCTTGCAAGACTGCTTTACACCTGCAAGATTCGAACGAACGCATGCAAAATTCTTGGACTGTAATCGTTGGAAACGTGCTGCAGATGACAATAGGAATATCAGCGGAGATAGATGTGGTGCAAGTCATAGCACAAAAACTTTGGATAGAAAGAAAAAAAGCTGACAATCACCATAATTCCCCATTTCTCTCAATGTCTTCATAAGAACTCAAAACATGGCCTGTTGTGTAAAGGGATACGTGTAAGGAGGCTTCACCAATGAATACCCCCAACATAGGGATTAAAAATTAATGGAAAGAAAGGTATTAAGGCAGTAAACCCCTAATGAGTTTCGCGCGACGTCGGAATAATTCGGGTGATGTCGAAAACATTCGGCGGTGGAACCTTCCACCACCGAATGTTTACGACCGCACCCGAACAGGTTTGGACACGTAATGATACAGCTCGAAAGAGTCCGATGTTTTATGAAATTCGAAATGGCCACATTACGGGTATTCTACCTTAAGATTGCTGTAATCAACGTTTATCTATATTTCTAATTATAAACGCATAATCCGCGAAACCGAAGAACCATTTGTTGGAACACGTTGCTTTATCTTAATAAATCATTGTTAAAATGTAATGGAAAACCAAGAAATAAATTAGAATTGCCACAAATAACAAAATACACACGCACCCATTTCAAAACAGCAAAACGAAAACTGTCGAAATGATAAATGGATGATATAGAAAATGTGGGGTCCGTCATGGGAAAATGGGGCTCTATCAGCGTATTCGCTGTTTTTACGTGTAATAGAGGAAATTACGTACGTAAAATATATAAAACGTCAAAATGAGAAAAGACGAAATGTTGATAATCACCATTTCCATGATTTCCTTAAAGGTTTTTTATGCAATGAAATCGGAAACTTCTATGCTATCTCATGTCATCCACAACATTTTTAAATAGCACGGAATGGATCGTAAGGATAGGCTTGTCACAAGCAATTTCTTCATTTTCCACTATGTTTTCCAAAGCCATTATCTTGTAGGGAGTCAAAAAGAGTCATTGTTTGGTGATAGATTAATTAGGACGAACCTGTGGAAAAAGGTTTAGTCCTACGTATATCAAACTAAAATGGTGAAATGGTAATATTCTGGATAGCTAAACCGAGTTGCACGAATTGCTGCGTATTTCTCCATAAGGCCCTGTTAAGCGTGACAAGCTACAAATTAGAATAATGACATGGAACATATGTTACTGGTTTATGCTTTTCTTTTATGCCTACATCTATAATGGAACAGTTTTGCTTTTCGCTTTTCAATCTTTATTGACGAATCTATCATTCAAATAAAATTCTTTTTAATCATTGATACTACTTCCACCAGCGAAAAAGTGAAAGGACGTGAAGACGGATACGTTTAATAACCCTTTCCAAAACAAGACCTGGTTTTGACATCCCTAATATAAAATGATTGAGAAAACTTTGAGGCAAAAGGCTTTTGAGGCTTTTGCTTCAATGTTTTCTAGGTTACACATGCACAAATTCTCTCCATACCAACATGCATTTTGTCTTTTTGGAACTTTTGAAGTGGAACATCCTAAGACTATGTTGCTTAGGAAAGGTTTAAATCCAATCTTACACATTATCACATTTTTAACGTAAGATTTTTAGGTATTATTGGGAAAATAGTGATGATCTGGAAATAAGTTTTGTGCAATGATTATGCATGTATGGTCAATGGAACCAGTTAATCCTTTCCCAACAAGACCCGGTTTTGACGTACTTAATAAGAAAGGCTTGAGAAAATATTGAAACAAAAAGAAGAAACTGCTGATAACCAGCAGTTTCTCCTTTTGTCTCAATATTTTCTTAGCTATATTGTACAAAAATACTTTCTTTTTCAATGTCCATTTTGTCGTCTGCAGCAACTTTCAAATTGGACCATCCTAATTTTTTGTCGTTTGGTAATGGGTTAAAGATGACCAATATGACTTTCTCAGGATTATAAAAGATAAAAGGTATTCATTTCAACAAATAAGGGACAATGATTGATATAAATAATCTCGGACCGACATTTCATTTTGCACGGAGTTTGATAAGTCACGGACTACAATAAATATAAAGCCCCGTTTCATTGTTTTATCCACCACTGTTTAATTTGACAGTAATTGTTTGGATTAGATTTCATTTCTGATACAAATCAAACCGGGCTCTGGTCTCGAAGCTGCAGCATAATTTAACCCTTTCCCATAATAAGTTGGTCACCAGCAATTTCTCTTTTTCCTTCAATATCACTTTGCACTCACTTTAGTATGAAGATGCTGTCCCACCGATTTACAAGACGAGAAAGTCACATTTCTCTGCAGAACCATGTGTTTGCACGTACTTATCATGGATAACAAGATATTTGATTAGTAAGAGTAAAAATACAAGATTTTGGTTTTTCCAAGTTCATAGAAGATGACACTTTATTGGTACCTGTCAGATGTTACTGTCGGGTAACACCAGATTTTAATTCAAACCACGATATACACGGTGGGTAACCCACGTGACTTTTGGAAAGCGTCCACACGGAAAAATCGTCCGCTTCAAGGTATGTTTTGTTTAATTTCTCAGCTTAAATGATGAGATAAAGTGCACGTAATGCGCATTTGAGAAGGCTAATCCTGGCTCTAATTCACTCTGCTCCAAATCCAATGGTTTCTTCAAACATTCGAGCCAAAGTGTTTGTAAGTGCAAAACGAAAGTGGGAAGCGTTCACGTGCGCCGAAAAAAACTTTCGCTTCAATGTTTGAAGAAACCACGGGATTCGGAGCAGAGTGGTTACAAACGGGGGTATTCCTCTCAAATGCGCGTTCCGTGCACTTTATCTCGTCAAAATCAATAGAGTATAAGCTGAGAAATTAAACAAAACATACCGTGAAGCGGACGATTTATTCGATGTTAACGCTTCCCAAAAGTCGCGTGGGTTATCCACCGTGATAGAGAAAGACATCCGCTTATAAACGGCTTAGGCGGTCATAAAAAATAGTCCAAAAACACTCACTCTGGAATCAGATTTTCACGTCGTTTTCATTTAAAGATTAATCTAAAACAAATACAAAAAATCTGCAGAGAAATTATTTCTTGCTTTAAAACAGAACGGTTTGATAATTATCATAATGGGTTAATCCGGTATTCTGTTTGTTCGTTTGTTATGGGTTATTCTAGTTCGAATTCATGGGATCCTAGTCTGGCACAGTGGTTACTTATTATAAAATTAGAGTTATGAAAATATAACGGTAACATGGCTAAATATTTTTCTCTGTGCATCTTTCTTTTTTAACCATAGCGTGGACTCACGTGACTTCAGAAAACCATCCATAATACTGCTAAACTGTGACCAATTTGAATTTCAGATAGATAAGGCGGAAAATGCGTCAATGTGATAGATCTTTTTTTAGTGTTCGACCTACTTTTTGGACCAATCAAAGTGCAATATATTTTAAAATTACACCGCTCTATTTCGCATAAAAAGGCTGCCGGCTAGTATATGTGACGTCTATACATAGCCACGCCAAGTCTCCAATGAACCGCTAGCAAACACTAAGTCAGATAGAGTCTGTATGGTAGCTAGATTCTAAGCGATAAAAATATTCAATGCGCTGCGCGCATTTGAATGTTTTAGTCCGTGGGCTGGCTACACCATAGGTCCCCCCTACCGGGATTTTATGACACCTATATCATTGTAAAGCTAGATGAATTCCCTTTCAAATGCGACTTGTTGTTTGGTATATAAGTGCTGTATAAGCATTTGCGGAACGATTGATTATTTTCCCTTGAATTACATTAAATACTTCTTTATAACTCACTATATACACATTCATGGGATCCAAAATAACCTAAATTTAAGTGCAAATGACCAAAATGCTAATAGATTTTATCAATTCACATCGTTTAATAGTAAAAGATAATTTCACATATTTATTTCGCGTAAAATCTACTATACAGCCTATATCTAATACTTAAAACTCTGCTGATAAAAAATGACGACCAAGTAAAATTTTACTTGGTCATGAATAATTTTCTATCAGCAGATTTGTATAGAATCTAACGGATCAAGCAAACCATTGACTTTTTTCGCCTTCTCTTCTTCAAGCCCTTTTCCATTCGGTTACAAAACTTAGCAGAATTATTGAAGATTCTCTGCAATTATTGTGTCACGTGATTCTCCGTCATGTTAACTAATTGAATTTTGGTATTGCAATTAATAAAGGGAACTTTTGCAATTATGATGATCATAAAGCAAGACTGTTCTGTGCATAATGCTGCTTTTCATCGAAAACCACGTAACTGTAGCTTAAAACAAACTGCAGTTACGAGGTTTTCGATGAAAAACAACGATATATTGAACATGGACGTAAGAGAAATTCTGTAGGCCTACTGGTCACGAGGTTTATCTTTGTAAGCTTTGGAAGCAAATTTTGCAAAAATTGCTTCTCTTTGCAGCCACCTGTCTCTGCACTTTACCATTCTCTGCATACCACACAACATCTTCCGGTCCTCCTCACTATAAATAGTTCTATCAAAAGCAAAGATTAATGAGGTAACAGTCATTCGAACATTCAATATGTAAGTCTGAAGTTATGTGTAGATATTGAATTGTGTGACTGAAAATGAAACCTTCAATTAATCATGTCTCTAAGAGATGAAAAGATCGACGTAGTAATTTGCTTTATCATGGTTCAAAGATCAGTCCAATGGCCTTCCTTGTAAATGGGTTTACTGAACTATGAAATATATTCAAAGCTTACACAAACGATAAATATGCATGAAGGTTGTGCTAAAAATAGATACAACAACTCAAGCATGGAATCAAAGTATTCTGGATAATCAAAGTACCTAATAGTCTGGTTCCCGTACCTGAAATCTACTACGGATTTAAGTACGGTAATAGCTAATATCTGACGGTCACTCAGACGGCCTGGACAGGTGACGCTTTCCATACACCGAGCCGTTTCATTGGTCTATCGATTATATCAATTGACCAATCAAAGGACAGAATGCAGTACCTGTTCCCAGTCGTAAATTCAGTTATTTACACGAATGGGTACCAGTCTAAGTACCTAATCAATGTGCTCTACGAATCAAAGTATTCAAGGTATTCAAATGCATAATCAAAGTATCTAATCAAAGTACTCTACTTCTGGTTATTTGGTGGTATACTCCGTAAATATTGTCCTGAACCTGTTGAATGTACAATGAGTAATTGCAATGCGAAATAATCACTGAATATGCTTCTCCCAGTTTTACGTGTAGTGGAATATCCGTGACCTTTCGTCACGGCTCCCAGGTCGATGCCGAACTATAGTTACGAATTTTTTATAACAACACCGACGATACATCAAAACATAACGGTGCACACAGTCTCTTTTTAACGCAAAATTCATTGCTACTGCTTCATTTGTTTCGATATTTAATCATTGTTTTGTCTTGGGCTACAACTTTCGTTGATTGTAGTCAAAGGATGCAAGAAAGCGATGTATTTATAATTTTAGCCAACACGAAACGTCACCGGAACTGCGATAGCTCACACGTTAAAGCTCTAGCTTTCAACCTTTACACAGGTCGAGATCGTGCACGTCGTAGGTTCGGATCCCGCACGAAATTGTTATTCTTTTTTCTTTACTTTCATTTCCACCAACGTGAGGGGAAACTTCCGCAGTGATTAAGACTCAATCTACATACATTTTAAAAAAAATGGGCAGCATAAAACGCGTACCATTTATTAAGAGATGTCCAAATACAGTTCTCCCATCACTTTGATTTAAAATACTTTATGATTTCGACTATTTAAAAAATCTCTCTGGGAATGTATTAACGAAATTTAAATGGATTCTCATGTTGCCATTTCATTTGTGTATAATATCTGTGTATATCTGCGGTGAAAATGTAAAATTCATTAATAACTCATCATCTTGAAAATAGATCATTATCTTGATTGTGAATTTCTCTATCTTATCATTTGAAAACATCTGTCAATAATTAATTCTTTCACGCCTTTTTGTTAGAAATGAGCGCCCACAACACCAACTTGTCTGGTTTTGATATGTTACGATTTAAATGTACATGTAAATGTACAGGAAAATGGCCCTTGTTGTATTTGAGTCAACCGTGGTTCTACACTTGTTGCATAACTTTTTTTATCAGATATTTTAAAAGATCTACCACATCCTGCAAATCCTAAGCATACTTTCCAACACTTCTTTTCCAAATCGGCCACGCATTTACAGAATTTTGTAAGATATTTTCTGTAAATATTGTGCCACGTAATTTGGAACTTGATGTTTCGATACTCGCAGCAATGCATCGCATCAACACGGAATAAATCGTAAATAGATATTAATTATACGTAAATCGATCACAAATGCACCCCATATTATTCGTGTATTGTTCGGAAGTGTGACAACGAATATCCAAGGTATCGTAAGAAAATGCGTCAGTGAGAATCCACCTTTAACCCATTACCAAACGGCAAAAACCTATACTGATCATAATTCAAAGATGTTGCAAACGACAATATCAAGTGAATGAAATTTTGCATTTTTTGGTCTTCCTTGGTAGAAAACATTGTGGGGAAATGAAGAAATTGCTTGTCACAAGCAATTTCTTCATTTTCCACAAAGTTTTCCACAGCCAAATTCTTTTTAAGAGTCAAAAAGGGCTTCTGTGTGGTATTGGGTCAACAAAATCATTGGAGATTTTCTGCAAGTTTTGGTGTTGTTGTGTTTCGTGATTCCAAGTCGTGATGTGGGTGCATGGGCCCCGTGGCCTAAACTCCCAGGTAGGGTTGTATAGTCCGGCCCTTTTCTTGGCCCATTCCCAAACAACACAATTTTATGGTGGTACAACTTTAGGGCTGCTGCAGACGGAAAAATCTGTGTAGATAAAGATAGGATTTATGTACAATACAAACTATTAAGTAGAAAATATTGAGACCAAAGGAGAAAATGCTAGTTATCAGCATTTTCTTCTTTTGTCTCCATTTTCCCCCAAGCCTTTCCTGTTAGGGCAATCAGAACCAGGTCTTGTTTCGATCCTTGAGTGTATCACGAAAAGTGTTCATGATTCTCTTTCAGAAATAAATGGAATTGATAAAAAATATTTCATTGCTATAATTTTTTCATAAATCTTCGTTTTATATGATAGACGTTTTTTCTTTGGATTCATTCGAGATAAGTTAATAGTATAATTTGTATGAAAATTAGTTTTTTTCTGGCTAGATGTATTTAATTATAAGATATGATATAAACATATGCTTTCAATACATATCCTGTCAAACCGTTTGTGGTATATTAATATTCTTTGCGTGATTTCTTTATACAAATGTGTACAAATCTTGGTCATTTCAGAACGTTTACTTAACAATTTTCAAAATATAAGATCTGTCTTAACATTTATATAAATCATTAATGAGCCAGGATCTGGAAAAGCGTCTCTTACAGCATTTTTAAAAATTGATTTTCAAGATCAACCTGTTGTCAAATGCAGTCCAATGTGCATCCATGCTGCTCTCTTTAAGTCACTACAGGTCACGAAAAACCTATTAGAGAACAACAAAGATCCTGATCAGACTATGCGTATGCACAGGCTGATTTGGATCTATGTTGGGCTCAAAAGCATTAAGGGACGTTTTTCCAGATTTTGGCTCATTAATTTATGCTATATCCGCACTACAAATCAGACCTACTCGATAGCTGATCCGATCAAACCTGGAAACTGAGCTCAGTCTGCAAGGGTGGTCGGGAACGGTCAGTGTGATCGAAATTGATCTGCATCGATCGGGCTTCCTAGGCTACTCGAAATTTTGACATGCATAGATACTCGAGTGCTATTGTATACAAAAGTGATCGAGAAGCTATTGTGTCTTGATCAGGTATACGCTCGACCTTATCGAAAATCAATCGTGTCTGGAGATTGAGTGTGATCTGGTTGAAATTTTTATGTCGACCTGCACCGAACTCGATTACCTCGACTTGTACTCGAATGATGTTCGACCACATACGATCAACTCGACTTCTGCTTCATATGTTCACCCGATCACATCGGATGTAGAGGTCGAGTTTGATCGACTAGAGAGCGAGAAGAAGTCACTTGGTCGGGTTTGATAGAGGGAATATAAGCGATCGACTAGATCGAGTTGATTCATTGCAGTTTGAAGACTCGATCACCTTGACTTATACGAGTAATTCCCGAACGCATCCCGATCAACTCGACTTCTGATATATCTGTTTATCCTACCCGATCACACCCAATCCCAATCACCCATGCCGGTCGATATCGATTGGTACTCGATCGCTTGATTGGGTCTGATTGAGTTGATTTTATCGGCAGTGGGAACCTAGCATAGGAAGATATCAACCCTGTCACACTCGATCTCAAGACACGATCGATTCTCGATTAGGTCGATATTCTATCGGATCAATACACGATCGCTCCCGATCAAAAAAATAATATACTGGATTGCAATCGGGTATTTTTTTCTACTTGTAAAAGAAATCGGGTGAGCAGCTGGTTCGATTCAGATCAACCTCGATCACAGTGAGAAACACCGATCAACAATGTTGACCGAAGTCGACATCTACTTGTTAGGCTAATCGGACTTCGCCGAGATGATCCATGGTGATTAATCACGTGACTCATAATTTCAGAAAATCTTAAATATTTGTGTTAATACTTGACCAATTCGCATTCGGCTTGAAGCAAAAAAGAGGGGGAATGCAAGTAAAAAGCTGAACGTGATGGATTTTTGAAAAATCAAATGATAAAAATGTTTTGAAAATCAACCAAAATTCTGGTTGATCTTCAAACACTTTTTACGTGCTATTTTTTTTTTTAAATCCACCACACCTATCTAATTCGTTACGCCTGTCTACATTCTCTGCTTTAAACCGAATTCAAATCCGTCCAGTATTAGCAAAGTTATTGAAGATTTTCTAAAATTGTTGTATCACGTGATTATCCACCGTGTAATCTATGGGAACCTAGCAATACATAGAGGATAATCGTTTGTTTCAGTGTAAGATCGATTTATATTTCATTGAGAGAACAACAAAAGCTTTATTTTCACGAGTGGCGAAGCCACGAGTGAAAATGTAGCTTTTGTTGTTCACGAAATGAAATATCAATCGATCTTACACGAAAAACAAACGACTATTCTATTTCTTTAATGCAAAAATTAGACAAAATGCAAAAAAATTATTACAAATTTTCTTAAAGCGCGTCATTTTGCACGTGACTGCTATGCAACGCTTATGATGACGTCATTTATTTGGCCCGGCTTTTATAACGTCAGATAGGGTAAAATGAATGTAAGCGGGGCACAAAATTTTGATAATTTCACTGGATAGGCGGTGAGTTTATCAAAATGATAATCTACCATTATTTCCCGATAATCCACCGAAAAGCATTAAAGAAAGAAACATAATTATCATTTTCTCCCGTTGCTTCATTATTTTGTGCTGTGCAATGTATGTGTATGAGCTTATAACTTTAACCCATTACCAAACGACAAAATTTTCGGTACTCCAATCTGAAAGAATTTGCAGACGACATTTCAATGTGATGAAATTTCAAAATTTTACAGCTTTTCGGGTAGAAAACATTGTGGAAAATGAAGAAATTGCTTGTCACAAGCAATTTCTTCATATTCCACAATGTTTTCCAAAGCCATTATATTGTGGGGAGTCAAAAGGAGTCACTGTTTGGTAGTTGGTAAAATACCATTGTAGCCAATGTGCGATAAGATATTTTCATGCTTTTAAAGTGAAACTTCGCTGATATTTTTTTCATAAATTTTACTTTTATTTTTATCTGAAAGAGCATGTATTCTTATGAAAACTCTGAAAATTTCATGCCAAAATATTGCACCGTTTATGAGAAATATTTATTTGTGTGCTAAAATCAAACAAATTGATGTCTACAGCAGTTCAGATTTATATGGAATTTGTCATTTTATTTCTTTCTGTATTTTTCGCTTATAAAGACCAACTTCAAAAACTGATATCATTTATGCGCATTAGTATAGCCAATCTATGCATCAAGACATTATTTACACAAATGAAATTGGGTATGTTATGTCCCTTTAACCCATTACCACACAGTGACTCCTTTTGACTCCCCACATGATAATTGCTTTGGAAAATATTGTGGAAAATTAAGAAATTGCTTGTGACAAGCAATTTCTTTATTTCCTACAATGTTTTCTATGTAAAAAGACCAAAAAAATGCAAAATTTCATTCACATGAAACTGTCGTCTGCATCATATTTGATTTTTGACTAGCCTGAAATTTTGCCGTTTGGTAATGGGTTAAGACCCACAAGGATCTTGCACAGCATGCACATACACGTACATACGCATGAATGGCCGATCAAGACTCATTCAGCCTTGCGTTCAGTTAAATTTAACATGAGCCGCGAACAGATTTTTTAAGAAACAGTCTAACTGAAGGCTCTACAGAGTTGCCGTATGTTTTTCACCATTCGTGAGAATCCGGGTCTTTCCGTAACCCTCCGGGATTTGCAGAACGCAATTATCTAAAGCGATATTTTACATTACAACATATTTATATTTTCATTTACAAAAATCATGACGAATTGCAGTTACTGTAAGGAAATACATAATCTATTTAGAAATAAAACAAAAATCACATTCGCAAATCGGACCTGTCCACCATTTTTGTTAGCTCGGCACACCATCTTCAAATCTGTGAGCCAAATGTTGCTCACAGGCAAAGTTACTCTCTTATGAACAGAGCACATCCTCTCTTCATTCCATTATGATATAATGATATTTGATGGTTAATCAATAGACCTTGGCTTTGGAGAGTAAGGCAAAGTTAACAGGTGTTACCACACAGTGACTCCTTTTGACTCCAAACAAGATAATGGCTTTGAAAAACATTGTGGAAAATGAAGAAACTGCTTGTCACAAGCAATTTCTTCATTTCCCACAATATTTTCTACAAAAAAGACCCCAAAATGTAAAAAAAAAAAATCATTCAGTTTTAGTTGTCGTCTGCAACATCTTTGAATTTGCAGGAGTCCAAAAGATTTTCGTTTGGTAATAGGTTAACCATGTTGATTCCAGATGATACTTCATAATTATAACGAATCGTCACATTATACGAGAATCGTATTTCTCTCATAACATCGTCTTCACGAGGCGCTGCTCGGAAAAGGGATGTGTAAGTGCATTTCTGTATTCACATACAGGTGATTTTTGGAAGCTCTGTAACCCTTTCCTAAATACCAACATTCTAGGGTCGCACTATTTCAATGCTGCTGCAGATGACAAAATTTGTGTTAATGAAAAAAGGAATTGCGTAAAATATTGCACAGAAAACATAGAGGCAAATCGAAAAATTGCTTGGTGTCAGCATTTTTTCTTTTATCTCAATGTTTTCCCGTATGAACGTCAAAACTAGGTCTTGTTTTAGAAATGCTTCAGATATATTTACGTTGGTGCTTTGATATGAAGTTAAAACTACAGTAAAGTGGGAGGGCGACTTCCAAAGTGCCCTTTCGTGCATTCATCTTGTGTCAAAATATACTATATTTGGTCCAGTAGCCTTATGAACATCCCATTTTGTTTTCTGCAGCAGCTATTTGATAGGAGCAGTGTATGTTATGTCATTGGGAAACGGGTTAAAACATACACAAAGTAAGTGCAAATACCATGTATATGAAGTTACATTTATCTTGCACTAAACATATAAAAAATTATTCATTTCCATTGGTGTATGAAATGTTACGCGTTTAATTTCAAGGATATAGCTGCTGCATTAACTTTTCAAAAAATCTCTCAATTATAGATAAAAATCTTACGTCTTTTACACTGTCATAAATGTAGCAATATTAATTATAAAGCTTACAAAAATACAGATGTCCGAATACCCACGCTGGGAACGCAATGAAATAGATACAATTTTTGTTTTGTTACAAAATGTTAATTTATGCATAGCAATGTAATCGCTGGTAATTACATTTGCCATTTGGAAAGACGGGCTTTTCAGTTAAAGAATTATACTGTGGAAAAAATAAAATTATCCATTTATTCTTTGATTCTGTTTTTTATTTATCTGTTAATCAATCTACTAATCTGTCATTTGATTTGCTTCGTCATTTAACGTTTATAATGCACAGCCAAAAAGTCATCAAATCCGAAGTAATAGAAAAAATGTTTTCTTTTTAAAGATAATTGAATTTTTATCTTTTGGTGGAATAAATTTTTGATTAGACCCTAAACTGTATATAATATAACTACGCTTTTCAACAAACGGCTCGTAACTGCAGCTTGTTGTAAGCTGCAGTTAGGAGGTTTTCGCTGAAAATCAGCGATGATCTATCCTTTCAAAAACGATCGTTGAGTATTAAGTGACCAAATTAGAGAATGTGTTTGTTAGACAAACGACAACAACAAAAAAGATGCCATGACAATGATTGTGTTCAATTTGCTTTCTAGAAAAGTCCAATTCATGAATCGTAAAGTACAATAAAGAAATTGAGCATTACATGGTAAATGGCACAATATGGAAATCATTTGGGGAAAAAATGAGATAATACTATCCTGCAAGTTTAATTGGCTTTACGTCGATTGTTTTCAAAAGCCGTTTGATTCAAGACGCCATAACTCTTGGTCTTGTTTCGAAAATGGATATCAATATTATTTTAAGATGTATCATGAATAAATGAAGAAAAACGAATGTGTGATCCCTATCTTACTCGAGTTTGAACAAGACATAAATGCAGCAGAATACATATATTTAGGATAAACATAATTTTTAGAAATGGGCTTTCCTTCAATAAAAAGCACTGAAAGACATAGTAACAAATTGACGTTTTGCCATGACCATATCATCGTTTTTTTTTTAAAAAAAAAACCTCGTAACTGCAGATTGTTTCAAGCTGCAGTTACGAGGATATTGTTGAAAAGCGACGATATAACCTCAGGGCCGAGTGGCTTAACCCTTTCCCAAACAACAAATTTTAGGGCGGTCCTATTTAAAAGCTGCTGTAGAGGTCAAACTTGATGTTTAAAAGCAAGGGATTTGTGTACAATATGGCACAGAAAATACTGATGCAAAAGGAGAAACTGCTGGTTATCAGCAGTTTCTTCTTTTGTCTCAATGTTTTCCCAAGCCTTTTCTACTAGGGACGTCAAAACATGGTCTTGTTTGGGAAAGGGTTAAGTCTGAATAGCACTTATCATTCGTTTTTTTTTTTTTTTTTTTTTCATTAAGTCATTCTAAAACTTTCTAATTTAAGTATGACAGTCGTAACGTTTCTATCCCCTACCGAGATGAAATAAATACATGATTAGTTTTGTGACATATTCCTGATTTATGCAAATTAGGACATATACGTTTATATCTATATCTCTTTTTCACTTCTCACGTCATTAAAATATTTCAATAACCAAATCTTAAAAAATGGATAAACTTGATAATGATAATGTGTTTGAGTCCCTGGTTTTAAGGAGTATAATATAAAAAAAAAGAATACCAGATGAAGGAACGACATTTGTTCATTTATGGCCCTATGGGTCTGCTCATTTAACAAAACAAAATCATTTTTTGCTATTTTGTATATTTTATGACGTGGAGGATAGCTAGTTTTGTTTTGTATTTTGATGTTCGTATATGTTGGTAGATTCGGTAGTTGTAAAATGTGTTTTGAAACTAAATCATAGCACATTTCCTTAAACGGCCAATGAGGTCAACCCGACAGAATCGTCGAAAGGACTTTAGTTAGTTTCGGAAGGTATAAAATCACCAGTTTCATTTATAGATGAATAGAAATAGATACTGATTCGGCTTGTAATCGATATACAAGAAAGTATCAGATTTTTATAACTTTCAATACAATACCACGCCCAATCTTATAGAACCATTATATCACGTTTTAGCATGATATGACCTTTTAGGAATTTGTCACGTCCCCTGTGACGGCTTTCAATATTCCGCAGTAATGAAAGTTGAGCGAAACCAAGTTTTGTTTCATATTTTACGTTGGAAACTCACCATGGATGCTATATACTAGCGCTACTTTTCAACAAAAACCTCGTAACTGCAGCTTAGCAGCTTATTTTAAGCTACAGTTACGAGGTTTTTGTTTGAAAGGCGACGAAACACTTTCTATGCTTCCCTTCTTCTTTAGTAACAGAATACATTACAATATAGATCTATAGGCAGACAACGACGTGTGAATGATCAAAGATTAGCGAGTCATAACCTTTCACTTCAGACCAGTCAACTTCGTTTCTCACATTAATTAGCCTATTTTTTAAGACCCCACACACAGCAGCTACCGGAAGTCGTCCTTAGAGGCAAAAGGCGAAATTATTAAACGGGGGAACGGTTGACTGTTAATCCAATAAAATAATCATCTTACCGGCTAAACAACGAATTGGTATGTAACATACACGGTACGGAAACTACAGAGACAGAGCCATTGGCTCTGCCGCTTAAATCCTCTGGGGGGCTTCCGGCCATGTGTGGCTCTGTCTCTGGGGTCGCGATTTTTTGACAAAAACAGGTGAGTGTTCAACTTTGTTGATCATTTATTTTCTTCTGGTGCTTAAAATCGAAAAACAGGGAATGTCATGCTCCCCTAAGACCATTTATCTGCCTGTTCTAATTCTGTGGGCTTCAAAGTCGGCAGGGTTTTCACAGGATCATTGTCGTCGTGGGTCGACCCTATGTGATTGTTTCTTGTTTACATCATGTATTCATGTACATTTCAACGGTAAATAGCCAATTTCTGCAGCCAAAACATGTGATATACTAATCGAGGGATAATCTCGATCAGACATTGCTTTTCCATGTAACAAAACCTTAGAAATGATTGGCAAACGTAAAGTTTGAGCAATTTCTATCGGTGGCTCTGTCTCTGGCGGCTGGCTCTGTCTCTGGCGGCTGGCTCCGCTTTGAACTGTCGGTTAATTTTAGTTTTTAGCCCGTTGTGCAGTATATGATGACTTATATAGGCCAAGGGTTTATCTTTTAAGGAGATTTCGCTTATCATTACACACGCACTCAAATAAAACCATGTGACGCATTCGCTTTATGTACTGTTAGCCTAGTGACCACGTCATCATTTTGAGCAATATTTAGTGTTTAACTTGTACCACACCACGAAGCAAAGGCTGAAAAAATTTGCTAGTCGTTTCGGTTTATGCTTCGCAAATATTCTTTGTCGTTTTCTTAAACATGGTATACATTAAATTGATTGAGGAGTTTGTGTCAACATTAGAATAAGGATTCGCAAAGTGCAAACTTGTAACAAGTTCCAAGTGCAAACTTTTAAATAGAACAGGCATATCAGCCTATTGTTTAGTGCGTTGGAGTAGTTGAGAGATTCTGTGCGAACTAGCACGCCAGATGATGAACGAAACGACGATGATGATGATGGTGGTGTGGCTGGCTGCAGATTAGAAATGTTTTAAGAAATAACCGCGTTTATATAATTGATATGCACTTTCTCACGAAAGCTTTGCATTAAGTATGCAAAAGAAGCAAGTGAAACTATACATCGGATCCGGGATTTCTATGATGGGGTTCGAACATACAAAATGTGTATATGTGTTTTCCTTTATTACGCGGTTTTTTACTGAAATGCTTTATCATCCCAACCCCATGCCCTCCGTTTACATCTTATTTAGGACTGCTCCAATTCAAAATGATGTCCAGACATGCAAGGATGCAGATGGGCGCCCCCTCCCTCATGAGAGAGAAATGTATGTATCTGCGCATAGCTCCGAAGTATCAAATATGTAATAGTCATTATTGAATTATGTGAGAAAAAAATATGAAAATGCTGGTTATGAGCCATTTTCTTTTCTCGCAATGCACCAGAAAAATGTCTTGCTTGGGAAAGATTAAATGGAAAGATGCCGGATATATTGGTGCAAAAAAAAAAAAAAAAAAAAAAAAAAAAACAGGGGCCAGTTTCATTTTTAAGACGTATTTTTTGTCTTACCGATGACCTACGACAAGTTTAGGACAAGAAACGCGTATCGCCAATTTATCAAGACCTGGGGCCCGTATTATCAACGCTCATACGCTTAACTTTTGCGTAGTTACTTGTAACAACAAACCTGATTGGTCCAATCTGATTTCTCGTGCACTCAGATGTTTTGTTACACATTTTATACAAAAACTTGGTCGTCAGATCGTTGAAAATACGAGCCCCTGGATTATGCGATTGTTGTTTTAACCGATATTTAAGACATCGTTAAGTCAAAATTACTTCTTAAATGTTTTGATGAAACAGACCCTGACTTTTCGGAAGCGTTCACACCGAAAAATCGTCTGCTTCAAGTCTGTTTGTGTATTTTCTCAGCTAATACTCGACGGATTTTGACGAGATAAAGTGCATCGCACGCGCGTCATTGAGAGGGACATTCCCCGGTTCTAACTCACTCCGCATCAAATCCCATGGTTTCTCCAAACATTCACAATGAATGTTTTTGGTTGCATCTTGATGAAACTATGGAATTCTATGCATAAAGAGGTTCAGGAATGACCCTCTCAAAGGCGCGTATGGTGCAATTTCTCGTCAAAATACGTAGAGTTTAAACTGAGATATAGAACAAAATATACTTGAAACAGACAATTTTTCGGTGTGGACCCTTCCCCAAATCACGTGGATTACTCATCGTGTAATTGTTTCTTTAACAACACCCAGTTTGTCGCCTTAGGTACAGTACTACATAGAATCATGAGCCGTGACGAAAGGTTAGTGTATATTCCAATACATGTAAATTGGAAGAGAAGCATGTTTCCCATTGAATAAATGCGAATAATGGCACATTTTGCGCGGTGGCCGTGAGAGTTCAGTAGCTGTTTCCAGATAGCACGATGTCTTTATCACAGGATGTTCGGTCCCGAGTCACATATTTACATAAAACGAAATCCCTCTTCCCCCGTCAAGTTAGACTCGCTGATCTTTGATCATTCAAAGGACATTGTTTAATTGTAGCTTTGAAATTAAACAACGCTGAATGTTCGATGTTTTGCAAAGGGTTTAATCGGTGACTGAATCATTCACCGTACACAATATGATCTATTCAGTGTGTGAGTAAATTACTTCGACACGGATTTTGTGATAGAATTTTTTTTTTCACCAAGTACGCAGAGACAGAGCCAGCCGCCAGAGACAGAGCCAGCCGCCAGAGACAGAGCCAGCCGCCAGAGACAGAGCCACCGATAGAAATTGCTCAAACTTTACGTTTGCCAATCATTTCTAAGGTTTTGTTACATGGGAAAGCAATGTCTGATCGAGATTATCCCTCGATTAGTATATCACAGGTTTTGGCTGCAGAAATTGGTTATTTACCGTTGAAATGTACATGAATACATGATGTAAACAAGAAACAATCACATAGGGTCGACCCACGACGACAATGATCCTGTGAAAACCCTGCCGACTTTGAAGCCCACAGAATTAGAACAGGCAGATAAATGGTCTTAGGGGAGCATGACATTCCCGGTTTTTCGATTTTAAGCACCAGAAGAAAATAAATGATCAACAAAGTTGGACACTCACCTGTTTTTGTCAAAAAATCGCGACCCCAGAGACAGAGCCACACATGGCCGGAAGCCCCCCAGAGGATTTAAGCGACAGAGCCAATGGCTCTGTCTCTGTAGTTTCCGTACCGTGACATAACTGCTGTGCGAATATTTCTGAGTGCATGTCTATAAATAGACGGTCGCTCCAAATCGTGTGATGACAACAGCAAAGTCCGTTAAACAACCTCGCCCCGTAGGATATGTATAAATTGTCCTTTCTCCAACTGACTCATCCCTGTTCACTGCTTTTATCCATGCTCTGCCCTTGCGTTGATCTTGTGGAAATAGGAGAAATGGGAGAGATAACAGATACAGTACTCTGCTAGGGGGCGCTTGTGTACTATCGGTTATACCTGTGGTTGATTTTACTAATAGACAAGCAAGAGGCATATCAGTGTAATGCTTATAAACCATTCATTTGATCATTAATTTACTCAAGATCATTAGGTATCCAAATTCCACGGTTTAACCCATTACCAGACAGCAAAATTTCATATTGGTCCAAAATTAAAGGTGTTGCAGATGACAATGCAAAGTGCAAGTGATGAAATTTTGCAATTTTTTCTGTTAGAAATGTGTGGAAGATGAAGTTTTCACAAGCAATTTATTCATTTTCCTTAATGTTTTCCAAAGCATTCTTTATCTTGTGGGGCATCAAAAGGTGGCCATATCAATTATGGTAATGGGTTAACAATATTCAATTTAATATTGACTCTTAACCCAGCAACATCAATGATGCAGCCTTGTTTTGAATGAAAAACGGCATGATGTAATTAAAGAAAACACAGTGTGAAAAGAATGAAGTATAAGATTTATTGCCTTATGATAAATATTTTCAGTCATCAACAGTTCAATACTAGGCATGGCTTTTATAAATTTGTATATTTCGAAAAATCAAGATAGGCAACCATGATAAGGGTTTATATACATGTATGTAGAAATGTTATGTCCATCTATCTAAAATGAAAAGAAATCAGACTTTCAGTGGGCAGAACTTTTTTTTTTGGTTATTTTCACCACAATTCCCACATAGTGATTTTTATGCCCTACAAACAAAGGCTGTGGAAATCATTGTGCCAAATGGGAAAAACGCATGTAGAAAGCAATTTCTTCCTTTCACACAATTTCTCTACAAAGAAATTCCTTCACATCTGGTATTTCAGTTGCTTGTAATTGTCGTCTGCAACACATTATCTTACCTCTCCCCACCCTACTTAAGCGTTTTAATGACAAAAATAACTTATTTTTTTCAAAATATTTCCAATAGATGCTTGCAATGCATTAGACAGAAAATTAATTCACACATGACATTTAAAAAATACAAAATAGGAATATTTCACTTTTGAAATTAGAAAAAAACAGAAACAAGGATATTTGATCTAAATTTAATTTTCAACACCTGATTTCAATGAAACTACATGTAGACTAATTTGCCAGACATTCCATCATTAGAAAGGCATCATGAATACCCAGGTAAGACATCACACTTTTAACCAACTATTTGCAGAACATGGTTAGGGAACATTGCAGTGCAGACAAGATTAGATCAAAGTGCCGAGAGCACTGTAATTGGACGTCTCTGATTAATTGAGCGGGATTGTACATGAACGAAAGATATTTTATTCATTCTTCTGTTTTTAATTCTATAAGATCGGTTTCGTACATACGAAATCAGCTTTATTACCAGAAAACCCTTCTCAGGCTTCAATTTGATTTGATTGCCGTTTCAAGACAACTGATTTGTCTCTATGAATAATCACTATTAATTTGATTACCCAATTCAATTAAGGCCATGTGATTAGCACTTTTGTCTTCTGTTTCGGTTAACTATGAGTGTTGTCGTCAGTTACACCTTTCGTTGATTTTATAAAGGACGATACAAAGCAAAGCAATTTATTCAAAATGTAAGCCAACGCGCTACATA
This sequence comes from Fragum sueziense, assembly GCA_963680895.1. Classification (NCBI taxonomy): domain Eukaryota; kingdom Metazoa; phylum Mollusca; class Bivalvia; order Cardiida; family Cardiidae; genus Fragum; species Fragum sueziense. Next base: position 15,041,233 of record OY804596.1, read on the forward strand.
AATGAAAGCCGCGATAGCTCACTTGGCAGAACACTGACCTTGTGCTCTTTACACATGTCTATATCTGGAAGGTCCTGGGTTCGAATTCTACTCAGACATTGTTCTTTTTTATCATATTTTTTTCGACTTTTATCTGCACCATCGTTAGGGGTAAACCACCGCAGTGATTTAGAATCGATCTAAACACAAATTCAGCGACATAAAGTAATGCAACGCCGATCATTTACATACAATTCCGCTCAATCAATCAGAGACGTCTAAATATAGTGCTCCAAGCACTTTGATTTTTATTCGTGTTAAGAGTAAAAAAGAAACAAAAAACAAGGCAGCAGTTTTCCCTGAAATTCAATACATACTTTTCCTGAAACAAAATACCAGATGAATTGGAGCACATAACCATGGATTCCTCATACCAGTACTACCGCAGCATCCTTAGATCTACAGATGTGCATACAAAGAAGAAATTGGGAACGTGCCGTCGGGAAAATGGCAGTGGATTACAATACGCAATTTAAATCTTCATATCATTATAAACGAACATTTGAGAATAGCAATGTCCCTATCTGTACACATATTCATACAATCATCCAGGCACCATCGTCACTGTTGCAGATCCATTGCTTCATCTTCTTAGCTCAATACATGTAAACGGTTCAATTAAACGTAATAAATACAGATCGCTGTCACTCCATCATAGACTAGTAATAACTATTGTTGTCATGATCATTGATCAGTATGTAATTAGGTCATGTTACTGTCGAATATCAGTGATACAGATGCTGGAGAAAAAAAATAAAACTCGTAAGAGCAACTATTTTTCTGAATAGGTGGATATCACTAGCGTCTCATCTAAGGCTGTTCAGATGGAATCCCGATTTGTCATCGAGTCGAACCCGAGTTGCGAAATGAACTCACTCCCCGATAATCAATTTTAAAACACTGTTTCCAAAATACGTCTCGTGGAAACCCCGTTCCTTTAAATATGTCAAAGACTCATTTGAAGTTATTATTTTGTATAAAGTTGCTAGAAAGAATTTTTTTATTCGTAAATTCGGTGGAAAAAACGCGTGTAACGTGTAACATAAATGTTCAAGAGCGACGGATATTTATGCACAATTCCGCGATTAAGTAACGTCAAACACATGGAAAAATATATTTTGTGACAGTGAAAATGTTGTAGAATGTTTTGCTGAACGGAAATAAAATTTCTACGTCGATTGCGCAAATTAGCCCAGTTTGTTTACCAAAAATCGCAATGTAACAATTAGAAGTACGTCGCATAAAAAATGACAATTTTGTTGAATATTTTGTTAATAAATGACTCAAATGCAACCAAACTTGATATAAAAAATACCATTTTTCTCTATTTCTATAATATATAGATGAAAGTCAGTTAGCATAATAAGCAAACCAATTATTACATAAAATGCGTGTGGACAGAAATTGTTTCATGTCGTTGAAAACTCTACTTTTTTGCCCTTTAGACTTTAAAAAATACAAGTTCTCTTATTCATACAAATATTCAATTTAAACGTGGAAATACCATTTTTTTCTTGTTGATCATATCAAAATTTCGACGCAAAATAACGAAACGTATAAGAGATATTCAAATTTGTTCTTGTGGACAGAAAATTTATGAACGTAAACTTTTTTTATTTGACGTAATCCTGAAATTATCTAATTGGCGCATTTTTAAAACGTGGTCCTGTCTTTATAAATCAGTTTAGATAATATACTACTCAAAATTTGCTAAGGATCACTTTTTTAAATGTTGATATCTTTTTTATAAATCTCCCAACCAATGAGCAAAATTGTTTAAATGTTAGAGTTATTAATTCCGAATAAAATTCAACGATGAATGTTCTGATTCCTTTCTTATATCGATAGTTGTGTGGCATAGAAAAAGGGCACCCCTAAAAATGAAGACATTCGTAGATAGGCCAAATCTTACAACTTTTAGAAAAAATCGATATTTACCATTTTTTGTGCTTCTTCAGCATTTTAAGCGATGCTATAGTCTTCTGCAGCCTTTTATTGCCCTTTAAAACTTCCTAAGCAATAGCTAAGTACTCGCATGGGCACATAGAAAAATGCACTTTTAAGCACGTCTTAGAGCTCATAAATGTCCCATGTTACATAATGGTGTGTTTGACTGTTGATTCATATTTGATGCCTGAAATGAGTTCGGGGTCTTAAAAATGGTTTGTCGAAAAATTAAAGTGATAACTTTGATGATAAGCTCAGGTACAGCCTGTTTGAAAACCATAGTTTTCACCAAAACTTCTTTCGCGGGCATTTTTTTGGTGGAGTTAGACTGAAAATATACTGAATGAACCCCCCCCCCCCACACACACACCCGAACGGTAAAACATCGTTTGTGTCTTTCCTCGACCCATGGTTTATTGGCAGCAACCAATGAATGGTCATGTGATGAAACTGAACAAAGTCAGTAAATCTGACCACAGCTAATGTTCGCCCACATTTACTGAAATTACAAAAAAGACATATGGAAATCAATGCAAGGCTTCTGGGAAGACTTATAAACCCGACGCATGTAAAGAAGGTTGCTGATAGTAGCCGTAACAGACATTCGTAAATTTTAGTCTTAAGCTGTATTTGACTATGGAGAAAGACTGACCCACATGCTCATGGTAACTACACTTTTGTTTACGAGCAGTGTCTAGAATAAGAGCTTATACTGAAGAAGGGTTCTAGAATGATTTTTAAGTGAATTGATCGATTTTTATTAAACAAAAACGCTGATTTAAAAGGTTGTGGTACACCAATGACATCATTCATGTGACCGATACTACAGGGTGCGGCATTCTAGCTCGATATTTAGCCATGGATCATTTTATGTATGCTTTGAACGATCCGTATGGCAATGTTTTAATCACCTTTGCGAATGCAGGATGCATTTTGCGGACTTGGGACAAGATGGTTAATGAGGTTCCGGAATCTGCCTTGTAGACACAAGAAAACACAAGTAAAACATTCATATGCCATTTTAAAGCGTAGAGTGATAGTAACTCGTAGACTTTTTGTAGTTTTTGCAAAGAAATAGAGGAAAAATCGTGTTTCAGATAAAAATCTGAAATTTTTGCACTTTCTATAGAAACACTCATTTCCATGGGTACCTCTTTTGCATGCCTCGTGACAATTTTCTCCAAAGCATCTCAACATTAAAACCTACAAAATCGTACTCATAAATGGTTAATCTACCAAACACACTAATTTAGAGATTAATATTTGAAATTGTGTAAGAAATATTAATGTTTCAAAAAGTGATCCTTAGCAAATTTTGAGTAGTATATAAAGAATAAACATTAAAAGCACAACACAGCCGTCTATGCAAAAACTTAACGTTACGCAATTGGCGTTTGCTAGCTTGACGTTACATTTTAGGCCGAGCCCGGAAAGCTCAGTCGGTTACGTCGGAGTCGGTTACGTCCATTTGACAAAAGTCATTTGTCTCTCACCAATGGGTGTGAATCATCTATGTGAGAGAGCAGCTGGAGGCTCGGTTTGGATATTGTGGTTGTACTGATGCAAGAATTACCAGGAACCCACGGTTAGGTGCTCCAGCCGCCGCGATATGACCCTGGTAGTTGAAAACGGCGTAAAACCCCAATAAACTCAAACGTTACATTTTAGTGCCGCAATACCGTGCGCGACGTCTTTAACAAACGTTATACGGAAGAAATAATCCGAACTGGTTTCGAACCAACGGCGTTCCAAATTTCATACTGAAAAAAGGTTGCGAGGTTAACCCTTTCCCGTTTGAGCTATCGCTGCTGCAGATGGTATAGTATGCATGTATCGCTTTCTAAAGATCTTACCCTTTACACAATATTATGAACGTCAAATCACTACAAGAAAATGGTTAAATCAAAAAAGATCGTAAAGTTGGTTAAGACGTGGCATGAATTGAATCTACCGATGAATCTTATAGTGTTTGTTAGCGAACACATAGAAAGCAGGAAAAGATACGACAGTTTTCCTGTATGGTCGCAAAATCTGTTTTGAATTTTGGTCAACTGGCAATTGAGTCTGAGAAAGGGTTTTTTGGTAATGAAAATTCATTTCGCCTGTCGAAAAGTGGTTATAAGAATTGTACGTCCTTTCGGACGTCCAATTAAAAACACAACAATGATAACAAAATTTGATTTTCTTTCCTTAGTCAGTTTGCCTATCAATACATCATAGCAAGGGACGAATGAAGATAAAAACTCGTTTTACTGGTTTTCTGGTGATTGGCCAGTAAAGAATTTTATATTAATACTTTTGTTTTTTTTTCTATACATTGATTTCCCTTTCACCCTCTTTCTTAATGTATCTGTATTATGCAATTACAGCATTGAATTTGGGAGCACCCCATCCATTATAAACAGATTTCCTATTAGAATCCATTGTAAAACATGTGTGTATTGAGAGTCAGCTGGTTCTGTTATGACCTGTGTAACTGCAGCGCTCCTAGCGGATGAACCCGTTTATCTCTCCCATTGGAGATTCTTTTTACTTCCGCCATTTGTCTTACGATTCTTGCATTGATAAACGATGCAGTTTAAACCCATTTCGATTCTCTAAAGATTTAATACAATGTTAATTTCCCATAAACCTATTGTTTGCCACCGGAAGTGTTCTGTGGGTACGGACTAAAACGATAATTGAAAGAGGCTAATTTTTAGGCATCATCATCTGAAGTCAATCCGATAATGTACTCCTCTTATATGCGTAATTGTAATGGTTTATGCATAACTTCACGACAAACTTGATTAAATCATGACTTTGTAATTGAGAATCAAAATTATGAATATCAAAAGATATTTACTTATGAGATTCGAACCTACCACCTTGCAAAACAAATAAATTCTAAACTGACACGATTTAAAAACGCAAAACGGTACTTTTACAGATGGTATCTACTAGAGTCTACAAAACCGATGTATAGCCATGTATAATTGTTAATGTTACAATTGTTAACATAACAGGACAGAAAATGACCTTTAAAGCCACGAATAATGCCTGAATAGACGTCAGATTATGCCCAAATGCACGTTGAGTCAAGAGCCTGAATCGAACAGGACGACGACAGCGAACCCCGTGTTTTCATAGGCGATTCATCACCGTGTCATGGTGTATAGGCCGCCCGCGATTGCCAACCATAGAATTTGCTGTACACTGAGCCGTCACAAATCTGTTGCGTTAGTAACGTTGACGTATACAATTGTGTTGACGTACAGTTGTTACACGCGGCTTACCGGGACGTGTGCGGTCTGTAAATGTTCACGTGTCGTTTACACGCCTCATTAATCGTGGAATTATCGATTCGACTACATTAAAGCGTCTAGCTACCTTCATTTGCGAAACACCGCCAACCAAAAGCCCCAAAACTCGGTTTCTTTTTCCCAAAGTAAGCCTGAGCATTTTGTACACAAACTTTTTCCGTAGTTCTCGTATGTTTTCAATAAGTAAATCAAAGTGGCAATTTGTACACAAAAAATCTCAGAGATTCAATACTTGGTTTGAATGCACGAGACACACGTGCATTTAGTGATGGGCGGTTCAGATGTCCGGATATGCTACAGAAAACACGACAAAATTGCCGGGGCGTGAAGTGTATACATTACCTCATATATGTCCCCTAATATGGTGCCGGTCGATGCAATAGGAATGGAATGGTTAACCCATTTATGCCTGAATTTTCATTTTAGGAAAAAAAATCAGAGAAAACAATGAAAACCGTGTGAAAACAACAAGTTAGGCTTTAATTTTGTGAAGTTTCAATGGAAAAGTATGATTTTGTGCAAAAACATTTTTGTCCACTTAAGTGGACGCTAGGCACGAATGGGTACGTGTAAGTTATCTTATATTTCCCCCTAAAACTATAGTTTCCGTCATGAAATTTGCAAATATACAAGCACAATTTGTTAATTATACCCCCACCTACGTAGTAGAGGGGTTATATTGGTTTCACCATGTTTGGCTGTCTGTCCGTTCGTCCGCCCATCCACCCATCCACAAACTTTTTTTGTTTCCCTGCTCAAACTCGTAAACCGTTTGATCTAGGGTCATGAAACTTTACTCAGTTGTTGCCCATGACCAAAGGAGGTGCCTAACGTTTTTGGGTCATGAAGGTCAAAGGTCAAGGTCACAAATGGACTTTGTTTAAAATCCGTTTCCGTGCTCTAAGTCAAGAACCTATTGACCTTTGACCATGAAACTTAACACAGTTGTTGCCTATGGCCCTAGAAGGTGCCTATTGTTTTGGGGTCACGAAAGTCAAAGGCCAAGGTCACAATTTGACTTTGTTTGAATTTCATTTCCGTGCTCTAAGTCGAGAACCGGTTGACATAAGATCATAAAAATTTACTCCGCTGTTGCCCTTGACTCAAGGAGGTGCCTTTTGTTTTTGGGTCACAAAGGTCAAGGTCACAATTGGGCTAATATATCTTCCTTCATCTTCAAGCATAGATACAACTATGTTTACTTTATATTTTCTGCATAAAATTTAAAATATGTTGTTACTATACAAAGAATTTACAGGCACCCTCTCAGTCCTAGCGTCCACTTTAGTGGACAAAATTATATTCTCCTATAAAACTATGAAAACATATCATTTTTCTCTGGAAAATGTACCTGCAGTTATCCACAGATGAGGAACATTACAGAATAATAATGAAACAAGAAATATAAAAAAATAAAGGAAATAAACATACTTTTTCCACTACCCATTTTCAAGTCTCTTTTTTTCTCAGTAAAATCACTCCCTTCTCTTATAATATTTATTTTTACTGATACCTTTATCGCTAATGAGCACTTGGATCAGCATTTCCCTGCTTATCAATGGATTATCAGTACAAACAAATGATGAGAACCAGAGATAAACATATACGTAAGCATCTATTTACAGATAAAGTCATGTGTCGTCTTTAGTGGACGCTAGGCACAAATGGGTTAATGAAAACGTGCTTTGCGTTTTTAAATCGTGTCAGTTTATTATCTATCTATCTATACTGCCTAACTCCCCTTTCGGGTATTACTGGCAAGGCAATCTGCTACTGTACTATCACGGCTTGCGTGCACATTCAAATTATACGGTTATTACTCGGATTTATTGAATGGAGAATGTTTTACATGTAATGGAATATCCCTTGACCTTTCGTCACTGCTCATGATTCGATGTGGTATTATACATGTTGTGTTTTCGTCTATTTTTGTGTCAGTTTATCCTGTAAGAAAGAGAAATGTATGAAGTATGGTGATCCCGCGATATTCTGATTCCCGCCATACAATAGAGACCATACTCATGTACTAATTAAAGGTTATACTGGTCAGAACGAAATTATATCGATTTGATTTATTGGGGGTTTACGCCGTTTTCAACTAAACTGACACGATTTAAAAACGCAAAATAGTACTTTTACAAATGGTATCTCCTGCATCTTACAAAACCGATGTATAGCCATGTAAAATTGTAAATGCTACAATTGTTAACATAACAGGACAGAAAATGACCTTTAAAGCCACGAATAATGTATGGACGTCAGATTATGCCAAAATGCACGTTGAGTCAAGAGCCTGGCATTGAACATCGACGACAGTGAACCCAGTGTTTTCACAGGCGATTTATCACCATGTCGCGATGTATAGGCCGCCCGCGATTACCAACCATAGAATTTGCTGTAGACTGAGCCGTCACAAATCTGTTGCGTTAGTGACTTTGACGTATACAATTATGTTGACGTACAGTTGTTACACGCAGTTGACCGGAACGTGGGTGGTCTGTAAATCTTCCTGTGTCGTTTATACGTCTCATAAACCTCGGAACTGTCGATTCGGCTACATTAAAGCGTCTAGCTACCTTTATTTACGAAACACGGCAAACCAAAAGCCAAAAAAACTCGGTTCCTTTTTCGCAAAGTAAGCCTCAGCATTTTATACACAATTTTCTTTCGTTGTTCTCGTATGTTTTCAATAAGTAAATCAAAGTTGCAATTTGTACACAAAAAAACTTAGTGATTTAACACGTGGTCTGAATGCACGAGACACACGAGCATTTAGTGATGGGCGGTTTAGATGTCCGGATAGTTTACAGAAAACATAACAAAATCTCTGGGGCGTGAAGCGTATACATTTCCTAATACATGTCCCCAAATATCGTGCCGATCGAGGCAATAGGAAAGGAATGGTTAATGAAAACGTGTTTTGCGTTTTTAAATCGTGTCAGTTTACTTATAGTGGGGGAGCTTATCCGAAAATTGTTCACTTTGTGATACAAGCACCAAATTTGGCACAAATGTTCCCCAGAGTATACTATTTTCAAAACAAATGGTATCCGCCATGAAAAACCAACATGGCGTCCATTTTTCCAAGATGACCGCCATCTCTAGAGGTAAAAAGATAAGAAAAAATACTTCGTTTCGAGATACAAGCACCAAATTTGGCACAAATGTTCCCCAAAATGTGCTCTTTTCAAAGCATATGGTATCCACCATGCAAAATCTACACGGCTGCCAAAATTATATCGATGACAATCAGTATTATCATGTAAACTGACACGATTTAAAAACGCAAAGCACGTTTTCATTAACCATTCCATTCCTATTGCATCGACCGGCACCATATTAGGGGACATATATGAGGTAATGTATACACTTCACGCCCCGGCAATTTTGTCGTGTTTTCTGTAGCATATCCGGACATCTGAACCGCCCATCACTAAATGCACGTGTGTCTCGTGCATTCAAACCAAGTATTGAATCTCTGAGATTTTATGTGTACAAATTGCCACTTTGATTTACTTATTGAAAACATACGAGAACTACGGAAAAAGTTTGTGTACAAAATGCTCAGGCTTACTTTGGGAAAAAGAAACCGAGTTTTGGGGCTTTTGGTTGGCGGTGTTTCGCAAATGAAGGTAGCTAGACGCTTTAATGTAGTCGAATCGATAATTCCACGATTAATGAGGCGTGTAAACGACACGTGAACATTTACAGACCGCACACGTCCCGGTAAGCCGCGTGTAACAACTGTACGTCAACACAATTGTATACGTCAACGTTACTAACGCAACAGATTTGTGACGGCTCAGTGTACAGCAAATTCTATGGTTGGCAATCGCGGGCGGCCTATACACCATGACACGGTGATGAATCGCCTATGAAAACACGGGGTTCGCTGTCGTCGTCCTGTTCGATTCAGGCTCTTGACTCAACGTGCATTTGGGCATAATCTGACGTCTATTCAGGCATTATTCGTGGCTTTAAAGGTCATTTTCTGTCCTGTTATGTTAACAATTGTAACATTAACAATTATACATGGCTATACATCGGTTTTGTAGACTCTAGTAGATACCATCTGTAAAAGTACCGTTTTGCGTTTTTAAATCGTGTCAGTTTAGTATTGACGAGATGATTTGCACTTGCGTCTCTATAATAACATGTTTTTATATGTTAAAAGTTTGTCTATAAACATCAAATTATCTTGGAACCACTGTATGTACGGTCATGAGCTATTATCAGCCAGGCCATGTGCGGGACCAGAGGGGGGTCAAGGGGTCATACTCCCCCCCCCCCCCCTGGAATTTGGCGAAAAAAAGGGGGGTTATCAAAAAGATTACTGGTTACCGGTATGTCCCAAAGAGCTGCGGCATTCGACCCTGTGTGCCACGACAAATCGTTGTAATATTTAGTCCTTCATGGTATGACATGTATCTGCATGCTCACATTCAAAGGGGACTGACCCCCCCCCCCCTGGAATTTGGCGAAAAAAATGGATTAAAGATCGATTGAGCCCCTGGGGAAAATACCTGGATCCGCGCTTGAGCCAGGCCAATGATTTGGACAAGGAATGGGTTTCTTATCTTGTTTGGGCATTCTGGGATATATTTACGTCGGTCTATTTTAAAGATGTCTGCGTCCTTAAATGCACGCGCCTAGTAGCCTTTTTCGAAATAGCATGATTAAAAAACTACATATACATGTAAATAAATAACCTGCTTTAGACTATTTCTTTGTTTCATACAGTAAATAGACGAAAAGTTAAATTCGTCGGTGCTATGACAAAATTGCGTAACTGAAATTTTGCTCGAAAACCATTTTTTTTCCGGAGAGCCAAAAATGTTTTTACCGCTTTAAAAAACGTGCTGAAAAAATTGCGTAACTCAATAACTGCATGAACATTTCAGCTAATTTCAGGTAATTGAACATAACTTACGGCTCATTTACTGGTCAAAGTAGAAGAAATACAGAGGAGAATGCCATTTCTCAGCCTTTTATTACTCTCGTGTAAATAACTTGCCTACAGCGCATTTTTGTCAGCTAAATCCAGTTACGTAATTCTGTCACATGATGATTGAAATGGTTCTGATAGGCGCAGAGTAACGCCGTTTTGACAGAATATGCGCTCCTACATACTCAGTAAAAAGCATTATAAACGAAAATTTACAAAATTACGTATCTAATTCGTTACGCAATTTTGTCATAACACCGACGAAATGTGATTTAGTAATAAATTCAGTTTTATTGCAAATATTATAATCATTAAAATTATTATTCTGCTTGCTACTTTTTTCGCTACATATTTTGGAGTTATGTGCACTGTGCAATAATTTGCCAAATAAGGATAAAATGATGCATGAAAGAAGACAGTTGATTAGACTTGCAGAGGAGTATTAGACTGAATAGATCTTATTGTTACCATTATCCAAGAAGGTTTTGAACTTTTGGAACTTCATACCAAATTGCAATGGGAGCTGTTTAGACTGGCTCCCGTCTGACTAATTTGGTCTTTAATAAAAGAAGCTGCTCCGATTACTCACGTGAGTTTCTAACTAGAAGGGAGGTAATCTGAGCTAATGGATTAAACATGCAAAAGTTCAGATCCTTTGGTATTCAAATACACATTCTCATGGCCTATGGGCCAGGCTAGGAGCTGTTATGGAAAATGGGGGAATATAAGTGTCACCACATATTAGAAATGTTAACGGAAATTCGTTTGCTGTAATGAAATCTTTGATTCAATTATTGTTGATAGTTGTATTTGTTTAAGATTGATCCCGAGTGTTTGACTTGACTTATTTGTTCGATTTACTCAATTTTACACTTACAAAACAAATACGCCACTTTCAAGGTGTGAAGATACAGCCCTTTATCAAATATCAATACAAACATCATAGCCTCATAACTTTCAAATTGATGAAATATACTGAGAGGCAAAAGAAAGTATACACTTTTCTTTTGCCAATATCTCTCTTAATTTTTATCATATCAACTCGAAATTTTGTATAATTTGTTTCTAAGCATAGACCAATAATACAGTGTTGTTGAATTTCAACCGAAACTGCTAGACTATCCTTAATCTTGCTACATGCTGATTTTGCGAACTTTGCACGTGCGACTTAGTGGAGCATCAGATTTTGCTATTCATCCGTATTTGATTTCTTTATTCCTTGTTACAACTAATCACAAGCTTAAATTTTCTGAAACATTATAACACAATTTTTGGTGGCTGGTATAAATCGATCAACATGCCACTTTTTTGCACTAGGGCCCATTTTTCTATGACGCAGCATAATGTGAAAGAAACGTGGCACTTTAATCACTTAGACTGGAAACTATGAACATTCTGTGCAAATTCAATCAAAATCCATCAATAAATTTAAAAGGGGTCATGTCAGATAACTTGTTTGCATCAAGCCCCCTTTTGCCATGACGCATTGTGATATGGAAAAACACTAAAAATTTACGCATGGTACTAGGTGACTAGACACTTTCTGTGAAAATTCTATCCAAATCCCTTCATAAATGCAGGGTTGTGTCAACGTTAACAATTGCATTATTTAAATGATAAAGTCCCCTTTTTCGATGGCGCTATGCGATATGAATAAACATACGCAACGGAAGGAAGGACACACAGACAGATAGACAGAGAAGGTTACATCAATAAACTACCTCCTTCGGTGGAGTTAAAAAATCGTACATAGTATATAAATCATTTTCTCAGAAAACGTGGAAGAACTAGAGTGTATACTTATTTTTGCCTCTCAGTATATATTGTGACATGATGTCCAAAAGTTTACAATTACACGTATGCCATTCCACATGATCAAACCCATGCTTTTGAATTCCGTCGTACAGAAGTTTTGACAAAAAAATGAGAAAAAAGGTAAAAAAATAAATCCATTGGTTTCTTCAAATTATGTTAGCTACATTAAAAACATTTTTAATCATTTTTCTTTTTTATTTTGTCGTGAGATATTTGTCACTTTGGAAGTGTTTCAATATAAATTTACCAAATCATGCCATCGCTCTTGTAATTATTTTAGAATAAATCCCGTTCAACAATACCTCTCTTCTTTGTCTGGTTTTTGATCTTTGATTCCAACTTTAATCCGTCTTTCAAAGCTGTTGATCTCTAGTTCATCTGCATATTTGCTGTTATTTTAGAATACCAAAATTAGAGCGCCACTGAAACATTTATCACCATCATCATTTTCATTTATGGCTACGAAGATATGTATAATCAGTGTTCGACCTACTTTTTGGGCCAATGAAATTGCAGTACATTTTGAAATTTCGCCTCTATATTTCGCATAAATGGTCTGCCGGCAATTTTATGTGACGTCTATACATAGCCACGCCCCCGTCTCAACTGAACCGCTAGCGAACACTGTGCGCATTTGAATGTTTATTTCGCGTAGAATCTACTATACAGCCTCTATCTAATACATAACCAATACGCAGACTACGATTCTGTTTAACCCTCTCCAAACGACAACATCTTTGGATTATCCTTTTTGAAAGCTGCTGCAGCTGACAAAATGGAAGTTGATAAAGATAGGATTCGTGTATGATATGCCTGAGAAAATATCGAGACTACAAAAGAAAATCCCAGTTGCCAGTGTTTGCTCTTTTGCCTCAATGTTTCCCAAGCTTTTTCTATAAGGGACGTCAAGACGAGGTCTTATTTAAGAAACGGTTTCTCATTTTCAAAACAAAATTTGATATCGTAAATTGTTCAGATTACTGCATAGATTCGGAAATCATTGGCTAAAGAGATCCTTTTGTTTTCAATAATTTGTTGTTTGCAAGCAGGCCTACTCGATTCCTTTCCCTTAACCCTTTTCCAAACAAGACCTGGTTTTGAGATCTCCAAAAGAAATGGCTTGGGAAAACATTGAGACAAAAGAAGAAACTGCTGATAACCAGCAGTTTCTCCTTTTGTTTCAATATTTTCTTTGCTGTATTATACACAAATACTATCTCTAACAACATCTCTTTTGTCGTCAGCAGCAGCTTTCAAATAGGATCGCCCTAAAATTTTGTTGTTTGAGAATGGGTTAAATGCCCCTGTGTTTTTATCACTCACAGACATTCTACGTAAATTTTAATTCATACTATTGTCTGTACATGTACATATAGCAGAATTGAAATAAAATCTGTCTGAAGTTTCGTCATTAAGGAAATGGTTAACTACGAATAAATCAGATAAATATGAGCCTCGCTATCATGTCACTGTTACGTAGTGGGTGGGGTATATCTTAGCAATTTTATCTAAATGTCAATTTCAAAATAAAAGAGGGATTTTCTATGCATTCAAATATTACCAAATAATTACTTCTGTTGCCTAGATTATCTTTCCAAACAAATTTTACAGCGTGTTATTCAGTTTGATTGACCGAGTAGGATTCGAATATCTCTATGGTCCACGGTGATTAATCACGTGATTCAGAATTTCAGAAATTCATCGGGTTTTGTGTTAATACTTGACCAATTTGAATTCGGTTTGAATTAGCAGAGAAGGTGGGAAAATACCGGAACTAAGATGAATTGGTGGATTTTTGAAAAAAATATACCGATAAAAAAGTTAATAAAGATCAATCAAACCTTGGTTGATCTTCAATAACACTTTTATCAGCTTTTTTTTAAAAAAAATACATCCTCCACATCTATCTAATGCGTGACTACCGCCAAATGATTACGACGTCGACTGAATTAAGTCCAGATTCCATACAAACTTAAACGATGTCGCACGAAGAAATTACGACATCAAGGATGGGCTATCTTAACACTTTCCCAAACAAGACCTGGTTTTGACGCCCCTAATCGAAAAGGCTTGGGAAAACATTGAAACAAAAGAAGAAACTGCTGATAACCAGCAGTTTCTCCTTTTGTCTCAATATTTTCTTTGTCATTTTTTACATAAATCCCATCTTCAATAACATCCATTTTGTCGTTTGTGGCAGTTTTTGAAGTGGATCACCCTAAAATTTTGCCGTTCGGGAAAGGGTTAAAAAGATGAGGTACAGAACTTTGCAATGCAACATTGTATATGAACCCCTTTGTCAGACGTCATATTATAGAATAGTCGTAATTAAGATTTGCAGATAAACAAGGAGATTGGACATTTCAAACCTGGCAGAACAGCAAAAATGACGGACAATGAGTAAATGCAATTTATCAACATTTTCTATGATACTTCAAATGTATTCCAATACATCAATTTCGACGTAATCAGCAGGAATTGTTTGGAAAAGGGTTGAAAAATTTTTCAACGAATGAACAAAGTCAGAATGATATTATTTACATTTTTATGAAATTTCGATTTATCTGTGTTTTATCGGAAAATGTTTGGTTGTTAGGAACGTCAAGCTGAAATCGAGATTAAGGTTAATCCAATTAGAGTTATTGATATTTGAAATGGGACATAAATCAGAGAAAATTGGACTTTACCATGTGCTGATACATTTCGTATACTTCCAAATAAGTAAATTATTCCGGACTTGGAAAAAGGTCCATTATGCTATTTCAGAACATCATGGAGAACATCATGGATCCCGACCAGCCTGTGCTTACGCACAGTCTGATCAGGATACATTATTTCCGTTAACAGCTTCTTCTTGGCCTTTAGCTACTGTAAGAGAATCACGTATATCATGATTTGACTACATTTAGGCACAGAATTGACCTGAAACAAGGTAACTTTAAAGTATTTAAAGGCCATTTTTTTTTTTCAAGATAATGACTCTGGTTTTTACCATTTCTGCTGCAGCTAATACCACCTCCATCACTACTCTTTTACTGCTATATCAACCTCAAACTAAAACTATTACCAGACGAAACATATTAGGGAACGATTATCTCTAGTTAACCGTGATGTAAGTTCGGACAAACAATGCTTTATCGTCGGTGTTGTTATAAAATTCTCGTAACTACGGCTTGATTCAAGCCGTAGTTACGAGATTTTATAACAACACTGACGGTTTATCAAAACATAACAGTAAACCTAGTTTATTTTTAGCACAAAATTTATTGCTATTAGGCTGGTCCAATATCAGGGTAGTTCCATAAAATAAAATGAATGTCATTTTATTTATTACATGTGCTTATCATACCATGGAAAACGCCAATCAAAAGAAAATGAGAAAACTATTGCTTTTAGCATTTTCTTCTCTCTGTAAATGTTTTCATAACATTTTTAGAAGTGGTACTATGTATAGAAAGGTTCGGTTCCAAAATACTTTCACATTGTTTAAGGTAACTTATTTGCTTGGAATGTTAGAGTTATATTGCATGCGTTTTTTGACAATCAAATTCAATCAAAGAAAACATTCTGAACAAGGCAAAGCAAATATTTGACGTTTTTGCTTTATGAACAAATAATTACTGAAAATCCATACTTCGAATGGTAAGGGTTAACTTACAGATAAAGATAAGCTAATTCCCTAATCTTCCAGAAAGCAATGCTTATTCTTAATCCAATTTTGTAAATCGATATATTGTGAAAATTCGTAATATTCGGATTCATATTTATCATTACTATTGACACATTAATGCCTTATCATGCGTTATGGGGGTCGTCTTTTTTTGAAAGAAAGTACATTTTGTTGATTACATTCGCGAACGTCGTAACTACGGCATTTTCTAGCTGTAGTTACGTCATTTTCGAAAGTAACCAAGGATATTTTGTTTGATTTCTGTTATCTTATGAAATCCTATTTCCTGCTGTTCAGAATGATATTGACAAAAAACGGAATATTTTGAGAAAGAAAATTAAAACACAAAAAAAAACCATTTTAAATAAATGGTCATTTTTCAGCCAAGATCTGGTTTTCGATGTACAAAATAAAACCTGCTTGTGAAAAATTGATACAAAAGACGAAGAAAACACCGGCATTTTCCCACTTTTACTTAAATATATACTGACGGCCATAAGAAACACCTCAGTCATATTAAATGTCCGATTTTTCAGTAAATCTGATGTGAAATTACAAAAAAGGTATTTCCATCTGTAAATTTGATTATCAGTTGTTGAAAAATGATGGTTAAGAAATTATCAAATTGTTACAGTTTAGAAAAAACAGCACATCTAAACAGAGAAAATCATTTTCACTTGGTTTTGCATTTGATTGGGTAATATTTGAAAATTTTTGATTGCAAAAATTGTCAAAAATAGCATTTTTTGACATTCAAGGGCACATAACTCAGCACTTTCTGCAGCAATTCCGTCCAAAATTTATCTAACACAAGGGCTTATGACCCTACACATTTTGACAAAGTTTGGTGAAGATCGGATAATATTTGTGGATTTTAGAGTGTAAACCTGATATTATGGACGGGCAGACAGACAGACGGACGGACAACATATGAAACTGGCCAAAATAGCTTATTTGTAGTACTATTTGTTGAGGCCAGCTAAAATTTAAGCTAATTAAACATTTCTGCCTTTCTGTACGAAAGAAAGTCAGAAAAAATGTAATTTGTTATTTATTTCACAATTTGTCATGGGTTTTCGTGCATTCAAGGACCCGTAACTCATTTACCCGACTAGCTATCAAAAATCCCTCATAATTTTGCAATGACCATTTATTAACAAGTTCTCACCTTAAATATTATTCCATTATGCCACTTTATAAAAACGTGTTGATGTTTTCCCCAAAGTTGGGAGATGAAAATATACAAAAAAATGAAAAATTACATAAAAATCCAAATATTTTAATATTTATAATAAGCAAGCCAATGGATTTAATGTCATTCTAACATGGGTTCATATACAAAACATAATGTTTTAGAAAATTTCGCCAATTATTTACATTTAGATAGAAAATTGATTAATAAGAACCTTGGGTAGCGCCTGAAAAAAATTACCCCACCCACTTTCAATATATAATATACACCAAACCAAAGGTCCGTTCGATTCAGACTTTTCGGCAAAACACGTCCCCTTTATGTATCTATTTGTACTAAAAATATCATTGGAAAATTTAGATCCCAGGAAAATGGCCTTACGGAAACCCCTCCTTTGCTAGAAAGACTTTTTGTTCGTAAATTCGGCGAAAAAACGCGTGTAACATGTAACATAAATTTTCAACGGCGACGGATATTTATAAGCAACTTTGCGATTTAGTAACGTCAAACACGTTGAAACGTTTATTATATGACAGTGGAAATGCTGCAGAATGTTTTGCCGAACGGAAATCAAATTTCGATGTCGATTACGCAAATAAACCCAGTTTGGTCACCAAAAATCGCAGTGTAACAATTAGAATAACGTCGCAGAATAAATGAAAATTTCGTTTGTTATTTTGTTAATTAATGACTGAAATGCAGCAAAACTTGATACAAGAAATATTATTTTTCTCTATTTCTATAATATATACAAGAAAATTAGTTAGCATAATAAACGAAGCATTAATGATATAAAATGCGTGTGGACAGAAATTGTTTCAGGTCGTTGAAAACTCTACTTTTTTACCCTTTAGAGTTTGAAGAATACCGGTTCCCTTATTCATACAACAATTTAATTTCAATATGGAAATATTATTTTTTTCTTGTTTGCCATATCAAAATTTCAACGCAAAATAATAAAACGTAAAAAAGATGTTCAAATTTGTTCGTGTAGACAGAAATTTTATAAACGTAAACTTTTAATTGGCGTAGCCTTAAAAGTATCTATTTGGCGCTTTTTAAGACGAAAATAAAACGAATCAGAGTGGCGTTAAAGCTTAAAAGTGCAAAAGACAGAAATAGTGGAGATTTTCTTAAAACATGGTCTCGTCTTTTTAATTCACATTAGTTTGTAAAGAGAGTAAGCATTAAAAACACTACACAACCGTCTACGTAAAAACTTCAACGTTCCCCAATTATCAAAATAATGACGTTCGCTAGTTTGACGTTACATTTAGTTCCCCAATACCGTGCGCGACGTCATGAGCAATCATTTTGCTTTACAGGCATAACACGAGGTCTAGTTGCCCGTGACCGATCGATAAACGTTTGCTGAACTCTGAGGCGTTGATCAAGACGCCAAATCGAGAAACACAATACGTTAAACTGTCTGGCTACTTGTTTGTGTATTCCTCGCATTCGAAAATGGCCATATTACGAGCTCCCTTTTCATAATTTAGCCTTGGTATCCTTCTATACAGATGTTTCACAAGAAAATCGTTAAATTTGTGAATGTCTATCCACTAACAAATGTTACTGTGTAAAATGTGACCAATTTCATCACGTGTTATACATACACGAAGCGCACGTAGAAAAAGAGACCAGTCACCGGAAATGGACATCTTGATGAATAGAAACGCATTATTTTCTATTTCATGTAATTGTCCTTCAAAATAATTATATACAGTATACATTTCATGAATATTGTAACAGGCATAAGTAAAATAACGACAAATTTCAGTGAGGCGTTTCTTGTGGCAGTCAGTATATATTTTGTCATTGAAATTGAACAGAAAAAATTTCTTTCTCAACACACATTCATTTCCTTCTTTTGCATATGTTTTATTATTTTTTTTTTTTTTCTTAAAAACTTTCTATAAGAGTTGCTAAATCTTGGTCTTGTTTGAAACAAAATTAAAATTGTGGGAAAAAATGCTATCTACTGAAACATTATCAAGGCGGGGAATCAAGTGATATATCGCTGCTTTTCACCGAAAACCTCGTATCTGCAGCTTAAAACAAGCTGCAGATACGAGGTTTTCGTTGAAAAGCGACGATATAACGATAACGATACAGAACATCGTCAATAATTCTGTTAAGGTAGTCCACCCCTAAGGAGATTCGCGCGATGTCGGAATAATTCGGGCGACGTCAAAAACATTCGGCGGTGGAACTTTCCACCGCCGAATGTTTACGACCGCGCCCGAATAGGTTCGGATACGTAACGACGCCGCTAAAAAAACCCGATGTTTTTTAGTCTCATATACATGTATACGTGACCAATTTGAAATCAGCTTTGCAACAGAAATGGCGGAGTAGGTCAGGGTTTTAAAATCAGCCAATAATAAAGTTATTGATGACCAAGTAACATCTTTCTTGGTTGTCAATACTTTTTTTCGTATAAAATATTCTTATTTTTTAAGATGTACATGTATCACATTCAGCATAATCTTACTCTTTTTGCAGCTTCTCTACATCAAGACTCTTAATATCGGTCACGCATTTACTGAATTATTGAAGAATTTTTGCAGTTGTAGTGTCACGTGATTCCCCGTCCGGATTATGTCATCCGGAGAAGGGTTACAATCATGTGCTCAGTGTTCAGTATTTGAGGAGATAATCACATTTTGTAACCCTTAAGGAAACCCGACCCTTTAATTAAGTGTGTAAGGAGCTTGAAAGGGGCTTTTATGGCAGCCATTGATGCACTGTTTCTTTTTTCTCCTTTTCATCCTTTGCCAAATCTCAACGGATGATGAAACCTAATTTTTGCTACCTTGTCGGACCCGCGACACGCCGGAATATTTCAATGCATTTTGTTTAACAATGGTTAGAATTCTGACTGGTATTATTCTCTACAATCTTTGACAAAATTATCTTCTCATCAATGAAGGAATCGTTTTACGAAAGTGGTCACTACTGTTTGCACGGGAGCAAGAAATGCCGCAAACATGTGGATTTATACAAAGTGTACGCATACATGTATATTATTTTATCGTTATTTAGGTGTTCCAGCCATCATTAGGTACCAAAACACTTCGTGCGTCTTCGGTATCATCCATGGCTACGGAAATTGATGATGATATACCTTGGTCAATTTTCGTATGTCATTCGATCCTGGCGACGGAAATTGGCGATGGATATCTTGGTCAATTCCGTTGCCACGGATAACACACGAAGTAATCCGAGGTTACTTTGTCGAAATTCGCTATTTGATATGTTGGTGTCGCTCATTTAAATGAGCGACATCAACATATCAAAGAGCGATTTTCATTGGAGAAAACTCGGATTACGCACAAAGTTGTACGAAGTTTTCGGTATCTACATTAAAACAAGTCAAGGTAACACCGTTAAATAATCATATGCCATCGTATGACTTGTTAAGAAAATAATAAATTTAGAAAAAAATCAACAAATTTGGGATATGCTTTTTTGTAGTGTTTCGATAATTCCCTGGAACAGTTGTGTTGTGCGCTATCTTAAATGAAAGATGTAAAATATAGAGAGATAGAAGCAATTGCCCGAGATTACGCCCATTACGTTAACAATTACAATGAGGTTACACATGTCACAAAAGTCAAAGCAGCCATCTGCACCATTGAAAAAAAGAAAAACGGAAAGAAGGTCGGACGATTTTAATGTCACTTTTCAACAAAAACCTCGTAACTGCAGCTTAATACAAGCTGCAGTTAAGAGGTTTTTGTTGAAAAGTAGCGTCATTCCACTGTCGAATTACAAGTGAAATGAAAAGTAAAGAAAACCGAACCATTATGGTCTAGGAACAAAGTATTACAAGTACTGTAATTTTTTACAGCCAGTAGTTAAGTCATACAATACGAATTGTAAAAATCAAATTACGTGGCAGCATTACTTTTCATTTTATAATGTCTTCTCCATATTTAATACCCTGCCATGAATTCTGATATCGAATTCAAACTCAAGTTATAAAACCGCGGAGACAATAAAATGTCATGGAATGGAAAGGTTCAACCCTTCGTTTCATTTTAAATTTGAAAACCAAACTTTTTAAGATAAACAAATTTAACCTTGGTTTTGACATTCCTGATAGAAAGGCTAGGGATAATATTGAAGCAACAAAAGAAAATACGCATGTACAAATTATCCAGAATACTCTCGGTTTGTCTGAATATTTTATGTCACCAACAAGCATTTTTGTTACCTGTAACAGATTTCGAATTGGACCATGGTTGAAGCGATCGACATTATCTCGACATAATTGATTTATTGGGGTTTAAAGTCGTTTTCAACTGTTATGGTCATTTCGCATCGACTGAAGCAACTTAGCATGCATTCTGGTCTCTTCTCATAAGAGTACATGTATTACCACAACATCCTAACCGAGTCTCCAGCTGTTCGCCTATAGGTTAACGATATGAAACCATTGGTGGGAGACAATTTTTCTGAAAGGATATTTGCCGCGAAATCGGGACCTCTCAAACGATGCGCTACAAACTGCGCCATCGCCATAGCGCTACGAATCAACAGAATACTTTCGATGCAATGTCGTTGTAGGTCTGTTTCTAATCATGCCAGTTTGATACACCCTAATTTTGGATGCGATTTCTTAGTCCAAATTGATTACTAGTAACCAATTCCCACATAATGACGATTCTGACGCCACATGAAAATACCCGGTCTGCCTACAGGTTTGGGAAAACATTGTGAGAAAGCATAATTGTCTGCAACATCTTTTAATTTTGACCAGACTAAAGTTTTGCCAGTTTGGTAATGGGCTAAGGGGATATTTTGAGCGAAAAACAAATATTACGACTCGTGCAGGTGCAACGGAAGAAAATTGTCATTGCGACACATGTAGCGCTTCTGGCTAGTCACATGATGTAATCTCAATTATCTGTGATCACATGACTATGTGACGTCGACCTGCAGCTCCGCCCCTTTCCGGTCTTCCATTGGAAAATTCCAATACAAGTGGTGATAAAATGCCGACAAAATCCAAATAGGCAGAAAATGCATTGACTAATGGTACTGAATAAATACGCTGGTTACTGAATCGTAACGCTAGAAATCAAAGTACTGACAGTACTGTTTGGAAGCAAATTTTTCAAAATTTCAGGCCTGTCCAGGCCCCGGTTTCTCGAAAAAACTTAGGTATATTCTCACGAGAACATGCTCAACTTCAAAGGGATACTCTCCAACGTTGAAGGGTATTCCATTGAAGTTCACGTGGATTTCATGCGATTAGAGCACGGTGCTCAGATTTGAGCATGAGAATGAACTTAAGTTTTTTTCGAGAAACCAGGGCCCGAAATAGAGTACTTTGATTAGGGACTTTGATTATCCATTTGAATACCTTGAATACTTTGATTCGTAGCATACTTTAAGTACTTTGATTATCCAGGATACCTTGAATACTTACTGGAGTTGTATCTATTTTTAGCACAGCTTCATGCATATTAATCGTTTGTGTAAGCT
Organism: Fragum sueziense; assembly: GCA_963680895.1. NCBI lineage: Eukaryota > Metazoa > Mollusca > Bivalvia > Cardiida > Cardiidae > Fragum > Fragum sueziense. The sequence continues at coordinate 15,063,636 of OY804596.1, forward strand.
GAATATATTTCATAGTTCAGTAAACTCAACTGACCCATTTACAAAGAAGGCCATTGGACTGATCTTTGAACCATAATAAAGCATATTACTACGTCGATCTTATCTTCTCTTAGAGACATGATTAATCGAATGTTTCATTTTCGGTCACACAATTCAATATCTACACTTAAGTTCAGACTTACATATTGAATATTCGAATGACTGTTACCTCATTAATCTTTGCTTTTGATAGAACTATTTATAGTGAGGAGGATCGGAAGATGTTGTGCGGTATGCAGAGAATGGTAAAGTGCAGAGACGCATGGCTGCTAAGAGAAGCAAATTTTGCAAAATTTGCTTCCAAAAACGCATGTAATTTTTAAGGTTTACGAACTGAGAATGAAAACACCACTTTCTAGCCATACGAAATGCACCAAATTACACACACTTGTAATTACACTCCACATAAGTTGATTCACCATGCTGGATTTCAAGATTATGCTTCAAGAAGCAAATGATTTACAAATATCATTTTACTCTTTGTTCATATGCAAGGGAGGTAATTTTGAACATTTATGTCAAATATTTCCATAAGTATGCATTAATTCAAAATTCTAAACCATACAAAATGCTTACGTTTGTATTTGGAATGGAAATTTAACACAGTTTAGGAATTACTGGCACTTTTTTTTAAATTTCGCCTCTGGCTCTGCATTTCATTCTCAGTTCGTAAACCTTAAAATAAGTGCTAGCGTTAATGAGCAACGAAGCATAGCTATAAGTATTGAAAGATCTTAATTAATATTTTCATATTTCTGAGAATGACAATTTGTACAAGTATGCCTGAAGAAAATTTCTGTAATTATACTTTTTTTGTAATTGATAAAAAATTCGATATCTTATTCGAAAGCATGCTTTATTTTGCTATTGCCAAAATCGAATTTTAATAAACACACAAGATAATTGGCGTCGATGATTCGCAACACAATGAAAATATCGTTTGCTGCCAATCACAACATTGTTTTTTATGAGTGATGCTTTAAGAAACACAGTGTTTCCATTTATAATAGCTACTGGTTCAATCATTCTGATTGTGCTCTTAGAGAACATGTGACGAAATATGCGATGATTCCGATACAATTTCACGCACTTTACTCTGGCAAGGTCGCCATTTCTCTGGTACAAGATAATTAGATTAAACCCTTCTCTTTCTAACAGAACTTATACCTTTAGTAGAATATTATCGAGATGACATTATTATCGAGATTATATAAATTCCAAAAGTATTGAAAACAAGCGAGGGAATAGTTGTAACTAAATTTGGGATATGACTACACTATAATTATTCTCCATTGAAACATGGGGCGAACACGAAACAATGCTCATAATGAGCATTGCTTTCTTTTCTGCCAATAGCTTGCTAGGTAAGGGACGTCGAAACAAGGATGGCTTGGGAAAGAGAAAAAAATGATAAAGAACATTTTTTTTCAGTTTTAGACTTTCATTGTGAGTATGTATAGAAAAATATCGTCTCTTTTCAACGAAAACCTCGTAATTGCAGCTTGTTTAAGCTGCAGTTACGAGGTTTTCGTTGAAAAGCAGTGATATTCAAATCTGTCTCGAAAGCTGCTGATTTCAATATCGCGAAAAGTGCGAAAAGTGTTGGGACGAATGTCGTCAAGTACGTGCACAAACCATCTCGTGCATTATATGATTCTTCCTTTGATCTTTTACCGACAATACACAATAAGTCCAGGGTTTTCTATGATAAAGAATACCTTTCAACTGATTTCCACGCATTTCAATAAAATGTTCCGACCATAGAAATGAAAACTCGGATTGTTTTCAATAACTTTTTTCATCGGTTGTCAATTGAACAGTTTTCTTCCATTTCCTTCGATTAAAAGAGTTTATTAATAAATCTGACAATCGATAACAGACGACTCTTTGCACTTTAACACTTTCCCGAACTAGATTGGGTCTTAATCCAAATACATTGCAGATGACAATTAATTATACCAAAGTCCCAGAACTATAATATCGAAAACAAAGACGGGAAAAGGAAGTGCTTGTTATCAGAACTTCTTTTCCCTTTGTTTCAAAAGTCGGATTTGAAGTTTATTCTTATGTTTCATTGGGTCTAAGTCACATCTTGCTTTGCTTTTGTAAGCAATTGACACTAGAAATTCCATCGATATTTTCTCTTGAATTGTTGTAGTTGTTGTTGTTGTTGCTGCTGCTGCTGCTGCTGTTGTTGTTGTTGTTGTTGTTGTTGTTGTTGTTGTTGTTGTTGTTGTTGTTCACTTGAAATCTAGCTTACTTTTTCTTACGAAATTTCTTAAAGTCTCGCATCAAAGATTTGTGCCGTTTACGACGAATTTATTGTTTTTCTTAGAACTGATTAATTGTGGTAAACTACAGTTCACATGTAAATGGAATTTGTCATTTCCTTCCCAACTTTATAATCGTTTTTGTCTTATAAACTGTAATTTCAAAACACTGATTGCATTTAAACTTCTTAAAATAAACATTCTTTGAATGAAGAGATAATCATGTGAAAAAACGAAATGGGAATGTAATGTTTCTAGTAAAAAGTAGCCTAACATTAATTTTATTAAAGGCAAGACAGGATTTCCGTCAAAAACGTTCAAATGAATATACTCATTACTCGCATGTCCTCAATAACATTTATTGGGAAAAAACATAAAAAGAAGCACCAGCGAACGAAATGGAATAAAGACTATAGTTAGACGTGGTTCTGAAGCCACATTCGACGAAAACGAAACACTTCAGTCGTAGGAACGACGTTTTATGACACGAGGTCGGGCCTCAATATTTATTAGTGCAAAGTCTGTGAAGCGTGAATTCCTGACATTCATGAGGGGAATTTCTTTTTATTTCTTTATATCTTACAAGACAATTCTATAGGATTCCTGTATATTCAAACCAATATGAACTCTGCAAAACAATATTAAAAGAAATCAACTCGGTTTTCTTATCGAACTGTGTATTTTTCCCGGGTTTATTTCTAACAAACAACCGCAACTTGTTGGCTTAATAATGCCCAAGTTTCTGTCAGAGCGTCAACTTTGGGCGGACGAAGAAAACTAGATTCTGATAAGCACTCGGCCATACGAAAGTGTTGACGCTTGTCAAGGGATAGACTAGCCATAGTCTGTTCTGCTTGCTTTATTTGTGCAATGGTGCATTACTGGTCAGACGAAACAAGGGATGAAGAATATAGAGGAAATTAACAATGTGCAAATTCAAATTAACCCGGATCTGTAAAAACGTCCCTTATAGCACTTGAGACTTTTTTCAGATCAGGCTGTATCTAAATGCAATTTTATAAGCATCCACACTGCTCTCTTACAGTTGCTACACTGCATCACTATTTTAGCACAGCATGGACCCTGATCAGACTGTGCGTATGCACAGGCTGATCTGGATCCAGGTTGTTCTCAAATGCCAAACGGGACCTTTTCCCAGATTCCGGCTCAAATTTATTACTATAAAATTTGTTTCGTTTTTCTACCCTATTTCAATTATTTCAAGTCAATACCATTTCGCCTGTGATAATGTCAAAGTGTGGTTTCTGATAGAGTTTATAAATGGACAATTTTGTATAGATTGCTGACAAAAAATACAAAAAATATAACCACAAGTTATCGACTTCCCAACCAAACCAATAAAGACTATTTCCTTTGAAAACTGTTGTAGACAGCAAAATGGAAGTTGATTAAGATAAAATTCGTATTTAACAGGAAGCAGAATCGAGAGCAAATGAAATAGGCTAAGCTTTCACTTTTCTACCCTATCGATTTAAAATGATTATCATTGCATTGTAAAACCAAAGCGGAGGAAATATCGTCGCTTTTCATAAAAAAAAACTCGTATCCACAGCTTATTTCAAGCTGCAGATACGAGGTTTTCGTAGAAAAGCAGCGATATTCAGTTTAAAAGGAATAAGGTTCTTTATCAGCATTTCTTCTTTTATCGCAATGTTTATGACGTCTTTTCTGTCAGGTGCACCAGCAGTTTTTTTGTTGTTTTTTCAGGATTGACTTTTGTGTGCTCATATCAATCAAAGTACTGAAAGCACTGTTGGGAAGCAAATGTAGGCCTGTCCAGAAGTAGAATACTTTGATTACGTACTTTGATTATCCATTTGAATACCTCGAATACTTTGATTCCATGCTGGAGTTTTTGTATCTATTGTTAGCACAACCTTCATGCATATTTATTGTTTGTGTAAATTAGCTATTTATAGCTTTGAATATAGTTCATAGTTCAGTAAACCTGACTGACCCATTTACAAGCAAAGCCATTGGATTTATCTTTGAACCATAAAAAAGCAAATTACTATGTCGGACTTTTCTTTTCTACAAGACATGATTAACTGAATGTTTCATTTTCAATCACACAATTCAAAATCTACATGAATAGCTTCAGACTTACATATTGAATATTCGAATAACTGTTACCTCATTAATCTTTGCTTTTGATAGAACTATTTATAGTGAGGAGGACCGGAAGATGTGTGGTATGCAGAGAATGGTAAAGTGCAGAGAGAGGTGGCTGCATAGAGAAGCGAATTTTGTAAAATTTGCTTCCCAAAAATGTTGTCACAAACAATGTCTTTTTTTGGGATAGTCCATCTGAGCGAAAAAATGGGCGTTGCTTATTTTTTGTATCTCCTATGACTTTCGATCTTTCCATACTTTTGTCGTCACGAAAAAAAATGAAAATATAATATGTAGTAAGACCACATCAACGAACAGAATGCGTTCTCTCCTTTTTCTATAAAGATTTCTCTCGAATATATCAAAAGCTAATCACATATTGAACATGGTAAAATGAAAGGAAGGAAAATTTGTTCGAAAGGAGGTGACCGAGTTAGCACAAATCGACATTTCTGACATAAATCATGATTATTTGGTTCTAAGAATACACGGTGGATAATCACGTGATACAATATTTTTAGAAAATCTTCAATAATTTTGTAAATAGCCTACTGGGCAGATTTGAATTTGGTTTGAAGCAGAGAATGTGGACAGAAGTCAAACGCATTAGATGGACGTGTTGGATTTTAAAAAAAATTGATAAAAAAGTTATTGAACATAAACCAAAATTTTGGTTTATGTTCAATAACTTTTTTATCAGTTGATTTTTCAAAAATCCAACACGTCCAGCTCATTCCTGGCATATTCCCACATTCTCTGCTTCAAACCGAATTCAAATTGGTCAAGTATTAAAAAAAGATATTGAAGATTATCGGAAATTCTGAGTCACGTGATTATACACCGTGAGAATAGTCGGTTCAGATTAGCTAGAGTTGAAATGCTTTTCCAGGAGATACTCGATTTTCGTTTCGATGTTGGCATCATCACTGGTGGTGAACTCGGCCAAAGCGAGGAATGTTTTTTCACGATCAATGTATTCCGTCTGTGTTATTTTAACATCTCGTAACCACGGCTTTATCGAAGCCGTAGTTACGGGATTTTTTAACAATACCGACGATTTGTCAATACATAATGGTAAACCCGATCTATTTTTAGAACAAATTAATTGTCACGAGAAAAAATATATAAACTCATAATTAATCGCAAAATATCTATACCTTGTTGTAGCGAAATACGTCCCTCGCTTTGGTCGAGTTCCCCACCAGTGACCCTTACTAAGCAAACGATAAATTAATTCATGATAGATTTGAAGAAAGATTTGAACCAGAGAAGGCAGAAAATACCAGGATTTTGCTAAATGCGAAGGATCATATAAAAAAATCAGCTGAAAAACGTTATTGACGACCGTCAAGAATTCTTTTATCAGCTGATTTTTTAAAAGATCTACAACGTGCATCTAATGTCTGACATTTTCCGCCTTCTCTGATTCAAATCGCATTAAAATTGGGCACGTATTTAAACCAGACGACGAAATTTCAAACTAGTCCAAATTCAAAGATGTTGCAGACAACAAATTCAAGTGAATAAAATTTTACCTTTTTGGTCATTTTGTGTAGAAAACATTGTGGGAAATGAAGAAATTGCTTGTTACAAGCAATTTCTTCATTTTCCACAATGTTTTCTAAAGCCTTTATCTTGTGGGGAGTCAAAAGGCGTCACTGTGTGGCAATGGGTTAAAGAATTATTGACGATTTTCTAGAACTGTTGTAACGCGTAACGTAATTACCCATCGTGAATATTTCTGTGAGAAAAGAGAAGAAAAGAGAAAGCCAGCGTTATCGAGCCATCCAGGTATCGAAATGCTAACAAGAGTGTTTGGAGAAAAACAGATAACAACGTTTCAGCGAGTCAATCGTGAAGCGAACAAATAACAGATTCCCTACAAACACAGAGGGATTCGAAATCCACAATCAAATACGCCCCGTTTCTATTGTAGTGAATAAAGTCGAATACCATTGCAGACTCGTACAGCGAAGCCCCGCCCACCTCTTAAGCTATCATTACACTGAAAACGTATTTACGCTTAAGAATATAACTGATACATTGAAAATCTCCGCTTTTGATATTGTTACGCTGTTTGCAAAATTGCTGTAGATGTTCCTTGGTGTTTGGTTTTTATCTACTGATTGCTTGTGAGGGTTGAAATTTAATCGCATTTTTGTTTGGAATCTCGACCTACCCCTCTTTTCGGGTCTGGTTTTTGAGTAAAGAAACTTCATTTTAGGCGTATCTTTATTGTGAATGTACAGGGATAGAATAATAATAAAGTGATTTAAATCAAAGAGTTTGTTGTAAAATGTTTAAAGGATGTTAAGTTTTTGACAGTGCGTGTGTTTTAATGTGAATGGCAATTAATTCATTTTTGACAAAGTAACGTGTCTATATTATTATTATAACTTATCACGACTAATAGTTGATATCTTTTTAAACGTTTTATATGAATTCTTAAAAAATCAGAAAATCAGATTAAATGATAAATTCATCGATGATGGATATCGCTCTGGCGAAGATGGAGCATTTACACTCACAGGCACAGGCCATGATGTCGCAGGCTCGAGCCTCTCCGACCCTCAGTCACAGCAGCCCGGAGCCCCCGACACCACCGATCGTCTCCCGGGGTCCCAGTCTGTCAGCAGTCCACGGCGCGATGCTCAGTCACGGCCACGACCTGCTCAGTAAGCTACACAAGGTCGGCTACAGCTCACCCCCACCCATACCCTGCAGCCCTGAAAACAACGTGTGTAAACTGATCAATTATAGAGGTGCAAAGGTGGCTGCTTTCAACGTGGATGGTCGTGAACTGATATGCCTCCCGCAGGCTTTCGAGCTCTTCTTGAAGCACCTCGTGGGCGGTCTGCATACAGTGTACACCAAGCTGAAGCGGCTGGACATCACGCCAGTTGTCTGTAACGTGGAGCAGGTTCGTGTCTTGCGCGGCCTCGGGGCCATACAGCCCGGAGTCAACCGATGTAAACTTATATCGTGTAAAGAATTTGACGTCCTGTACGATGACTGCACTAATTCAAGGTAGTTTTTTTTATTTATTCTTGACCCATTACAAAAAAAACCTTTTAGACAGGTCCAAAGTCAAAGATGTTGCAGTCGATAATTTCATGTGGATCTAGATGCAATATAATTTTGGTGGATCTTTCGTGTAGAAAACATTGTCTAAAATGAAGAAATTGCTTGTCACAAGCAATGTCTTCATTTTCAACAATGCTTTCAAGACTCTTTTTCTTAAGGGGGTTAAAATCTGTGCAAAAGGGTTGATAAATCCAGTGTTACCATAGAATAGGCATAAAATCAGATCTTACTGCACGAATGTGTTGGTCGATCTTGGCCTATGTCATTTTCCAGAAAGCAAGGAATAATGTGGAATAATCATGAAGATGTACCTTTATTAATATTCATCTTTCCTATGTATGACCATTTCGTATTTTTATGGTGGTTTTTTTTTTGGGGGGGGGGGGGCATTTTTGTAATTTTTCGAAATGCCATTTCCCCCTTGACCATCCAGACTCTGGATTTATGAACACTCTTTTGGAGTTAAGAATATGTTCCGCAAAAAATATTTTAGACGACTTAATTAATTTTTTGTTTGGAAAAAAATCTTATTTGTCCACGATGTATACCACGAAAGGCTGTACATTATATTTGAGATCGAATTGACCAATGCATTTTGCACTGTGCAAATCTTTTGATTTGACTTTTGACATTATCTTTAACATTTTCCATACTCATAAATATATTCATGTTAGAGTCGTAAATTTCTTTCTTTTTTTTTTTCGGAAATAAGGAATAAAACGCAAAATTTCTATATCTTATTACCAATTGGAGAAAAATTCGGATTATTTTAAAATCGTTTTGTTAAAAATGGGTATCAATTTATATTTACTACTGAAATAATAAACGTTTTATCTATCCTTAATTTTGACCTATAATTATATTCTTGAAACATGTGTAAATTACGACCTTTCGTTTAAAATATGAAAAAAATCTAAGGTATAAAAAATTATATAAGTAAAAAATGATCTCTTTTAGTAATTGCATAATAGACCACATTACAAATATGCTATGAAATTGAAAAAGGAAACAAACACATCGTTTGGATAGAGACATCTTTTCGTATAGTACTTCTCTTAATTAACCATTTCCTATACAAGACCCGTCTTTGACGCCCCTTTTAGAAACGTCTTTAGAAATATTGAGACTTAAGCCTCTCTTACAACCGGTCGTACGTGCTCCTGCGTGCGGTCTGCGTGCGGTCTGCGTCTAAATCGTACGTTCAGTCGTGCGATGCTCGCGCGTGCAACGTACGATTTTGGTGGACGCAACCACGACGCAGACTGCACGCAGCATAGAATTGACCGGGCAATTCTTTGAGGCGCTCTTACATCCCGTCGTGCGTCTTTATAAATCGTGCGATTTTGCAAAGTTTTAAAACGTACGATTTAAAAAGACGCACGACGGGTTGTAAGAGAGGCTTAAGATTAATACACAGTTTCTCCTTTTACCTGAATATTTTATGTACCCTTTTGCACCCAAATTCAATTTTTCGAAATCCATTTATGTTTGTAATAGCTTTCAAATTGGAACCGTCTAAGATTTTGCTGTTTGGGAAATGGTTACATGTTGAATTTATCTATTTTCTGCAATCAGAACGTTGGAAATGGGTCTCCAAAATACGTCGTTGTTACAGGACAGGTCAATATAAACGATGAAAATTTAGACTGGTTCGTTACAACTTGTTAGAACCTATTTTAAGAGACGAACCGTTTGGAATTTTAATGCAGACGGTTTGAAAAAGCACACGAAAAAAGAAATGCTATTATGAAGACCTGATCAAATACACCAGTCCACGTCCACATTACAGCTGGAGCACATCCACAAGTGGCCAGTTTTACTACTTAACCCATTACAGCACAATTATGCCCCTTGATTTCCTAGCAAGAAAAGGTTTGGGAAAACATTGTGGAAAATGTAGAAATTGCTTGTGACAAGCAATTTCTTCATTTTTCACAATGTTTTCTATAACGCAAAATTTAAAGATTTTTGACATTTCAATTACCTCTGCAACATCTTTCAATTTGTAAAAGTAACAAATGGTGCCATCTGGTAATGGGTTAATTTTTTTACACGTTGTGAACGTGATATGGACGCGGGATTATATGTGACCAGGCCTTTAACAAAGTAACAGCATTGAAATTGTGCTTCTTTTCATAGTGATTTCGAAATATTTTACAGAAATTTACGATTTAAGTAATTTTCGTTTATATGATGGCGTATTCGCGTATCGAACAAAACCTGATTTTGACGCCCCTGATATAACAAGCATTGTGAATTATTGGAGCAAACGAAGAAAACGCTGATAGCCACGATCCAGCATTTTCTCCATTTTCCTTGATATTTCCTTTGAAATATCATAATAATAGTATCAACTGTTTTGCCAACATGTATATTTATATTGTGGTTTGCAGCTGATTTCAAACAGGAACACCCTTAATGTTGCCATTTGGGAAAGGGTTAAGTGATCGAAAGTAATTGCATTGTTTATTGCTATTTCTGTGAATCAATTGCAAATTCAAGAAAGATATCATCTGAGGTGGTACAGCTTTCAATTGTCAAATTTGTCAAATTTTTTTCAAGGTCGTGATCATTTGTTTCCCGTCACATAAATTGAAGTAAATAATAGATTTTGTTTGATCTTGGTCTGCACGTGCATCATTTAACCCTGTCCCAAACAGCAAAATTTTGGGGCGTTCCAATATGAAAGCTGATGCAAACAACAAAATCGATGCTGATAAATGTAGGATTCTAGTACAATATAGCATGTAAAATATTGAGACAAAAGGAGAAAATGCTGATTATCAGCATTTTCTTCTTTTGTCTCAATGTTTTCCTAAGCTTTTTCTTACAGGGAAGTCAAATGCAGGTCTTGTTTTGGGAAAGGGATAAGCAATATGGGATGCGTCATTTGGACGTCATGCTGTCTTTCAGAAAATACTGTAACTACATCTTTAGCCACTCCAAATCAACAGAATTCCAGACTTATTTGAATTTGATAGTAGTTGTAGTCGACGAGATACGTGTTACCTAATGTGCGAAATTTATGTACATCACAGTACATGTACAATGGAAATCGCTGATTGTGAACTGGAGAGAATGTGGTTTCTTCTTTCGCGTAAAAGTGGCTCTAATTCTTCTTGTTCAAGACGTCAAAACCATACATTGTGTGGGAGAGGGTTAACCCATTACAAAACAACAAATTTTAGACTGTTCCAAATTCAAGATGTTGCATACTATACTTTCAAATGATTTATTTACATTTGTTTCCTTTTGCAAATGACGTTTTCTCTTTTCGAAGCTGTTTCTTGTATAACAATACACAAATCCTTTCCTAAACATAGTATTATAGTATATAGTCCAATAGAGATAGCATTGGAAAACACAGACACAAAAGAAGAAAATCCTGATTCCCAACAAATATTGAAATTCTCTATGCTAAAATTGAAAAACATTTTAAACTCGCTTTGATTTGTTTGATATCTAGTAAAAAAAAGAGGGAGAGAAAAGAATTGTTAGATGCCTTCGTTATATTCTGATAAAAGAGAACATTTAATTTAGCGAAAATGCCGTGATAGTGTCAAACCATTGCAATGTTTAGGCATACTCGAACATTTGGGATTGCAACATTCGTCTCTTTTTTCTAAATGACAATTCTTCGGTCTAAATTAACCCTCTCCAAAACAATCTGCGGTTTCGATTTTATCTTTGTATTTTTTCGGCGTCTTTAAGTGCTAGGAGGGACCCCAATATCGTGATGATAAAATTGATTAGATTGTTATTCACTGAATGATCACAGATAGATATTGAGTTTGATTTATAACATCCGATTCCAACAAGCAATATAATACATATTAATTAAGGAAATGCAATCCAATCAAATAAATTCTTTGAGTCGGACCATCACAAAACATTTCAAATCTGCTAATACTTTCATTAACATAAACAACGTGTTATACATGTACTATCGGTACATTGATACTTTCGTAGCTGTTGGACTGCTTGATGAGAATGGGCACATATGAATTTCGTACATTACTGTTTCCAGACCATAAAACTTCAAATATTTTCTTTATAAGCTTTTATTAAAGTGACATTTCACAATTATCTTTACATAAATGTTACTTTTATTCCATCTGAAAGAGCATGTTTTCTTATGAAAAGTCTGAAAATTTCAAGACAAAATATTGAACCGTTTACGAGAAATATATATTTTTTGTGTTAAAATTAAACAAATTGTTGTGGACAACAGTTCAGATTTATATAGAATTTGTTATTTCTGTCTCAACTTTAAAGGCTTTTTTTTCACTTATAAATAACAACTTGGAAAAAACTGATAGCATTTCTACGCATTAGAATAAACAATCTTTGCATCAAGACATTCTTCTAAAAAATGAAATAAATGTGAAATGTCACTTTAAAGTATTTGTTTCAGGTTATAACATTTGTCAGAAAGAAATTACTTACACGTGTAAATGATATAAACAGATGTTATGCGTGCACTGTAGTAGTAAGGGATTGTCAAAGTTATTTAGTCAAATAGTCAAAGCTAATTCGTGAATCGTTTGTATCTATATTGTGACGTTTTTCATGACATCATAAATTTGCTGAATCTTAAGTTATCATTAATGTACCTATCTCTAAAATTACTTTACACGTATACCTTCGAAGTAAACAAATATTTTGAATACATTACATTTGGATTTTTTTTCTCATTTTTCAACTTTGTGGTTTGAAACAATCGAAAGAAAAAATAACCAGATATCGTTTTAAAATAAAGGTACGTTTTGCTATGTCACCTTTTATTTGCGATGCATTTCAAATTGAAAATGCATAAAATCATTATCTCCAATCGTAATAAATGTCATTGTACACACCTTTGAAGCTGAATCATTTCGGTTTTTATTTCGAATCTACTTATTGATTCAGCAATAAAACCTGTAGCGTATCAAGCTTTGTCTTATTGTGAGAAAAAAATGCATGAATTTGATCGTAAATTATATCATATGAGTGAATGCGTCCTTCGTTTAACCCAATACCAAACGGCAAACTTTTAGACAGGTCTAAATTCAACAGTGTTGCAGTCGACAATGTCACATACACGAACTTTTACATATTTTGGTCTGTTTGTGTAGAAAACATGGTTGAAAATAAAGCAATCGCTTGTCACAAGAATTTCCCATGATCTTTTCCAAGGCCATTATCTTGTGGAGAGTGAAAGGAGAGTCAATGTGTGGGCATGGGTTCATTGGTACAATGATATACACAGGAGTATAATGTGGAGATAAGGTGGGAAACCGTCGTTTCTTTATACTTTTGAGATGATGATACGAAAAAAAGGCAAATTCCACAATCGTCTTATTCTCTTCACTACCTGTAGCAACAGTTACTGTTGGTTCAGTGTGGATCCTGCTTTTGCACCAAATACCATTTGGTCATTTTGAAACAACAATAAGATGATCCTTAATTGAATTGTCAAATTCATTTTTTTTTTGACAATTCTTACGTGTCACTCAATGAGTGTAAGTTTGTCAGCACTTCAAAAACGCCGAAAACATTCAGAATGCAAAACTTTGAAATCTCAAATACCAGTCATTAACTTTTTTTTCCAAAAGTTAACAATGTTCCTTTCTAATAGCTGCTGCGCACGATAAAATAGCCGTAGATAAAGATTGGATTCGCATACAATATAGCATAGGAAATATTGGCACAAAAGGAGAAAATGCTGATTTTCAGCATTTTATCCTTTTGTCTCAATATTTTCCCAAGTCCTGTCTAGAGCTCATTTGGAGACGTAAAACCCATGTCTTGTTTGGAAAAGGGTTATATCCTCCAATGTCAGTTCTTAACAAAACCCAACCACCCAGAAACCCTATTTACAAGACAAACCTATTGTCAGCATGCGTTAGGTAATCTGAGAAATATCTACAGTCGAAAAAATACAGTAACAAGAAAAACGAGTTTTTTCTTCAGTGGATTTAAATTACAATAAATTACTACATATCTTATATTTCGGATGGGTCATACGCTTATTTCATTGAGGAGACAAGTCATTTTAAAGGGGCCCTTGTTAGGTTGCCGAACATACAAACATGTAATGATTATATTTTAAGAAAGATTCTATTGATATACAGTCGACGCTCGTTTGACAAAAATGTTCAAAATTACCCCCCCTTGAATATGATTATAGTTTGTAATTAATTTTCTTGTTGAAACATAAAATTGAAATCCGGCACGATGAATCAACTTATGTGAAGTGTATGTACAAGTGTGTAAAATTTGATGCATTTCGTATGGCTATATTGTGGTGTTTTTAGGGTCTGTAAACCTTAATGTGATGCATTTTATTTCGATTGCATGGTCTTTTAGCATACATACACGACAGTCTTGTTTGGAAAAGGGTTTAAATTATCCATGGTTTGAAATACTGTCGTGTGCGCAAGGGTTAATGAATACAAGTTATGTTAAACACTAACGCAGACCAAACGTAATAGAGAATTCATAGCTGTTTAATTAAATACAAATGGCTCCAAACTTTAATATACGCCATAAATTTGTCAACTATGATCATTGTAGTTTACGAATGTGACGACATATAACCCTGTCCCAAACAAGACCTGGGTTTGACGTCCCTAGTAGTAAATGCTTAGGGAAACATCGAGGAAAAAGAAAAAAAATGCTGACTATCAGCATTTTCTTTTTTGCCTCCACATTTTCAGTTCTATTTTACACGCATCTTTGTTTATCTATTCACCCCTTTTGTCGCCAGCAACAGCTTTTAATTAGGAGCAAGCATCGTTGCTGCTTTGGAGAAGGTAAACCCTTTAACAAACGTCAAAACTATAGACCGGTCCAAATTCGTAACAGACCAGAATTTGAGGGGAAAGAAGAAAAGCTGATTATCATTATATTCTTCTTTTCCATCAATATTTTCCTATGCATTAAGGGACGACAATGCAATGCCTTGTTTGGGAAATTCATACTGAATCGAAATGGGCAAACCGTGTAGAATAAGATCGGACTGCGGGTCTATTAATATGCATGCTGATCTTGCTCTATGATGCCTGTCATAACGATGAGTATATCGCTGCTTTTCTACAAAAACCTCGTAACTGCAGCTTAAAACAAGCTACAGCTACGAGGTTTTCGTTGAAGAGAGACAATATAGTGGAATCAGTGTGCCTAGGGACAATATCATAGCTTTTCATAGAAAGCCTCGTAACTTTATCTTTTAAGGTGGGTTCACATTGACGAATTTTCTTACGATTCCTTACGAATTGGACATTCGTAATCACATTGCCGATAAGTTCACGTATTGTTACGATTTGAGCGAATTTAACGAGCGGTTTACGTATTTCTACGACTAGTTTACGGACTGGTTACGGATTATTTACGAATCAATAGGAGTATTACCGACTTAGTTACGAATGTTTACGTGTCCTTTGTTATTATTTTGTTGTTGTTGTAAGAAAGACAACATCGTTTTTGAAAATCTGACATTCGACAAGACGATATGACTTGCGAACGAAATAAGCTTGGGTTGTACCAACATTTTTTTCAAAACCATTAACCCTTTCCCAAACAAGACCTAGTTTTGACGTCCCATGATTTGGGAAAATATTGAGAGAGAAAAGAATAAATTGCTGATAATCAGCAATGCAATTCTTTATGTTCACTCAGAATTTTCTTTTCAATAACATACAAAGTTTACACTTCTTACATCAATAATTGTTTTGTCTGTAACTCCTTTCAAATCGAAACAACAAAAATCTTGCCGTTTGGTAAAGAAAACTTAAGTGCTTCTACCGGAATAACCCTCATACTACCATATTGGGTCATTTATGACCCAAGACATATATTTATGAATGATATATTCAAAGTTGTTCTCCGGTGCACGTTTACTTCTTTTTTTTTTTTACTTTTTAAATCTTTAATATATTCGTGGATAACAAATCAATTTTTCTTGAACATCGAACAACGTTTGAAGGACTTGTCGTCAATTTCTGTGATGGGATAAAAAATGACCCCAGTGCATATAAACGCATTGAAAAGGGGGGCTCTCAGTCCTCATTCTATTGCAAATTCAATTGGAAATCGTTTGACGTTTAGCAAAACATTACATAGTTTTTCCTCTATCATAAATTATATTTGTCATTAATTTTGAATCGAAGTATAGTATATGAGCAATGATTTCGAAATAGTGTACTTATATCATGTAAGCTAAATATTTATCATTTTAAGACTCTGCATATACACAAGGTCTGACCAGGACCCACTCTGTCCTCTCGCAGCTTCTCCATCAAACATAACTCTCATCGGGCCCTTTGTGGAGCCTGATCTGTTTAAGTATCATTCTCGGAATCTCATATCATAATTGCCCCTTTCTAAACATCCCGGCTTGTTTATATTCGTAAACGTGTCGTAATATATTCGTGAATCATTTACGGGTGATTTGCGATTAACTAAGAGTCATTTACGATTGAATAACGGAACATTTAATCCGTAGACATTCGTGAGAAAATTTTCGACATGTCAATAAATGTCCCCGTATGAGCACGAATCATTAAGAATATCCCCGATTCATTGCGAGTTATTTACGGATGTATAAGAGTTGTTTACGAATGCTTACGTGTAAAATACGATAGGCCTTCCGAATGGGCAACTCAAAACGAAATCTATGAAAATGTACGATTTCTTTACTCTTTCTATTATTTTTTTGGTTGTAAATAATAAGATAAAATCTCCATATCATCACCAAGCAGCTGACATTGAGATATAAAGCATTTTATACTTACGAGTTATTTACGGATGCCAGCGTATTGTTTACGAATGTTCACGGATGGCCTACGAATGTCCAATTCGTAAGGATTCGTAAGGAAAATTCGTTAGTGTGAACCTACCTTTAGAGTTGTGGATAAGCGAGGCGATTTTAGAAGAAACGCAGTGATTTATAAAGTAATATGAATGTTAGCGTCATCACGCGCAGGAGTTCAAGTTTGAAGCTTATGCTATTATATGAACTAACATACATGTATGTTATAACGTCACTTTTCAACAACAATTGACACCATGTTTAGAAAAGGTTTGAGTCTGAAAATTTTAGGCAAAACAAGAAATGCTGATAACCAGCATTTTCTACTTTTGCCTTATTAGTCCCCTACCGGTGTTCACACCGGAGGGGACTATAGGTTTGCCCTCCGTCTGTCCGTCCGTCTGTCCGCTCAAATCTGGATCCCGCGATAACTTAATAACTAAGCAAGCGTTTTTGATGAAAGTTGGTATATGACTAGATGGCAATGTGTAGATTATGCACATCGTTTTATTTTTGTTTTTTGACTTAAATTGAGGTTGCTATGGTTACAGAAATAGTGAAAATATGGCCAAAAATGGGATCCTGCGATAAGATAATAACTAAGCAAGCTAGTTTGATGAGACTTGGTATATGACTATATGGCAATGTGTAGATTATGCACATCATTTTATTTTTGTTTTTAGACTAAAATTGTTGTTGCTATGGTTACGGAAATAGTGAAAATATGGCAAAAAATATTGGATCCTGCGATAAGATAATAACTAAGCATGCTAGTTTGATGAGACTTGGTATATGACTATATGGCAATGTGTAGATTATGCACATCATTTTATTTTTGTTTTTAGACTAAAATTGTTGTTGCTATGGTTACGGAAATAGTGAAAATATGGCAAAAAATATTGGATCCTGCGATAAGTTAATAAGTAAGCAAGCTAATTTTATGAGACTTGGTATATGACTAGATGGCAATGTGTAGATTATGCACATCATTTTATCTTTGTTCTTTGACGAAAAGTGTGGTTGCTATGGTAACGGAAATAGTGAAAATATGGCAAAAAATGGATCCTGCAAAAACTTATTCATCTTAATCTATTATTGATTACCATATTGAGTCAATGTGAAGCCGGTAGGGGACTTTATGTGTTGCATACAACACCAGATACTTGTTTTCTATGGTATAGGTCTATCATCAACAAATTACAATTTAGTAATACTTTTGAATTAGTTGTCTATAGCAACTTCATAATCATAACAGTGCAATTTTTTGCCGTTTGGAAAATAGTTAAACCGTAACTGACATTGAAAGTTTAGAATGAACACGAACAATCTCTTTCGACAGTTCTTCATTGAAATGTGGGATTTGGAAGATAGAAAACATTGTGAAAAGGGAGGAATTGATTATCAATAGCATTCTCTTCCAGTTTTACATAACTGTATTTAGAAGGGGGCGGTAGAAATTCGTCATTCTGTGGTAATAGGTTAATTATTAAATGAGCACTGGTATTTATTTTCATTCCAAATGAGTTAATCTACGTTCAAGTCAATAAAAACGTCAGAATACGAAAATTATTTTCTGAATGTATAAAATATAGGTTCATTTCCGCGATTCAATGTGTGATAGTATTTCATCATTTGCATAATATGACTATATTAGTATTGTTCTACAAATCGCCGCTTTTCTTCAAAAACCTTGTAACTAGCGTTTGTTTAAGACTGTATTTACGATGTTTTTGTAATTAAAGCAGCGAACTACTGTATTTTCTTGTGAATCAGAATCTTAGAAAAGAGCCAATATGGTATCTGAGAACAACAGTGATCTAGATCAGCTTGTGCATTCGCACAGTCTGATCTAGATCCATGTTGTTCTCTAGTAAGATCCTCTGTACCTATAGCAACTCATGAAGGGCATCAAGGACTAGGATCAGACTCCATTTGGATACAGGCTGATCTAAATCTACATGTGTCAAAAAGACATCTTTTCTAGATTATGACTAATTATGACAAAATTTGGGTTGATCGTCAATAACTTTTTGTCAGCATATTCATCGCATTCAGTTATTCCCTGGCGTTTTTTTTTTTTTTTTTTTTTTTTTTCAAACTTCTCTGCTTCAACCTTTTTATCAAATCGGTGATGCAAAAACATAGTTGTTGAAAATATCTCAATTATTGTGTCACACTATTCCCAACAGTGAATTTAAGTTTAAAGGGGAATGGCACTTAAAATCATTCAAATTTTCCGAGAACTTCGTACAAAATAAATATGTATTATGAAAATATGGCCTTTAAATTGCATCTATGCCAAATCTTAGCTTTCTATCTTGTGTATTGGCTAGGATGTCGACGGATTTAAAACCCCATATGTTCCATTATTGTAAATATTATCCCCGGGACAAAAAATCATGGGGTTTTAAATCCGTCGACATCTAAGCCAATACACAAGGTAGAAAGCTAAGATTTGGCATATATGCAATGTAAAGACCATATTTTAATGATATATATTTATTTTTTTTCTTTTTTTTTTGTACGAAGTTCTCGGAAAATTTGCAAGATGTTAAGTGTTATTCCCCCTTTAAAGTTTCAACAACAAAATTGTCGATTTACATGTGAGCTATCGCAAGCCGTACCCATAGAAAGACCGAAACTCAAACGTGTTCTGTAACTCATCAATGCTGTTTCACATACAAAAACATAGCAATGACTGTCAGCGTTTAGGAAAAAAATCTAGAAATCTAATTGACCAGACTAACAGTCAGACTAACGGACTGACTGACGGACAGACTGACTGACGGACGGACGTACGGATATAGTGCAAACTTAAGGCCCCCCTCGGCTTCGCCATCAAAGCAAGACCTGCTTTTGACGTCTTTAATAGAAAAGGCCTGGAAAACATTGAGACAAAAGAAGAAACTGCTGATAACCAGCAGTTTCTCCTTTTGTCTCTGTATTTTCTGTGCCATATTTTACTAAAATCCTATCTTTGATAACATCCATTTTGTCATTTGTGTCAGTTTTTGAAGTGGATCACCCTAAAATTTTGTCGTTTGGGAAAGGGTTAAATGCTGTAGTTGCGCGTTTTTCACGATATTGTCGTCTGACGATTGATTTTAATATGACGCCACTACATATCACTGCTTTTAAACAAAAACCTCGTAACTGCAGCTTATTTTAAGCTGCAGTTACGAGGCTTTTTGTTGAAAAGTGACGATATGGAGTTTAAAAAATCAAACACGGTGGGCAAAAGGTCAAACAAATAAATAAAAAATCACATTTAATTGTAAAGTCAATTTTGGCGTCACAAAAATTCGACAATTGTCATGAAATGCGCCTAGCACACCCACATTGCAAATGATATGAAACATCTGAAGCATTTAAACAACGAATTTCCTGAATTACTTCAAATAGTTTTTTCGCCTATTATATGTTAATTGATATCAACAGGTCTTTTATGTGCATCCTTTACCTAAATACATTGCGTGGAAGTTTTTGTATCCCAAATTTCTTGCAACCAAATTAAGTGACAGATTTACTGAATAACCAAAACGTTAATTCAATAAAACATTCAGACAAAACTGAATTCATGCTTGATTGAAAGAAGGTTTAAGCTACTTGTGACAGAAGTTAAGTGATGCGGCTTGAACACAAAGTAACGGTTTTCTGGTACATATATCTATATATATTTCTCAAGAACTATGACAACATCCCTTCCGAGTCTCCAGCTGCTGGCCACACTCAGGTTTACGATTTTCCACCCATTTGCGGAAGACAGATGACGGAATGGATGTTAGCCGCAGCGGAGGACCGAACTCGGAACCTTACAATTGAAAGTCAGGTCATTTACCAAATGCGCTGATAATGCGGTTTATCAACCGACATTTATACCATGCTAAGAAAGAAGAAGAATATGCCTCGTCTCGATAAATGACATGGCAGAGCATCTCTAGCTTTTCGCAAGAGATGCTCTGCCAGGTTATTCATCGTGAGCTATATAAAGAAGCAAGCAATAATAAAAACAATAAATTCATCTTATTTATTCTTGTCTCAAAACTGAAAGAATTACAATTGCACGGTTTTTTGTTTTAATTGTTGTCATAAATTATAACTTATAATCAAAAGAAATCTTTATGATGAAATTCTAAAAAAGTAGTTAAAAGTCAGACAATTTAAACGATTTATTGTTTCTATTTCGTTTAAAATCGTGTAAAAGTCACAAGTTTTTGCGTTTGTCATACGTTATAGACTAAAGGCCGCATTTGGTATATTTGAATTTAAAATTATGACCTGCCACGAAAACGATTATTTTCAACAAAAACCTCGTAACTGCAGCTTAAAATAATCTGCAGTTACGAGGTTTTTGTTGCAAAGCTACGATATACAGTTGCCACTCGTAACATTGAAACCAAAAGGATTGTCAAATCAAATCGAAATATCGGGAGTTTGAGAATTCCGATCTTGCAGGCCCGTAGGAACAGGGGTGACTAGGGGTCTTAGCCCCCCCCCCCCCCCCCCCAAGTTGGCCAAACAGGCCGAATTTTCCTAATCTTACTCTGAAATTTAGGTAAAAAGCACATTTAGCCCCCCGCACCCACCCAATATTCAGACATAGGGGCTTGAGCCATCCCAGTATGAAATTGCATCATACGGGCCTGTCTTGGGCGACTTTCCTTTTATTTCGAAAGACCCCTTTTATAGTGACAAGTCCAGTATCATTTTACAATAAAACTGAAATTAAAACAAAAACATGTTTCTGAAAGTTATGAAGTAGCGGCTGTTTACATTAAAAATGTGACTTTTTAAACTGAAAATAACAATCTAATTTCAATAATTAGGCAATAAACGTAAACCCCCACTCTTCAAGTAAGTCCATTCGGAAATAAAGATTGTTTATTTAAAAATTCAAATTATGTATTAAAATGAGATTTTGTCGCTTGATAATGCAGTCGAAATATCCGGTTAGAGTACTACGACCTTAATTATGGATTTAGACTTTGTGGAGTCTTTGAGTGCCGCATTATGATTTGTTACGCGAATAAGTACTATCTTGGAAATCGTTCTTAGAATATCGAAACAAGATCTGGTTTAAACGTCGCACGTCGCAAATGGAAGAAGGTTGGGAAACGTTGATTAAAGAAAAACGCTGATCATCAACATTTTCTTACTTGCTGCAATATTTTCTATGATATATTGTACAATGTACACAAATACCTTTGTAGACATTCAGCTTATCGTCTGCAGCAGCTTTCGACTCCAAACAATTCACATGTTTGAAGATTGGGAAAGAGTCATATAGATCGAAGATTAGAAAGAATTGAATTATGTGGTAACTCATTCCATGATATTAAAGTTTGAGCCAGAACAGCCACCTATATCAGTCAGCGTCAATGAGAACATCTCTGTTCTCTTATTCGTTAAAGGGGGGCCAGCTAGGTTGTCGAAAATGCAAATGGCACTGTCGGACCGTATTTGGTACAAAAACGAATATGGTACAAATTTGTACCATATTCGGCCGAATATGGTACAACTGTCTAATTGTACCATATACGTATCTGCAGTTTTGGGGTCAAATGCCTAACCGAATATGGTACAATGTTTGTACCATATTCGGTCGAAAATTGTACCGTATTCGGTCCGAATATGGTATATTCGGTCGAATATGGTACAAATGTACCATATTCGTTTTTGTACCAAATACGGTCCGACATGGCACAATAATTACAAACCAGAAATAACGTATGAAATTACCAACCTGAATGGGTAGATCATTTATGTCCATTTATGTCCATTGTTAGCACTCCTCGAGCTTTATTAAGTACTTTAAAAAAATCCAAGTCAATTAATAACGTGCGGGCGTCCTTGTTTTTGTTTTGTAACGGCTACATATGCCCAACCTTCAAAAATCAATTACGTCAGAGATGCGTCATCTATGCTCAGCGAGATTTAACACCGTACAACCGGCTGCGTCGAAAGTCAGAAAAGACAGATTCGGCATTTGATGTCATGTGCATGGTGGGTCAAATGAATTTACTTTTATAAATAAACGAAAGGATCTTTGGTATTCTATAGTTGATAAATACGCGTATAAATATTCTGTGCTTGTACAAAATAAACCTTTCCATGTATTCCTCGCAAATAAGGTCACAGTCATCGACACAACCGGTTGTACGATGTGTTAATACCGAGGAGGTGTGTCTCGTTGACCTTGACCTTGTCTCGTTTTGAAGTAGAAATAACATGTGCAAACACGCTTGTAAAGGATTGATCTATAGCAAAGGAAAGATGGTTATTCGCCGTGAATGAGGTTTTTATGTATTGCTAATTGTTTTTCCATGCACAAATATGAGTTCGCGAACAGTTCGGAAGCATAAAAACATAGAATGGGCCCCTTTAAAATATTGCAACTGTAACTTAGCAACATGACAGAGCCTGATCAGACTCTACATAGGGATTAGTTGCCTGGAATCATGATGATATCACTATCAACGTTCTCTATATCGCTGCTTTTCAACGAAAACCTCTTAACTACAGCTTTAAAAAGCTACAGTTACGAGTAAGAGCAGTGCGGCATTCGTTGAAAAGCGACGATATGCGACTTTGAAACCCTTGGATTTTGGAAGATACATGTAACTTTAATACATTATTTACCGAACAACTATTTGTATTGAAGAAGATGGTCTTTATCATGTCAGACAAAGTCAAATCCAATTATCTATTAAACAAGAGTATTGTTGCAATATACCTTTAACCCATTCACTGAGAGCATATTCTTGGGAAACACCGAAACAAAAGAAGAAAATGCTGATAACCAGCATTTTCTCCTTTTGCCTCAATGTTGCCTGTGCTTTATTAGTCACAAAAGTTTACCTTCAGTTGCACCAAGCTTGTCGTCTGCAGCAGCTTTGAAATTGGACCACTCCACAATTTTGCCGTTTTGGAAAGGGTTAAAGGATCACTGTAATCGATATAAGAAGATTTCTACTCTTTCCTAAATAATCGTTTTAAGCCTCAGCCAAAACGCACTTGGTAGCGCCTTGTACTTTTACTCATGAAGGTTCGATTCCCGGTCCTGTCAAACATCCTTTCTGCAAAAATTTTCACCCATCAATGATTTGATAATCGTTAACCTATGTGCACGAGGAGCTGAAGGCTCGGATGTTGTGGTAGTACTGGTATGAGAAACGGTGGAAATCCATACCCATAGCAGTTAAAAGAGGCGTTAAATCCTGATCAGATAAACCTAAAAGACGTTAATTTTGACACATTAGTAAGAGAATAACTTTTAAGGTATACACCCCATCATTAAAATCACCACTTTCTAGCAACACAAAATGTACCAAGTTACACACACTTGTAAATACACTTCACATAAGTTGATTCACCGCGCCAGATTTCAAGATTATTATTCAAGAAGAAAATAATCTAGAAATGTTATTTTACTCTATATTCATATGCAAGGGAGGTAATTTTGAACACTTTAGTCAAATATTTCTAGAAGAATGCATTAATTCAAAATTCTAAACTGTTCAAAATGCTTATGTTTGTATATGAAATGGAAATGTAGGCCTACCAAAGTTTAGGAACTGCTGACACTTTTCAAATTTCGCCTCTGGCTCTTTAGTGCCAATGATGGGTTGCGTACCTGAAAAAATCTCAGAGAGAAAAAAATGTTGAAGTTCAGCATCTTGAACTACCTTTCTGTAAGTATTATCTACGGTAAAGCGTCATAGTGTTACCTTCTTTATAGCCATATTAAGTTTGCTATTTAGTGTTGATAAACATATCAGTTATAAAAAAATAATATTGCTAGATGTAAATTGAAATTTTATGTATTTTCCATTATTTGGTATTAGATACAAAATAAAAAAATAGCTTGAAAATTCGAATGGAATAATAATCAGTAGAATAATAATCGTTCATTCAACCATTCGTCAAACATCATCATCGTCTCTATTTTAAACGCTGCGAGAAATCCGCGGACAAGAGAAAAGGCGAACAGCATGTCGCTTCAGATAGCTAAAACATTGAGATTTTCCCTTAAATTGATTTCTTTTCACGCCTTATTATCATTCAAATCGCTGTGAAAATTTTAGAAACTGTTTTTGGGTTATTTATGCGTATGCGAGTGTTTCGACTCAGTGTGAGAGCAGTTTTCTCTGACAAATAAAAACATCATTCATTCAACCATTATCCCTTTTTCTCCATTTTTCATAATTCAACCACAAATCTTGTCAGTACCCCTTATTTATTCATGTTATCACTAATTTAACCACAACTTTAAGTGATACACAAGGTGTTGTTTCGTGTCAAATTAACTCGCTCGAAACAACAAACCACAAGTTGCATATGACAAAATAAATGTTATGATTATTAAAATGAGAACATATTATACTATGATAGTTAAGAAAATATTGAGTGGAAATGAAATGAATACCAAATAAGGGAAGTAAAAATCAGGACACGATTCTTCTTTTAAGTAAATGTTAAAAGGCAATAAGGAACGAGTTTATCCAGTTAACCGTCAGGTAATTTCGGACAAACAATGGTATTTCTTAGGTGTTGTTATAAAATCTCGTAACTACGGCTTGAATCAAGCCATAGTTACGAATCAAGCCGTAGTTACGAGATTTTATAACAACATCAACGTTTTATCAAAACCTAACGGTAAACCTAGTCTGTTTTAGCACAAAATGTATTGCTATTGTTGTTAGATCTTCGAAATTACTTACTTTGATGATAATACAAGACTTTTGTCTTAAAAATTTTTAGACAAACGGAATTTTTATATCAATTATGAAAACTCTAGTTAGTCTTAGTGTCACCAAGCCCCGGGTTCTCGAAAATACTTAAGTACGTTCTAATGCTCAAATCTGAACACCGTGCTCAAATCGCACGAAATCCACGTGAACTTCAATCGAATACCCTTCAACGTTGGAGAGTATTCCCTTGAAATTGAACATGTTCTCATGAGTATGCACTTAAGTTTTTTCGAGAAACCGGTGCCGGAATCCCAGTACAATTGTTTCAGGTTGCTTTTAGTATGGAGCGACAAAAATATCCAAGTTTCCATTTCTATATCAAATATAACTCGAATGCAAAATTGATTATCACCTTCTTCTAAGTGGAACTCGTTGAAGTTCTTGAAAATGTGATTCTGACTTGAATGTGAGATAAGACGAAACTATTTTAAATTAAAGTTGAAGATTTTCTTATCAATATTATACATTTTATTGTGATTTGATTTAGTCCCTATCAGTCATTGCAGTCCATTTATTTCTAATAAAGTGAATAGAAACTGATAAATTACACGTGTTGATTAAAGGAATTGAGCTCACACCTTTTCATTAGAAATTATATTTCGTCTTCAAGCAACCAAAATGTCGTATGCAAAGCTTTTTGAAGTTACATTTTCACTGGTGCTGAACTCGGCCAAAGCGTGGGACGTTTTTTCGCGATCATAGTATTCCGTCGGTGTTGTTATAAAACATCGTAACTACGGCTTCGACAAAGCCGTAGTTACGATATTTTATAACAACACAGACGGTTTGTCAATACATATCAGTAAATCTGGTCCATTTCTAGAACAAATTCATTGTTATTAGAAAAACTACCCAATCAGATCTTTAAACTCACATTTAAACGCAAAATATCTGTACCTTGTTGTAGCGAAAAACGTCCCTCGCTTTGGCCGAGTTCACCACCAGTGTTTTTGGTAGTCATGTAGTCATAAGGAGATACAGTTCACTAAAAAGCGCCAGATTCTCTTATACATCCCTGTTTTTAAACAAAAAACATCGTATGTGCAGCTTAGAACAAGCTGCAGTTACGAAGTTTTTGTTGAAAAGCGACAATATTTTAAAATGTTTCTATCCTCCTCGTCGTTTTTGAGACTATAATTTGCACAAACCCGCATTTGCAATTTATATAACTTATTTATTAATGGACCAGAGCACGCATTTACCAACATTTCTTATTCTTAACCCTTTCCCAAATGACAAAATTTACGGGTCATTCACTTCGAAAACTTCTACAAATGACAAAATGGATGTTATAAAAGAAAGGATTTGTGTAAAATATGGCACAGAAAATATTGAGACAAAGGGAGAAACTGCTGGTTATCAGCAGTTTCTTCTTTTGTTTCAATGTTTTCCCACCACACACAAAATAACATTACAAGCCATCTGATTGAACGAGGCGTATTTTCGGTCAATCGAATTTATTATTGTGTGATTTTAAAGGTAATCTAAAATTAGACTGGCTGGTGAATACCACCCTAAGGCTTTGCCTTTTTTGTGCAGAGCCACACCACTGTCTTAATCATGGTGGTTAAATACGTGACACAGAATATCAGAAAATTCTCAACATTTTTATTTACATACTTAACCGAATTCAAATCGGTCTAGTATTGACAAACATGTTGATGATTCCGGAAATTCTGAGTCACAAGATTAACAAATATAAAGTATTGGAAATTAAATTTGTTGAAAACGTTAGAATACACAAGTGTAAATTCCTTCCACGGAAATGCATTAAGGACAGAGAAATGTTTCCTAAAGCAATCCAACTAAACATCATTCTTCCGACAATGCTATCATTTAGGACTTCAAAAAATACTGCACGATCAAAGCACAAAGCAAACGATCCAGTTATTGCAGGTCCCCGCGTGCCAACAGTCAATCAGCCAATTAAATATATCATTTCGATTGATAATTTTGATAATTTGCCCTCAAAACAAATTAATCAAACACTCGGGTTATAACAAATGTCGATGTTTTTGCTACAATTAATGATTTCTTACGTCTGATTGATTCTAGGAAATATGGCTGTTTCTCATAAAATTCTATAAAATTGGCGATAAAACTGGACACGGTCTTTGAAATGGGAGCCGAGATCATTCGTTTCGACGTTTGAGTTAATAACACTAATTGTTGTGTTATTGTGGAATCAGGTTTTATCAATCGTCAAATATTTGTTGATGCTATTTATAGCCTCTGCAAAATGAAAAATGACGTAATCGTCATGCGGGATGTCTCTGATATGATGGCAATTAACACCGTGCGCCACGTGCGCCTACAACGCATTGGAAATACGACAGTATTCCTTAGAGTATTTCAAGAATTAATATTTTTCTACAGTCAATGGTTTCGAAGCTCATAGATTAAAAGATACTGATAAATGCGTGTACCCAGTAACATTATTCTACTGAAAAACGGTTCATAACTTTTATTACTGGCCTACTTTCAAGAATCATGCGACAAACCATAATGTCAAAGTCTGCCGATAAACCCTTGTAACTGACCCAATGCTATTTTCTTCAAGGGACAAACAATATACTTGCTTAATTGCTTAGACCGAATGATACGATCCTCTCGAATGTTTGTCCACGTTGTATTAAAAAAGATAGAATGGTGTTTTACATCCCACTCAACAACTAATGTCATTTTGGAGATGAGACCTTGGTTTACAGTCTCGTCCGAAAGACTAGAGTGGCAGGTGATCGAACCAGCGACCAATGTGTCAAAAGTCCGACGCATTACCGCTGCACCAAAGACATAATGGCTATCTTAACTTTTTATCAAAATTTGCACAAAACAGACTATGTCTATTGTCTAGGCCCTAGGTTATGAAATGTTTTAGGTTATGCAAAGCGAATTATAATTCCAAAGATTTGGAACTGGAGAAACGAATCATATCACCAAAAAGATAAGGGTCGTTTAGAAAAAAAACAATTTATTTCTCAAGTGTTTTATCAGTATGCATTTGCAAGATAGATAAAAATAATGTTTCTCTGGCAAAATTATTTATTTATTAAATGGGAACATTATCAATTGACATGTAATTATTTGATTTGTAATATCAGTTCTCGCGTATTCCTCGCTCCTGGCGAGATTTCACGATAAATCGCTGCTTTTCAACGAAAACCTCGTAACTGCAGCTTGTTTCAAGCTGCAGTTACGAGTTTTTCATTGAAAAGCGACGGAATCTCGCTTTACGACCAATTTAGCGTTGAAGCACCCAATTACATTTATTGATATGGCTCGATTTTTATCACTTCGTTTCTGTTGTTTGACGAATCGTTCGACTATTTAATAACAATTTTCCGTCTGAAGGAGTTTCCATTTTGTCGCAGAAAAATTGAAACAAATTGATTTGGATTTCTATTGTTGTTGGGGGCATTTGTTAATGAGTATTATTTGTATTTACAAGGCATCCTAACTTCAACTAAATTGCGCAGGACTAAAAATTGACGACTCATCGCCTTCAAAGACAAATGAAATGATTCTTTTTAGTCACGTCTAGATCCTCCAATCTTCAATTCAATGACACAAAAACTAGTATTGTATTTACAATGACTGTTATAATTCGATTGAAAGCAGCGAATTAAAGCCGATTGACAAAACAACACAAATAACTTCAAAATGGAGGAAATAGAGGTTGTCTTGACAAAATTAATATAAGTATAAAGTACGTAATACAGCCGCGGGATGCTGTCGATTCCTAGCACAAGAACACCCTCGATTTGCAGGATGCGTGTAGCATAACCTTCTCATGAAATATTTCACTCATGAATGAACCATATAAACCATAAAACACAGAGTTCACTGAGTAAGCTCGGAAATTTGAGCCAATTTAAAAACTGAGGCATGTATGGTTCATCGGGTCCTTATATAACAACAACCGAAATCTGGCAGATTGTACGACATCTCGTAAATCACGTGACACGAGAGTTTGTTTACACTTCCGCTTCCGGTTATTATTCGAAGTGATAATTGCAATCTCAACGTTTTGATATTTTGATATTTCGTTGTTTTCTTCCACAAAAGAACATCCCTTTTATCAATACAAACGAATGATTCAATAAACGAGGTAAATGCCTAATGCGAAAAGATAAAAATGTTTGTTGCTCTAAAATTCATAGGCTACTTTACTTTTAACAATGGGTGCGGTCAGGGTTCTCCCATCGGTAACCAAGTGTTTTTACCATCGGCTACCGATTGTGTCATTGGTAGCCGATGGCACCGTCGGCAACCAAAAGTCTCTGAACGAATATTGTGCCGATCGGTAAAAAAACATGGCGGATAATCAACCACCAATTTTATCAGAAATAAATGGCTAAATAAAATATCTAAATATAAAATAAATTCTTTCAAGAACGGTTAGAGGGCTATCCGCTGGCTAATGAAAAATAAATATGGTTTGAATCTTGTTATCCGCCATCTTTTGTAATCAAAACGAGGCTACTGACGCTACCCGACTTATCTACTCGCGGGACAATTGGTGACCAACAAAATATCCATGGTTTCTGATGGCTACCGATGGTTACCAACGGTACCGATGGCTACCGATGGGAGAACACTGAACGCACCCATTGATACGAATCCGGTCTCATCATACAAAGCCTATACTAAAGTGGATGTTAAGGTCCAGTCAATATATCATGTCACATGTTTAAACAGTTTCAAAATGTAAACAACAACATTTTATACCCCAGCCTACTGTAATTTTGCTTGTGATGGTTCGAATCTTGCATGTGTCTTACACATGCAAGATTCGAACCAATGTATGCAAAATTGAGATAGTCAACGTGTTTCCATCGTTTGCATAGGTAAATCTTTAAATGTTTGTCATGATATCGTGGCCGGAACGTAAGAAAAATTGTGGCTTTAGTAAAATTATAAATATGTTATACGCAAGCTGCAACATTTCAAACTTTCTACACACGACTGCCATATTGCAGTGCGATTAAAAGGGCAATGTTTGTAATAATAGTAAAGAGAAGATAATTTTGTTTTGATTAATGAAGCTAGGAAGTTTGAATTAGAGATCACTTTTTCTAAATCTAGTAGATAGATACAATATGGACGCAGCTGCTAATTTCTTGAATGGAATTCTTACGGTACATTTTGGATACGTCTGCAGGATACGATCCAATACTCAACATTTCGTCGCTTTTTCAACGAAAACCTCGTAACTGCAGCTTGTTTTAAGCTGCAGCTACGAGGTTTTTGTTGAAAAGCAGCGATATAATGTACATATCACACTTGTTATCTCGATATTTTCTATTCTCGAATAATTTCATTTATGCTGACTGAATAGCCGATATCAAAAGCATTTCAAAAACGTCAATTTGTAAAGCCTGTCCATATTGAAAATTCTGCAGATGACAATGAATATCATAAAGCGGTCAGACGTCAAGGGGGTAGAACCGGCATCAATTTGATGCCTGAGGGAAGCATTTATATAGAGGCAGGTAATGGCAAATCCCGGTCATGTCTCTGCAGTGAAAGGGCAAACACACTATCTACAGAAAATGTAAGGAGTAAGGAGTATAATCTAGATGTTTTTTAAGACAAGCTGTTTCAGAATCTTCACATAATTGTTTGTTGAAATTTTCATTGATGAACATGGGATACCTTTCGACTTATATTTAGGTTTTGCAACAGTTCCAATAGTTATGCCGTTGCTCAGAAACGCTCGCGTCCTTACGCGTGAGAATCACAGACTGGATGGCGAGAGCGTCTGAAATAAATATCTATATTATAATATAATGTAAATAAAAAAACAGATTTGCCGTAGGATATGCTCATAAGCAGTTTCCCCTTCCAGTTTTGTGAATTTCAATTTTTGATAGACCAAACCTTCTATTTTGCTAACTCCAGTACCTTTTTATTTTTATTGTCAACAAACCTGATACATTATTATCTCGAAAGAAACCAAATTAGAAATAATATGAAAAAAAAAAGATTTGTTTAGAAAACGTCGAATGATGATAGGCCAAGGACATTATACTCGTCTGAAGAGAGTGTCATTAAATCTATTTTTAGCAACCAATGACAGTAAATCATTTATTAACGAGGATCATCAGAATATGCGCGATTTTTTTTTGTATCACTTCTTTAATGAATCCTTTGAGAATTTGAATAATGTTCTCTTAAAATCACGTGACCACACTTTAGAATAATTAAATTGCAGAGACGCTGTCATTGTTCAATAATAAATACTTCTGAATTAATAATTTATTAACGAAATTTAGAATTAATTTGTGTAAGAGCTGAGGAAGTGTGACGCCAAGAGCAGACATGACGACGGATTCGGTGCGTCGGCGTTGGCAACTTAGCCTATAATACCATATGCAGACGACACTCGTTATGTCGACATCGGATAAGTAGAATTTCGCTTAAGTCGAAGTTAAAGTCTAACCCCGTCCTCACCAATTGACATAAACAAGTTTAAACAAAAAAAAATCGGAATAAATATGACCATTGAAATTTATTAGGAAAAGGATAGAAATTGCTCGTCTCGAGCAATTTCTTTCCTTTTCCTACTATATTTCAATTATGAACTCTCTTGATGAGCAACAAAAATGATCAAATGTCATTCAAGTGGAAACTAAACATAAATAGGATGAGTCGAACTCCGTATATGTCGAGGTATTTTGACAGCCTCTCTGACTTCGACACAACGAGTGTCGACTGCATATGTTTTCTTATTCTAGATTACAGGCCGTTTGATTGGACGTTAGCCTATGTATGTCTTGTCTAATCATATTGTATTGTGCCTAATTCTAGAACACATATATTATGCGTCGGCGTTTGTAACTTAGCTAATACCACTGGAACAATATCTTAGTCAATCTGCATCCAAGAACGTATTCACAATATATCTAAATCGATCGTCTTAACTAAAATCGCATAACAAGCCTTTTTGATTGGACGAGACGTATGCCCTGGCCAATCGGACGGGTTTTTGTGTAAATCTAATGGTCAATTTGAAAAAGACTGGTTTGTGAATGCTACCCTAGGCACTGTATTAACTGACAACTTTAACCCTTTCCAAAACATCAATATTTTTGGGATAATCCACGAAGTTATGGTCCATATTTACAAATTTTATGTATGTAAACAATGGACATGGGGCTTTTAATCTTCAGTATGAAGATTGGTTCGGATCTTGCAGTGAATACCAACATCTTATTGGATCTCGATGTTGCACAAATATTGTATTGTTTCGCCGAAAAAACACACATAAAATATGTACACCCAATCTACTGTTTGTCCGTTAAGGTCGGTTCACATTGACGAATTTTCTTACGATTCCTTACGAATTGGACATTCGTAATCACATTGCCGAAAGGTACACGTATTGTTACGATTTGAGCGAATTTAACGGACGGTTTACGTATTTCTACGATTAGTTTACGGGCTGGTTACGGATTATTTACGAATCAATAGGAGTATTACCGACTTAGTAACGAATTTTAACGAGTCCTTTGTTGTTATTTTGTTGTTGTTGTTGTTGTTGTTGTTAGAAAGACAACCTCGTTATTGAAAATCTGACATTCGACAAGACAACATGTCTTGCAAACGGAATAAGCTTAGGTTGTACCAACAATTTCTTCGAAACAATTAACCCTTTCCCAAACAAAATCTAGTTTTGACGTCCCATGGTTTTGGAAAATATTGTGAGAAAAGAATAAAATGCTGAATAATCAGCAATGCAATTCTTTCTGTTCACTCAGAATTTTCTATTCAATAACATACATGTACAAAGTTTCCACTTCTTATATCAATTAATTGTTCTCCGATGCGCGTTTACTTTTTTACTTTTTCTATCTAATATTCGTCGATAATAAGTCAAATTGTCTTGAACATCGAACAACGTTTGAAGGACTTATCGTCAATTTTGAGCTGGGATAAAAAAAAAATGACCCCAGTGCATATCAACGCATTGAAAAAATGGGCTCTTGGTCCTCATTTTTTGCAAATTCAATTAGAAATCATTTTGACGTTTAGCAAAACATTAAATAGTATTTCCTCTATCATTAATTTTATTTGTCAACAATTTTGACATACTCAATCAAATCAAATCAAATATTTTTATTGTTCACATCATGTGCAAAATGATATACGAACTATTCACACATAAACAAAACATATAACAAACGATGACGTTCATATCTGTTATGGATGTCTATCATCATAAGACTCTGCGTATACACAAGGTCTTACCAGGACTCACACTGCCCTTTTTTCAGCTTCTCTATCAAACATAACCCTAATCAGGCCTTTTGCGGAGCCTGGTCGGTTTTAGTACCATTCTCGGAATCTCATACCATAAGTGAGTTTTTTTAAACATCCCGGCTCGTTTATATTCGTAATAGGCCTGTCCCACCTAACCGAATAGTAGCACCGAATTCGTACCGAATGTCAAGTGCGAAATTCGCAATGTTCGTTGTCATTTTATTCGGTGAACTTTGGTTTTCAACGATTTTGTACCGACCATACACCGAACACGGAACGAACTTGTAGCGAATGTGTCGAACAAACAGCCAACGTTTGTTTCTCAGAAATATCCCCCAATTCGTTCCTAAACACCAACGAACCCCTACCGTTTGAGTAACGAATATAACGTCATATTCGGAATGGCATCGTCAGGATCGGTGTTTTCGTTCTTTTAACCTATTCGGCCAGATCGGTAACGAAACGCACCTGTATCGGAGTGCAAACGCTAGTCATTCGGTTAGATCATAACGAACATACCGAACAGGAATTCGTCTGCGAATTATTACCGACAGCAAAACGAAAGTAACGAATGCCAGACGCGCGCCTACCGATCCCTCTGCGAACGATTACCGAACTCATTCCGAAATTTTGATTCGCTGCATTCGTTGAAAAATTTTGTGCATGCTCAAAAACTTTTTTAGGCGTCTGCGAACACCGCGTAATGTCGACGAAAAGCACCGAATGGCACCGTAAGCATACCGAACACAAACCGTTTGTGGAACGAACCTTTAGCGAATACACCGAATTAAGTTCGGTACGCATTCGGTGTCGTGAATCACTAACGGATGATTTGCGAGTGATTTGCGATAAACTTAGAGTCATTTACGAATGAATAACGGGACATTCAATCCGTGGACATTCGTGAGAAAATTTTGGACATGCCGAAAAACTTCCCCGTATGAACACGAATCATTGCCATAGTCGCCGATTTATTGCGAGTTATTTACGAATATTTAAGTATTGTTTACGAATACTTACGTATGCCGTTCCGAATGGACCACTGAAAACGAAATCTATGAGTATGCACGATTTTTTACAATGCCATTTAATTTTTTGTGTTGTAAACAATAAGATATTATATTCTGTTTTTATTCGGGAGACAGGGTGGAGCCTAGTAAACGGTTCATTACATTAAGCTAGAGGAGTAACAGCCTTCTCGATTGGCGGTAAATCGTCGGTACTATTGCGAAACATTATAACTAAAGGGTGAATCAATCTGTAGTTACGCGGTTTTATAACAACACATTTTACAATCGCACAGTCTTTCAATTTTGAAATGCGTTCATGCTCGTGCCGCACGTTTTTCTCTTATATCAACCAAGATATCGAGAAGTAAACTCGTCGAATAACCTCTTTGCTTAGCCACACCCTTTCAGGTGAATAAAAACGGAATATATCTCTATATCATCATTCAGTTGCTGACATTGAGAAAAAAGGCATTTCATTCTTACGAGTTATTCAAGGATGCAAACGTATTGTTTCAGAATGTTCACGAATGGCCTACGAATGTCCAATTCGTAAGGATTCGTAAGGAAAATTCGTCAATGTGAACCCACCTTTAGTCTGTTAAAAACATGGCCATCACTTACTTTTGGTCTTACAAGTTTTGTAGACTTTCAAGTCATTAAATGATCTCGAATTTCTAATTTATAGCTATGCGTACAAACATAGTGGGTTTAAATGACCCGAGAAAAGTTTCCTTTTTCAACGACAACTACAAATTCATAAAATTACGGCTGTGAATTCAATATCAAATAACTGAGAGAATCTATCAAGTTTAAAATATTCAAGTGCAAATGGAAACCGACAGGGTTTATTTCTTGAAATCGGATCCATTCATAAAACTAAACAGTGAAACGTATCACTCCGCCAGCAAACTGTCTACAATAAGATATTCAGATAGTGTAAAGGTGGGTTCACATTGACGAATTTTCTTACGATTCCTTACGAATTGGGCATTCGTAATCACATTACCGAAAAGGACAAGACTTTTTACGATTTGAGTTAATTTTACGGACAGTTTACGTATTTCTACGACTAGTTTACGGGCTCGTTACGATTAATTAACGATTCATTAAGAGTGTTACCGACTTAGTTACGAAAGTCCTTTGTTATTATTTTGTTGTTGTTGTGAAAAAATAACCTCGTTATTGAACATCTGACATTAGACAAGACAATATGTCTAATAAACGAAATAGGATTGGGTTGTACCACTAATTCCTTCAAAACCATTAACCCTTTCCCAAAAACAAGACCCTGGTTTGGGAAAATATTGAGAGAAAAGATTAAATTACTGTGATAATCAGCAATGCAATTCTTTCTTTTTACTCAAAATTTTCTATTCAATAACATGCACATTCTCCATTGTCCTACTGCAGCTTCTCCATCAAACATAACCCCCATCATGCATTTTGCGGAGCCTGGTCTGTTTTAGTATCATTCATTGGATCTCATACCATAAGAGCACATTTGTAAACATCCAGGCTCGTTTATATTCGTAAAGTCGCCGTATTCATTCCTGAATCACTCACGTGTGATTTGCGATTAACTAAGAGTCATTTACGGATGAAAATAACGGAACATTTAATCCGTGAACATTCGTAAGAAAATGCATGACATGCCAAAAATGTTCCCGTATGAGCACGAATCGTTAAGATTATCACCGATTTATTGCGAGTTAATTACGAATGCATAGGAGTTGTTTACGAATACTTACGTATAAAATACGATAGGCCTTCCGAATGGACCACTAAAAACAAAATCTATGGGTATGTACGATTTCTTTACTTTGTCTTTCAATTTTTTGGTTGTAAACAATAAGATATAATCTCCATATCATCATTCAGCAGCTGGCATTGAGAAAGAACGCATTTCATACTTACGAGTTGTTTACGGATGCGAGCGAGTTGTTTACGAATGTTCGCGAATGGCCTACGAATGACCAATTCGTAAGGATTCGTAAGGAAAATTCGTCAGTGTGAACCTACCTTAAGGTGATAAAGAATGATAACCTTTTGATGAAAGACAAACAGTCTTAAACCCTTCAATAAGATGACAAAAATCAGCAGACTTTGTATATGACTTAGGGAAAGTTGGAAATTCTAGGTATCGTCTCGTCTCTTTGAATACTGGTTATTTGTTCCTCTACCAACAAAAAAAGTCTGATAATACTTTGATACTTATAATACTTTGATTGATATATTTGTGCAACTTTGTTCAGTTACTATAACATTAATGATCATATATTATATAGACTAAATCAACTTTTGTCAGTCAGTGTTTGGCTGACTTCGTTTGGCACTATAGCTCGCGCAAACGGGAACCATCATTGGGAACCAGCGCTGTTCCGTCCATTGAGTTCCTCTCCGTTCTGAGTCAGCCAATCAAAACCTTTGTTTACCTCGACACTGATTGGTCCGCTGTTGTTCGAGGAATTCCGAATGACGTAATGGCTCGGATGGCCGGACCACACTTTTTCCGGTGGTCGGACTATAGCTCGCGCTATTGCTGTTCGATTGGAGCTATAGCTACGGAAGTGACGTCAATAGCTCGCACTATCGGTGTTCGGTTGGAGCGATGTTCCGAACGATGGCGCGAGCTATTGCCAATCGAAGTCGGCCTTTATCGATTTGCCTCTTTCAAAACAAACAGTATTCCGTTGAGAAGAAGACTCTACCAACTTTAATTTGTTCTTAACCATGTGGTAGAGCGAGGTTCTGAAGGATTACGTTGGACACATATCTATCCACAGACATATCGTCATTCTTCAACAAAAACCTCGTCGTTACAGCTTGTTTTAAGCTGCAGTTTTGAGTTTTTTGTTGAAAAGCGGAGATATATTATGTACCACTGTTTAAGCAATGGATCTAGACGTTCTTTTATTTGTCGTTTCCCGTTTGAAGCGCGCTTTTTCATGGTGGTCAAGGGAAACGATATTTTGGTAGAAAAAGTGTAATTACATTGTAGGAGACTAAGATCATGTCATAACGGGTGTTGAGAAAGCAACATAGCTAGGGATCGTATTCACCGACCAGTCTAATTCCGAGTTTATCTTTAAAATTACACAACAACCCATCCGATTGGCCGTGACATACGTCTCGTCCAATCAGATGGCTTGCAATGTAAATTGGATTTCGACAGGGCTACGGGTCTCATTTCGAGCTGAGCTCACAAATTATTTCTTCTAGTACAGGGTGTTTAGAAAGCATCATAGCATCCTAGCAAGGGGTGATATTCACAAACCAGTTTTATTCCGATTTCACCTTTAAAATCACACAACAACCAATCCGATTGGCCGAGACATACGTCTCGTCCAATCAGATGGCTTGCATTGTAATTTGGATTTTGGATCACCAATTTGGATCACCAATTAATTCTTCTAGTAAAGGGTGTTTAGAAAGCACCCTCGCCAGGTTTCAGCTGACATCAATGCACGGAATAAACCCGACCCAAAATGGGAGATAATTTTTATTGTACGAGGATTTTTGAGATCGGATTACTATTTATTTGAATCTGCTGTGAAGTGGCGTTCATTGGATTTCAATTAAATGACCATTTTGATACAGCTTGGTGAACGCGAAAGTATGCTGGAGCGAATCTGGTAAAAGTCAATGTTTGTGAAACTGAAGCCGGGCCCAGGGTACACGAGAACACGAGCAGGGGCTTGACACAAGGTCAATTAAGTTTGCACCCGATAAAATATACGGGGCGGCGTTTAGAAAAGGCGGCATTTGGAAAGCTATGAATGGCACATCTCTGCAAAATAAGAATTCTTTATCTACTGTGTTCCTTGAGTTCGTGAATGGTACTACCGAAATGTTTTAAAAGTAATGACGCAATACACCTTAGATTTAGAAATTACACAAAATGCATTTTCATAATTACGTATAGTCATTGAAGAAAATGTTAGAATAATTGCTTTATTGAACCTGCTCTTTCTTAACATACTCAAAGTGAAATAAGACGAATGGAAACTTAAAACTTAGAAAAAAAAATATAATCTAACATTCTAACATGAGGGTCACATATGGCCCAGCAATCGTTATTTCATACATAATGAAATAAGCTAGCATCGACCTGGTTCAGAGTGCATAATGTAGATACACCCCTCCTTTTTGTATGGCGGATGGCGTATTTTAAAAAAAGATACATGATAAAGATATTCGTTTACCGAAATAGGGTCTGGTATTCGGGGGGTATAACAGATGTTTTGTGTTTTAATGGACGGACAGTTGGCTTATTTGCGTGTCTTCAACATGTAGGTGGTTGGCATGTGTTTGGCTTGCACTTTTGAAGGTCATGGATTTCAATATGGAAGCTTAACCCATTACCACACAGTAACTCCTTTTGACTCCTCATAAGATAATGGCTTTGGAAAGCATTGTGGAAAATGAAGAAATTGCTTGTGACAAGCAATTTCTTCATTTTCCACAATGTTTTCTACCCTAAAAGATCAAAAAATGTACAATTTCATTCAATCGAAACTGTCGTCTGCAACATTTTTGAATTTGGACCACCCTAAATTTTTGTCGTTTGGTAATGGGTTAAGTAAGTTCACTCCTAATGAAATAATATTTCACGTCACACAATATCACGTCACACGAATGTTTACAACAAGCTCGAATAATTCAGACTTTGTGTGAATCTCATTAGGGGTGGACTTCCTTAATTCACATAAGGCGCAGCAATTTCAGACAGGTCTAAAGTATAAGCTATTGCAGACAGCACATTGGTCTTTAAAAATCTAAAAAGGAAAATAAGTGCCAAAGAAATTGCAATGCAGTGTTTTATTTGGGCATTTAAGGATATGTGGACATACTCTGTTCAAGATCGTTTTCAATGTTGACGCAAATACGAAAGATATAATTAATGTTGCTGTTGTGCCAATCAAGTATCTTACGAAAGAACCGGACAATATTGTTTGTGGAGGAATTGCCAGTGACTAAAATGCTTCCCTTCCCTTCTTTGTTTACTAAATCGTTCTTCATTGGGGACATATTTATTGTCAAGACTTAATAAAACCGTCACATTGACCTTTTAGTTGAACCAATTATTTTACCTATGTGCACATTTTACAATTTCCTGGGTTCACTCTATTCATAAATGATCAATGCATTCAGTGAAGAAATTTATCGTTTTTGCATAATTCATTACCTTATTTGTGATCTTAAAAGGCTGTAATTAAATAAAATTTGTAATTAAGTGACAAATTGCGTCTATCCATCACACACATATAGGAAATATAAAATATGATAACACTGATTTAAGATCTCAGAACGGCAAGAGTGTTGTCGCCAAAGACTGCTTCGTTGGTAAAAAAAATACCCTCGTCAATTTCCCTTGCCGCCGA
Source organism: Fragum sueziense (assembly GCA_963680895.1). NCBI lineage: Eukaryota > Metazoa > Mollusca > Bivalvia > Cardiida > Cardiidae > Fragum > Fragum sueziense. Next base: position 15,103,356 of record OY804596.1, read on the forward strand.
TGACGCCCGAAGTTGTACGAAGTGTTTGGTATCTAATCATGGATGGAATACCTTAAGTTGACGAATAGCTGTTGCCAATGTAAGGGTCGATGTTCGTTAAGATAGTCCATCCCTAATGTAATTCGCGCGACGTCGGAATTAGGTTCGGATACAGAACGACGACACTCGAGAAAAATCCGATGTTTTGTGAATCTCAAAATGACCACATTATGGATATTCTACCTTAATGCATATGACGAAAGTTGTTTTCAATGTTGTTGTTTGGTTGTTATTTTACTACGAGAGTAAAATCTTTCAGCGCCTCCTATTGAGCCGATCTCCAAAACGAAAACCACATTTCATTGTTCCATTCACATGTATTTTTAATTGGACGTCCGAAAGGACGTACAATTCTTATAACCACTTTTGGACAGGCGAAATGGGTTTTCATTACCAAAAAACCCTTTCTCAGACTCAATTGCCAGTTGACCAAAATTCAAAATAGATTTCGCGACCATACAGGAAAACTGTCGTATCTTTTCCTACTTTCTATGTGTTCTCTAACAAATACTATAAGATTCATTGGCCGATTCAATTCATGCCACGTCTTAACCAACTTTACGATCTTTTTTCGATTTAATCATTTTCTTGTAGTTTTTTTACTTTCGTAATATTTATTGTGTAAAGGGTAAGATCTTCAGAAAGCGATACATGCATACACTATGGTTATAATGTAAACAGACACCCTATATCATCATCAGCAGCGATAGCTCAAACGGGAAAGGATTAACCTCGCAACCTTTTTTCAGTTTGAAATTTGGAACGCCGTTGGTTCAAAACCAGTTCGGATTATTTCTTCTGTAAAACGTTTGTTTTTCTTGATGTGTTTACTGAAAACACACATTTTAGAATGATTACCCAATTTAATGCACGTATTGTGTATGATAGGTTCCTTTTCTTTGATCATTGTTGTTCAAGTCTTTGACATATTTAAAGGAACGGGGTTTCCACGAGACGTACTTTGGAACCAGGGTTTTGAAATTGATTATCGGGGAGTGAGTTCATTTCGCAACTCGGGTTCGACTCCATGACAAATCGGGGTTCCATCTGAACAGCCTCAGATGAGACACTAGTGAAATCCACCTATTCAGAAAAATAGTTGCTCTTACGAGTTTTTTTTTCTCCAGCATCTGTATCACTGATATTCGACGGTATCATGACCTATTTACATACTGATCGATGATCATGACAACAATGATTATTACTAGTATAAGACTAAGTGACAGCGATCTGTATTTATTTCGTTTAAGAGACCCGTTTACGTGTATTGAGCTAAGAAGATGAAGCAATGGGTCTGCAACAGATGGTACCTGGATGATCGTATGAATATGTTTACAGATAGGGACATTGCTATTCTCAAATTTTCGTTGATAATGATATGAAGATTTAAATTGCTTATTGTACTCCACTGCCATTTTCCCGACGGCACGTTCCCAATTTCTTCTTTTTATGCACATCTGTAGATGTAAGGATGCTGCGGTAGTACTTGTATGAGGAATCCATGGTTAGGTGCTCCAATTCATCTGGTATTTTGTTTCAGGAAAAGTATGTATTGAATTTGTTTTGTAACCACAACCAGGGAAAACTGCTACCGTGTTTTTTTTCTTTTTTTACTCTAAACAGGAATAAAAATCAAAGTGCTTGGAGCACTATATTTAGACGCCTCTCATTGATTGAGCGGAATTGTATGTAAATGATCGGCGTTTCATTACTTTATTTCGTTGAATTTGTGTTAAGATCGATTCTAAATCACTGCGGTCGTTTTTTTCGCCAACGATGGTGGAGATAGAAGTCGAACAAGAGTGCCATGGTCACAATATACGCCGCCACTTATAAAACTTGAGACAAAAAAATGACATTGACAAGGATTTATAAATATTCACACAAAAACCTGTAAAAAGTTGTGTTCACAAAAAGGTTTTTATAAATATCCAGTCAAAAACCTGGGAGGAATTGCGTTCACGAGACTGAAATATCATTAAGCCCTAGAGACTAAGATTGAAGGGGGCATAACTCAGGCAAAAATCAATGAACCATAGAATCCTTACTTCATGCACATCTACCAATTAAGGTAATAACATCCACCAAGTTTCATAAGGATCCAGTCAGAATCTTAGAAGAAGTTGTGTCGACAAGGCTGCAATTTCAATCAGCCCCAGAGACTAAGTTTTAAGGGGGCATAACTCTAGAAAAAAATCAATGAACCATAAAATCCTTCCTTCATGCAAATCTACCAATTGAGGTGATTGACCAAGTGTCATTAATATCCAGCCATAAACGTAGGAGGACTTGCGTTGACAAGGCTGCAATTTCAATAAGCCCCACAGACTAAGTTTTAAGGGGGCATAACTCTGGCAAAAATCAATGAACCATAAAATTCTTCCTTCATGCACATCTACCAATTGAGGTGATAACATTGACCAAGTTTCATTAAGATCTAGCCAGAAACTTAGGAGGAGTTGTGTTGACAAGGCTGCAATTTCAATAAGCCCCAGAGACTAAGTTTTTAAGGGGCATAACTCAGGCAAAAATCAACGAACCATAAAATCCTTCCTTCATGCACATCTACCAATTGAGGTGATAACATTGACCAAGTTTCATTAGGATCCAGCTAGAAACTTAGGAGGAGTTGCGTTGACAAGCCTGCAATTTCAATAAGCCCCAGAGACTAAGTTTTTAAGGGGCATAACTCTGGCAAAAATCAACGAACCATAAAATCCTTCCTTCATGCACATCTACCAATTGAGGTGATAACATTGACCAAGTTTCAAGAAGATCCAGCCAGAAACTTCGGAGGAGTTGCGTTGACAAGAAAAGTGGACGGACGTACAGACGGACGGACGGACGGACGGATGGACGGACGGATGGACGGACGGACGGATGGACGGACGGACGGACGGACAGACGGAGAAGATGACGCCAATATACGCCCGCCTCCGGCGGCGTATAAAAAGATGATTAAAAAGAACAATGTCTGAGTAGAATTCGAACCCAGGGCCTTCCGGATATAACATGTGTAAAGAGTACAAGGTGAGTGCTCTGCTAAGTGAGCTATCGCGGCTTTCATTTATGTAGCGCGTTGGCTTACATTTTGAATAAATTGCTTTGTAGCGTACTTTATGAAATCAATGAAAAGTATAACTGACGACAATACTCATAGTAAACCGAAACAAGAAGACAAAAGTGCTAATCGCATGGCCTTAATTTGGTAATCAAATTAATAGTGATTTTTTATAGCGACAAATCAGTTGTCTTGAAACGGCAATCAAATCAATTTGAAGCCTGAGACGGGTTTTCTGGTATTAAAGCCGATTTCGTATGTCCGAAACCGATCTTATAGAATTAAACACAGAAGAATGAATAAAATATCTTTCGTTCATGTACAATCCCGCTCAATCAATCAATCAGAGACGTCCAATTACAGTGCTCTCAGCACTTTGATTAATTATGGTTCCGTGCATTAAACTTGCAACCTCTGCATCAATTGTTTATGCTAATTATCTGATCAATCGGCTCTTTGACTTCACAGTCGAGTAGCGGTGTGAAACATTTGACATTAAAATCAAACTTGCAATAGCACGTAATTTACGAGCGCAATTAATATAAATATGTAATCAGTGTAAATTGTGCGCCCGTCAAAATTTGCGGTGCAGTTTGATGTAATATTTATAAATATATGGAAATATATCAGACTAATCGGCACGTAAAAATGTCCCTTGTCTGTATAATTGAATTATGAATAAACACGAAAGCAGTCTAGTTAGAGTGCGATAACAATCAAATTATGGACGACCGGAGAAACAAATTTGCCCTATTTCAAAAAGACACTTGAAAATCCTGTCATCATACGCATATCTGTAGAGTTATTACTTAGATGTTAATTGTCCAATTGGTTATGGCCATTGCAGAGTTAGCAAGGTTCTAAACCCTTTAGATACTTTCAAATCTGATGTTAGTACACATTGCGTTCATGTGTACCTTCAGGCAACAGCAACGTTCACTATTAATCATTCAAACATTTTATCGGGTACATGTACCTAAACATTATACAGAGAAATAATTGATTCTCTGTGTCTCAGTTATTCATGGAATAGCACTTGACTGTTCCTCGAAACCCCTCAGAGTGTAAGAGATGGTTTATATAGAGAAATAATTGATTCTCTGTGTCTCAGTTATTCATGGAATAGCACTTGACTGTTCCTCGAAACCCCTCAGAGTGTAAGAAATGGTTTATATAGAGAAATAATTGATTCTCTGTGTCTCAGTTATTCATGGAATAGCACTTGGCTGTTCCTCGAAACCCCTCAGAGTGTAAGAGATGTTTTAACGTACCAAACTTTTGCGTTGGCAAGACGTAAAATGTAGGCAGATAAACGCAATTTAAAGTGAGTCAATATTTTTCTTTCTCGTAAAAGACGTCTTTTCGATGACGTTACAAGCAGGCGTAAAAACGTCAACGGCGCAGTGACAGTGCCGTAAACTGTTACGTTAAATGGAATGATAGACGCGATATGTATGTAGAAGTTACGCATTGTTACATTCTTGAAGGTTTCAAAGAGAATGTGATTGATAGAATACATATATTTTTCTCATTTTTTACTTGATTGTTCTCATTCATTTGCACACTAGAACCTTAAACGACTCTATATCTGTCTGATCAAATAGATGACTGTCAAAACTATATATGTCACCCTAAATTGATTTTTATTGGAATGCATGTAGCAAAAATGCATCTTCTATCGTGCCTTGGCACATCGTCACGTGGCTAAAAAGGTTGGAAAAGAAAAGTTTTCTGTCGAAAATTGGCAGTATACTGAAGTAACCCAGTGAACCAGCTATTTCGATGTATCAATTCATTTTTGTCTCCACGTACGATTGCATTTGTGATGTACATAATAATGTATGTTGGTATATCTTAAGGATTTTAATCCAATTTTTGGAAATGTTCCTATTTCAATGCTTTACAAACATAAAACGACACACGAGCTAAATAAGATATAGTTTCTTTGTCTCGAACGGAAAGCTTTTGGAGTTTCCTCAAAGACCTAATGTGTTGTCTCATTTAATTATGCAACTCCAATTCATCCAAGAGACAACTCTTTGACTCGCCTAACTGTTAATTGTCTAATAGGAAACGCCTCATTTAATTTCAACATTAAATTGGTAAAACAATGCATTGAAACACAATTTGCAGCATTAACATTTTAATATGGTATATAAATTCGCAGTCCACTATTCCTGGCGCCGACTGTCCGCTAAGCTCGTAAATTACGTTTGAAAATAATTCCATCGCGCTTCATGAAAGGAAGTCAAATCACTTTAAATGGCCCATATAATTGCGTGTTTTTAATTTTGGAAGAATTCATAATTAGAATCACATTTACATTGTGTCAATTTCGTTGTAGAGCGTGAATGATACGCATTGGAATAAATCAGACTTGTCCTTAAGGCCCGGTCACATACGGTTTCGCGTCCATATCGCGTCCACATTATAATGCACGGGTCCCATGTTTCAGGCGTGCTGGGCCGTGATGTGGACGCAGAATGTTGCATGTAACCAGGCCTTTAAGGACTTAAGAATAGTTTGCAAATAAAAAAGCAATACATGTTCCCTAACCTTAAGACAATAGTTTGTTCTGTGCCTCATTATACAGAGTTACAGATAACAGGGGTTTTTAATGCTTTTTAAAAGGGCAATTATAATTCAACTTTAATCAAACCCTATGTTGTTGGTACTCATTTGAATCGTCTCATCGAGACGATTCAAATGAGTGTCTACAACTCATGGGTTGGATTTGAAATGTTGTATGATTCGATCCACAGTATAGTCGAGGACAAATGAATGTTAACCTCTGAAACTGATCTGCACCGGCATCAATCTCATTTACAAACGTATAAAACGAACATCAAATTACTTTATTTTTGGCTGAAAGTTGTAATGATTAGTAGAAAAATATCACAATCATATGAAACATTCGAAATGTAGCATCAACACTATATAATAATGGGTGGAGTTATGTTGAGATGAGTTTGTAATTGTTTGTGTAGAAGCACAACTACCGGTATTCCGGGCTGTAATCGCGTATTTGTGGTATTTATCTAGAGAACTGTCGTCACGTTGATCACGACAGATATGTGCTGCTTTGCAACAAAAATCTCGTAACTGCAGCTTGATTCAAGCTGCAGTTACGAGGATTTTGATGATAAGTGACGTATTATACTGTCTGACCGCGTCAAACAAAATGGACACCGTATGTGGTCAGTATTAAAATAATTAAAATTTTATGACTATAACTTAAGTAAGGTCCAAGAAATCTTTTCTGTCATTTGTTTCACTAAGCAGGACATTCTATATGTATCAGAAAACAATATCCACGTTTTGGCCTAAATAGTCCATGGGCCCATAATCGAAACCCTCCCCCCCTAGTGGGATTTTTGAAGACCTATATTTTCTTGAAGCTTATGATGTATAGTAATGGATTCAGGTTGTTGTTCAATTTAAAAGTGCTGGATAAGCAAATGGCGGGCTCGTTACCATGACAACCGTCCATTTTTCTACATTCCAGCGCTTGGATCAATTAAATGCAATAAAATTACTTATAATTGTCATAAATCTTTCAAAATAGTTTTAAATTATTACCAAGATATTTCTCTCACAATATAGATATTTTTTAGAAAATTTGCTAATTTGCATATTCATGAATATTAATGAAAAAGTAGAAAAATGTGTTTAATTTGCTAAAAACAAGACTTTACTAGTGAATTTAAACCTACCTATCAGGTAGGATTTTTGAAGATCTATATTTTCTTGAAGCTTATGATGTATTTTAATACATTCATGTTGTTATTTGATTTAAAAATGCTGGATAAGCAAGTAGTTGACTTGTTACCATGGTAACCACCCATTTTCATTCATTCCAGCGCTTGGATCAATTAATTGCAATAAAATTACTTATTTTGGTCAGAAAACATTGAGGCTAGTTTTAAAATGTTGTCATTACATTTCTCTCACAACCAAGATATTTTTCAAAATAATCTAATTTGCATATTCATGAATATTAATGAGATCCTGGAAAATATGTGTTTAATTTGAAAAAAGAGGACTTTACTAGTTTACTAGTGAATAGAAACCCTCCCCACCATGTGGGCTTTTTTAAGACCTGTATTTTCTTGAAGCGCAGGAGCCGTGTTTATGAAATCAGGTACTTGTTTGATTTAAAAATGCTGGATAAGCAAATTGCAGGCCTGTTACCATAGCAACGGCTCATTTTCCTACGTTCCAGCACTTGGATCAATTGATTGCAATAAAATATTTTAAAATACTTATTTAAGATATATACTTATTTTTGGTGATAAAACATAAGACTAGTTTTAAAATTTCAAACAGACATTTTTCTTGAAATCATTTTTATTTAGCTAATTTGCATATTCATGAATATTAATGAGAAAGTAGAAATATGTGTTTAACTAGCTAAAACAAGGCTTTTCTAGGGAATAAATATGCTGAGGCATATGCTTAATGTTTCAAATGGATAAGAACACTAATAGATCAATAATAAGTTCATAAACCATTTATCAGCTACACAGAACAAGCGAATACGGGCTTATTCGCATTCACAATTATTTGCATACTTTTCTCTAAATGGCAAATAAAATCTCAAATATTCCCTTATTATGTTAATGACTTTCATTTTTGCATCGTTTTCCCTAAATTGTGTACTTGTTGTGTTTGAAAACTAAAATTTCATGATTTACCAATTAAAAGGGAGAATCTTAACAATATATGCTCTGAAAAACTACCATATAAATGGCAATAAAATTCCATTTAGCACAAATGGCATGCTTAAAAATTTAACTTTGTTTTTTTTTCTTTGTGAAATACAGTTTCCTTTTATATAAGAAACTTTATATTGTTAAAGTTTTAAAAGTACTAAAAAATTATAAAGCGTTTTTAATAATGAATTCCCATTGGATATATGTATGGTCACTTTGATTTATACCATTTTTGCCTTTTAATGCATGCTTTTTTTTTTACATTACTCCAAGTTTAAACTTAACAATACTATATTGGAGACATGCTGTGCAGAAGAGAACTTCCACTTCATTTAATTGGAATGCTATGTTACTGGAACACAGTTTACCAAATATATTATAATAAGCGATAGTTGAAACTGGACAATTTCATATTTGCACTGTCGTGTGCATTAATTGATGATTTAAAATTTCCTATAATAGCAACTGAATTATTCATTTCTTTATCAAATTGCATTCAAGTGACATCGTTTTACACCTTTATAAATCAGAATACTTACAATGTATATGTGATAATATAAACAAATATAAACTGTACATATGTACATCTTCACCACAAATTAGTTTTTGGAATTCTAACTTTTGTGGAAGGCAACAAGCTAACCTCAGGATGTGGTAAAATCCATAAAACACAAGGATGAATAACACATATCAGCAATTTCCAATCAATCAATGTATCCGCGATTTATATAATTATGTCATTATATGTGCACAAAATTGTCTAAATATACGGTGATTAGAAAGCCTTTTTCACAAAAAAGGGAGAGCCTGCTATGGTTCGACACTTATATTGAAAAGAGAATGAAGGTAAAACATGCATGATGAGTTTACTGGTCTTCTGTACCATCTTATCCTCAAGTAAAATATCGTGCTGGGGGGGGGGGGGGGGGTAAGTAAAATATCGTGCTTGGGGGGGGGTTGTATAACGCGACAGAGCAACTTAAGAAGGTGATGCTCAGTCTGAATGCAAAGTTGCAACCACTGTCGACGGTATGTATCATAAATTTACAGATCTGGTATACTGGATAAGCAATTTAAAGTAAGAAATTGTCCATGCATTATCTTTTTCAAGATATTGCTTGATCGCAAATGGATGCACAAACTTACAGACTGTTGGGTCTAAAATTAATCAACGATAAGCAAATGACAAAAAGATTACCAGTACTTGTTGCATTCTTATGAACGAGAAAATGTCCAGAGTCCTAGGTACGTTGGTATGGAATCCCAAAGGTCAGGAAAATTATTCAATATTTTACATACAAGGTTCAGTATTCAATGTTTTGGGACAACTGGGGGTTGCAATAAAATATTTTGTTGGACATATTACCCAAGAAAGATACAATTAACGATGCATACTATGCCAAGTTGCTAGACAATCTGAAGCAGACCATGCGTGAGAAACCATGTGGCAAAAGCTCAAAATGTGACCGCTGCTTGCAATAGGAAATTACATTAGTACACAATTGCCAAAGTACAATTTGGTGCAATTGCTGTCGAGGAAAATGGGTATCAATTTAGATCACATCCTTCCTATCCACATGACCTTGCTGCTATCGACTTCTTTCCTAAAAGGGATATGAATGGTTGCAATTGTAAGTCTCATGAAAAAAGTTATCGATGCAGTTTAGGTGTGGTTCTTTGGAAAGTTCTCGGACTTCTTTACTTCTGGAATGATGTCACTTGACCACCTTTAACGTTGATTAATTTGAGTTTAACTCCTTTTTTCAACTGCTATGGTTATATCGTTTGGCCAAAGCGCATAGGCCTGGATGGAAAGTATTTCAAGAGAAAAGATGTCGATCTAAACATAAAAAAGGTTAGGTCAGTTATTCATTGACCCATGCTCGTATTTGAGCATTTAGGTAGATTACATGAAATACATATTATTGTATTATATGTCATGTAAATTAACAGTGAAGAAGCCGTTTTTAGCGTAGCAAAATTGTTGATATTGGTGTTTTGTATTCAACATATCCACCCCACAAAAAAAGAGCTTAAACGCTTTATGACCAAAATAAGCATTAATGTCTTAATACCCTCTATAACACCTAATATCCAAAGCGTCCATATAAGACTTAAAACCTTCATGCAAAAAGATGCCAATGACGTACTCCAATGTGGACTCATTATCAAAGAATCGGGTACATCGTTTCTGTTAAAGAGGAAAAATGCTTATCTCTCCTAGAAAATAATCAATTTGGATTTTCTTCAGTACTTAATTTATGGAAATGGGGATTTATTACCATTTATACGGTAATTAGGACCGTTCTGGAAATATATATTTTTAAAGTTATTTCATTTATTTACTTGTTGAATCATGTAGATTTAATAAGAAATTGAAATACATTTGAAAATACAATATTAAGTGCAGAAGATTTGCAGAAATGAAAAACATTTACACCATTTTTGCACATTTGAGATTTTGGCGGCCATTTTGAAAATTAAAAAAAAAATGACAAAAAAAGCCTATTATAAGCATGCGACACTCTTTAAAATGTAATGTACTCAATTTCCCTAAGAAATGATCTCATTTACATACAGAACATGATAACAAATTATAGAGCAGTGATATTTCGATATTTAGTCAAGTGGTTATTTTGCGGCGGCCATCTTGAAAATCATTTGAAATGTCGAGTATATCCTAGAATGTCGATAGTCAACACTTTGATTTTTATTACAAGGAATCTAATAAACACTTTAATACAAATTCTAGCAATTATTCGCCGTGGAAATGATTTCCAAATGCAAAGTAAATATAAACAAAGGCAATATCTATACTATTTTTCTCTTGTTTTACATATTCAAGGGGCATAATTCGTGCTAATTTTGGTGTGAAATTATCTTTTACTATTTAACAATGTTAATTGATAAAATCTATAAGCATTTTGGTCATTGGTGCTTAAATTTGGGTTATTTTGGATCCCATAAATGTGGATATGGTGAGTTATAAACAAGTATCTTTTGTAATTCAAGGGGAGATAATCAATCGTTCCGCATATGCTTATCCAGCACTTATATATCAAACAACAAGTTGCATTTGAAAGGGAATTTATCAAGCTTTACAATGATATAGGTGTCATAAAATCCCGGTAGGGGGGACCTAGGGTGTAGTCAGCCCACGGACTAAAACACCATGGCAAGGTTCTTATAACTGGATTTCGACATGATTAACAAAACGTGAAGTTGCTTGGCGGCTTATGGTTTTGCAATTCCATTATACACGAAAAAAAATATACCGATTTTATTCAAACATAGTCAGTAAAATTTCACCCGAACCCCACAAATAATTATGCATCGAATAACCGCGGAATAATCAATCATCGCCAGCAATTGTACACTGTTGACCAAAGTCGATGGTTTCCGTAAGCATTGTGACTGTATTCCTCGTGTCAATCAGCGGCGGACAGTCTCAAAGATATATCTAGAAAAGATTTGAAGCTTGTAATCACCTAGGTCAGGTTCATGTGAAAAATTACAAACCATATTATGTTGTTTTACTTGCCCCTGTAAATATGAACGAATCCTTGAAAATACGATGCCTAAGCCACTCGCTTTTATATGTGTACTTGGCTGTTTTGTACATGTACTTTCAACGAATACTCTTTTTCCCATCTTATAATTAGCTCACCTGAGCACGAAGTGCTCAAGGTGAGCTATTGTGGTCACTCAATGTCCGTCGTCCGTCCGTCCGTCCGTCCGTCCGTCTGTCCGTCCGTCTGTCCGTCCGTCCGTCCGTCTGTCTGTCAACAATTTGGTGTTAACACTCTAGCATCCAGAAAAGTTGGCCAATCTTAATCAAACTTGGTCAAAGCAAGTATGGTCATAAGTTCTCGGACGAGTTCGATTATAGGCCTGATTGGACTTGGAAGTCTGGAGTTATTTGCCCTTGAACATAAAAAATAGCTAGTTTTGACCTTGTTAACACTCTAGCATCTACAATTATTGATCAATCAAGACAAAACTTGGACATAATGTTGGAAACTATAAGATCTCGGATGAGTTCAATTTTCAGTCTGATCTGACTAGAAAGACGAGAGTTATGTGCCCTTGAATTTGACAAAATTGCCATTTTTGGCAGTTTTCGACCTTGTTTACACTCTAGAATCTACAATTATTAATCAATCAAGACAAAACTTGGACACAATGTTGGGGATCATAAGATCTTGGATTAGTTTGATTTTCAGTCTGATCTGATTAGAAAGTCGAGAGTTATGTGCCCTTGAACTTGACAAAATTGCCATTTTTGACTGTTTTCAACCTTGTTAACACTCTAGAATCTACAATTATTAATCAATCAAGACAAAACTTGGACACAATGTTTGGGATCATAAGATCTTGGATGAGTTTGATTTTCAGTCTGATCTAATCAGAAAGTCGAGAGTTATTTGCCCTTGAACTTGACAAAGTTGCCGTTTTTGACTGTTTTCGACCTTGTTTGCACTCTAGAATCTACAATTATTAATCAATCAAGACAAAACTTGGACCCAATGTTGGGTATCATAAGATCTCGGATGACTTTGATTTTCAGTCTGATCTGATCAGAAAGTGGAGAGTTATGTGCCCTTGAATTTGATAGAATTGCCATTTTCGGCTGTTTTCGACTTGTTTTACACTCTAGACTCTACAATTAGTAATTAATAAAGACAAAACTTGGACACAATGTTTTGGACCACAAAATCTCAGATGAGTTCGATTTTCAGTCTGATCTGTTCAGGAAGTCGAGAGTTATGTGCCCTTGAATTTGAAAAAAAAACTGCTTTTTCAGCTGCTTTCGACATTGTTTATACTCTAGAAACTACAATTTTTTATCAATCAAGACAAAACTTGGACACAGTTGGGCACCATAGGATCTCGTATAAGTTGGAATTTCACAACGCTATTGACCATAAGTTCGTTCTCAGTCTTAAAGTCATAAAATTATATTAATTGAATTTAACAAAAGTGTTGCTCATATCATTTTGGTTCAGGTGAGCGATATAGGACCATCATGGTCCTCTTGTTCCGATTGTCATCAGATAATTCATTACGAATGCAAGTCATTGTTTATTGTCAATAAAGAGTCGGTAATGATTCGAAACGTAAACTTTCTCATTGTCAACGTGTTTGTGAGCGATAAACACAGAGGTACAACCAAATAGACGATCAAAGGGACTATCCGAATATTGTTATTGTTTTCGAGTATTTAATTATACTTAATGAAGTTTGTTTCCGACCAGTTAGCTCCTTCTTACGAACATTTGCCTATTTGAAATACTGTATACCTATGCTGTTTTTAAGGTTTACAGATCCTGAAAAATAACCACTTTCTAGCCATACGAAATGCATCAAAATACACACACACTTGTATACACTTCACATAACTTAATTCACCGTGCCGGATTTCAAGATTATGCTTCAAGAGGAAAATAATCTACAAATACATGTATTATCGTACTCTTTATTCATTTTCAACGGAGGTAATTTTGAACATTTTTGTCAAATATTTCCTTAAGTATGCATTAATTCAAAATTCTAAACCGTACAAAATGCTTATGTTTGTATTGGGAATGGAAAAGTAACACAGTTTAGGAAGTATTTGCACTTTTCAAATTTCGCCTCTGGCTTTTTGGTGCTTTTGAGGGGTTGGATACCTTTAAGTTACAGGGGTAGTCAAATTAAATCGACGTACATTGTATTTGCAATTCTAAATCGTCGCTTTTCAACGAACATCTCTCAAAATGCAGCTTAAAACAAGCTGCAGCAACTAAGTTTTTGTTGAAAAGCGACGATATATTTCATTTTCGTGTAATTGAACCCCTCTTGGCACCATTTCCTGTAACAGTGATGACGTCATGCTATTATAAATCATCAAACTGAGACAAATAATTTAGAGCATGTTCAAATGATCACATCTTTTATAATAACACAGTAAAATCAACGCAGTTGCATTTGTGGAGATAAACCCGAAATTAAGTCTTCAAATTCTTAACAAGGTCAAAGATACGTCATTTGTTCTCATTCTGAATTTCCAACTTCCTACATTTTTATTTTCTGCATGTGGACTCTAATGTCTAAAAGTTGTTAATTATTAATTTGAAACCAGCATCAGTTAAAAATTTTGATGATATAATAATTCAAAATTGGTTCTCATATATTTTAATTAAGGAGGGAAATTAGAATGAGTAGAAATCGCAACATCTTATACCACCAATCATGCAGTTCCTCGGTTTTTATCGTTGTCACTTCATAAAGATAAATGACGTAAAAGAAGTCCCGACAATCTATATTCATTAAATAAATCGCGCGCTCATTATATGTTTCTTAATTTATTCTCTATGAAATATGAAATTGGCATTTTAATAAAAATCCATTTCGCTCGCAGAAAGAAATAAAAAATGTTATCTCTTCTTAGAAAATTGCAAGGCTCTTCTCGGCTTCGGTATATTGTTTCTGTGTAAATCTTTGTACTTTTATGAAGATATAACGCAAAAGATGAATCAGGTATAATAATTATATATCGTCGCTTTTCTACAAAAACCTCGTATCTGCAGCTTGTTTTCAGCTGCAGATACGAGGTTTTTACAGAAAAGCAGTACTATCACAGATTAAACAAAATATTTATTCTGATGCTATAATAGAGTTTATGGAAACTAAATGGATGAGAATTAAAAGATCTGAGCCAGATTATTGAAAAATGATACTTATTGCCTGTATACTATACTGTATTATGATGAACGGGAAAAACAACGATAAGTGCAGCTTGATCAGGATCTGCACTACGGTCTTTTCTCAGAATTTGTTTGAAATAGAGGATTTAACCCTTTCCCAAGCAAGACGTCCCTTATAGATATGGCTTTAGAAAACATTGGGACAAAGAAGAAACTGCTGATAACCAACAGTTTCTCCTTTTGCCTCAATATTGTCTGTGCTGTATTATGCTCAAATTCTATATTCAACAACAATTCTTTAGTGGTCTGCAGCATCTTTTAAATAGGATATTACATAAATTTGTCGTTTGGGAAAGGCTTAAAAGAACATACCTTTATCAGATTGCAGGTATGAGAAGACTAAGCATGATCCATGAAATTTGAAAATGACACATTTTCCATATCTTATGCTGATTAACGCAGGACATAAAACAGTAAGAGATATCATTGTGAGAAGTCATCATATTGACCTAGGGATTTTACATGGGATTTAAGATACATCGATGATTATGTTTGAATGTGTTTGAAATGTACCATGGACCATTAACACGTGATGTTAAGGACATGAAAATAAGACGGCCATTTATTGCAAGATTTCTAAAAATCATTTAAAGTGAATGCAATGCCGATGTTTTTTTTTTTTTTTTTTTTTTTTCTTTCTTTTTTTTTTTTTTTTTTTTTTTTTTTTTTTTTTTTTTTTATTTAAGCTTAAAATTAATTTTCTGCAATCCAAGACCACTTTTGTACAGTAGACAATAAATTCTTCGGATCGTCTAATCGCCTGAAGTTGTTCAAGAAAAAGATAGAGTTACCTGTACCCCAAGTCAATATTCAGAGAGGAAAGAAAAGGGTTTGCATGATAATTATATGATATCCGAGGTATTACATAGAAATGATAACTATCCTAATTTCACAGTTTGTGGGATAAGAAAGTAATTGTAGGAATTACATCAGCAACTCGAATTATGGGTATCTGAAATGTAAGGTATCCTGAAAGCAGAGCATAAGATAAGTTTATGTGTGTGGTTGATCTCCAATAACTTTTTTATCAGCTGATTTTTTAACAAAAATGGTCAAGTATGGACAAAAACACTGATGATTTTCTGCAAAAACAATTAATCACATGATTTCTCCCCATCTATACACCAACAGTTCAGTTCCTTTGGAGGTACAAGGGCTCTGACCCCACTTGCACAGCTTTCAAGGGTCCGTAATTTGGAGGTACTTTACACCCGGCATTTCCCCATCTTCGCAAGCCAATGATTCTATCTCCACTTTGTTCGTGAGGAACAAAGTGGAGATAGAATCCTTGGCTTGCGAGGATAGCATTCCCCTCACAAGGTTATATTTGTTAATGTACTCTTTAATTGTAATGATGCCAAAGGGTAGGCATCAACTACGGATGCTGGTTGAATGTTCTATTCTAGGATAGATCTTGGGGGAAAAAGCTGTATCTGTAGCAGTCAGTGCGGGTAGATAGTGGCACCTGTAAAAATTCTAAACCTAGATTCATCTTAACTGTAGCTGGTCACTAACTGACCAATTAAAATAGGCAAACAAATAACGGACATTGTGGATCCTGGGAACAAATATTGAATTATAAACGGAATTTATTTTTCTGATTTTTAGTTTGAAAATTGTTTAATCGGAACTCTAACCGCGGTCATTTTATTTAATTATCGGATTCCATTTCCAAGTCCAATTTGTTGGAGCGATAGTAAAGTGGTGGAAATATCTGATTTTCAACAAAAACCTCGTATCTGCAGTTTGTTTTACGTTGCATTTACGAGGCTTTGTTTAAAATTAGCGAAATTATTATTGCTAGTCTGTAAATCAAAGGATATCTCTTTGTCAAACCTGGCGCTTTTTTGGAGTTTCCCAATTTTTCGTGGTGTATATCTCGGTGTAATAGTTCTTTATATAGAAATCTTCTACGAGAGTACAACTCGTAAAGCTAACACTATAACAAACGACACAGTAATATAATCGTAGGAAACGAACTCAAACTAAGCTCGACGTTTCTGCAATGGCCAATTAAAGTGAACAGAAACAATCACTTTTCTATTGACAGAACAAAAGTGCAGATATGATATGAAAACCTGGACTAAAATTGCTAAATCTTTATTGGTCCCGATAAATAATCCGGCAGAACATCTATAATAGCTAATAGCTAGAGATGCTCCATCAGGTCATTTATCGAGACATACACTATACTTGCAACAAAAATATTGTCATACTTATAGCGGAACCGTTATAAATCGCTACTTTTCAACAATAATCTCGTATCTGCAGCTTGAAATAAGCTGCAGATACGAGGTGTTTGCTGAAAAGCGAAGATACGTGTATATAGTTTTTGTATGCAGCAATGAACATTATACGCGCAGTCTGACCCCCATCTCCGCCTATTTCATTAATATTTTTTTCATGATAACATGGGTTAAACAGGATATACAGTTCATTTGTCCAAATAGTGGACGTTTTAACACAGATAGTGATTATTTGCTTAAATTCTTTACAAAGCCGCTCTATTTTCGTTTTCAATTACCATTTTCATGTTGTGTGCACACGGATTAAACTAATTCTGTTTATTTTGTAGAATTGTTCGATCTTCATGGAGCCAAGGTTCAATAATTCTAATATTGACCAAAGGATCGGATTTCTAGCGGTCACTCAGTGGACAGTGGTCCTTACATGCTAAATTTTGTCCATTGATGCAATTTTAGTTCTATAATCACATTAAGCTTTAGGAATTAGATACGTCATAATAGTATATCATTTCTTTAGTTTTGGTATTTCTGTATTATTGTGCAACGTTTCGAGAAGCTTTCTTTTCAAATGCTTTAATAATTTTCTAGAATCAAATATTAGACCCTTGTTCAGTGTTATATCAACAAAACGCCAAATTCGCTGTCGATAAATTTGCATTTCTCCATAAATTACAAATGTGTATAGCAATGATTGCATGAATTTCATCCATGTACATTCTTCTCTGCAAAGTATTGTTAACCTGAAGAAACAAGTATTTAACAAATAATTTGACTTAGATCTATCAAAACAAAGTCAAGTCCTTTGTAGATTCATAAAGTTCGTTTTGGCGTGACAGGTCACCAATTTGGAGGGTTTCGACAAATAGCCATAAATAAACCAAAGTTGAAATAAAGGTTTAAAGTGATATTTAAACAAATATTCAAGTCCAAGGAATTAAAATTTTGTGACAGTTTTTAATAGATGAGTCGTAACAAGAATAAACAAAGAAATATTTATTCTGTGAGATGAAAATCCCCTGTTATTTCATGAGGTCTCCAGAAAGCAAATATCAAATAGTTTTGAAGTTTTGATCTGATTGGCAAATACAGATTAAGATCATACTCCGCTCGAAAACACCATGAACTGCATTGATTTTAGTCCATTTCTATTTGAAAAAAAAATGGACGCAAAACATAAGACTAACAATCAAGATATACCAAGATAATTTGAAATTGTGAAGCCTATACGTAAACTGACACGATTTAAAAACGCAAAAAGTACTTTTAAAGATTGTATCTACTACAGTCTACAAAACCGATATATAGCCATGTATAATTGTAAATTTTACAATTGTTAACATAACAGGACAGAAAATGACCTTTAAAGCCATGGATAATGTTTGAACGGACGTCAGATTATGCCAAAATGCCCCTTGAGTCAAGAGCCTGGCATTGAAGAAGACGACGACAGCGAACCCCGTGTTTTCATAGGCGATTTATCACCGTGTCACGATGTATAGGCCGCCCGCGATTTCCAATCATAGAATTTGCTATAGACTGAGCCGTCACAAATCTGTTGCGTTGGTGACGTTGACGTATAAAATTGTGTTGATGTACAATTTTTACGCGCTGCTGATCGGGACATTAGCGGTCTGTAAATGTTCCTGTGTCGTTTACACGTCTCATTAAGTGTGGAGCCGACGATTCGGCTACATTAAAGCGTCCAGCTACGTTCATTTGCGAAACACCGCCAATCAAAACCCCAAAACTCGGTTCCTTTTTCCAAGGTAAGCCTCAGCATTTTGTACACAAACTTTTTTCGTAGTTTTCGTATATCTTTAATAAGTAAATCAAAGTGGCAATTTGTACACAGAAAATCTTAGTGATTTATTTAACACGTGGTCTGAATGCACGAGACACACGAGCATCTAGTGATGGGCGGTTCAGATGTCCGGATATCTTACACAAAACACGACAAAATTGCTGGGGCGTAAAGAGTATACATTGTCTCATGCGTTTCCCCAAATATGGTGCCAATCGAGGCAATAGGAAAGGAATGATTAATGAATACGTGTTTTGCGTTTTTAAATCGTGTCAGTTTAGATGTCTAAGCACTGATGCCAATAATGCAGACAGTATTTTACCGCAAAATCTCTCAAACGTTTTGGTCAAATAAAACTTATGATTACAATCAAATATTATGGCCATAATTACATAGGAATCTTTTGTAAAATGGATAAACAAGTCATTGAAAGGGACATAACTCTTGAATTTGTTACATGTGTATCGTTTTTTTTTTTTTATTTTAAATGGCTACGTTCAGGTCTTGACTAAATGATTCTATTCGAATTCACAAAGTATGATTTTCCTATGGCATTTATGGGCAACAAAAGAATAAATCTGATAATAATTTAAAGTGTACGTTTAGAGGTGATATTTGTTTTTGTATTTGACTCGAAAGGCCCAGTGTTTGTTAAAGACAATAAAATGGCGGAAAATAAACATCTTATAGGCGACACTATGTACCCCAATGAAGAGGGTCATGTTTAAAATTGTGTTTTAGGTCTTTTTGACTCTTTAATTGATTTATGATTTTTCTTGATCGATTTTATATATTTAGTTATATATAAAAAGAAATCCCATTTTGGAAGTCTTTGTTTTACTATATACGCGATTGCATCGTTTTCGAAGACGCAAATTTTATTCTTAAAATAGTAACTTGCAAACATTTAACACACGTACACATACTATTAACGAATCAAATGATAAGCCTCATATACAAGGATCAGCCAAATGCATGAGCCAAAGCAAAGAAAAATACCAACCTAAGTTAAAGAGGGACATTATGATCGTAATTATGTCATAATTTTATTCACTGTTCTCGTACTTCTAACTCATTCCCACGCAATGACACCTTTTGATTCCCTACTCGGTAATGGCTTTTGAAAACATAGTGGAAAATGAGGAAATTGCTTGTGGCAAGCAATTTCTTCATTTTCCACAATGTTTTTATCCAAAAAGAGCAAAAGGTTTTCAATGCCATTGAATTGAAATTGTCATCTGCAACATCTTTGAAATTGGACCAGTCTAAATTTTGCCATCTGGTAAAGGGGTAATGCATGAAAGCAAAGGTTAATTATGTTCCAAAAGTATCTATCAAAACGAGGCTCTTTTTCTGAAGACGTCTATCAAGTGACAAGCAAAATAAAATGTTGAAATCAAAGAATTTTTGTTTCAAGGGTCAAAAAGATAAATCTCGAAATACTTGACCCCGTGATAAGCGCACTTGCAAAATTATAAAATAATAGTGAAATGTCACGAATTGCAACCCTTAACTCATTACCACACGGAAAAATTAGACTGGTCCAAAATTTAAAGATGTTGTTGCTGACATTTAAGTTATTATTATTATCATTATTGCGTGTGCAAGTATAAAGTAAATTATTATAGCGATGAAATCATCATTAATCAATTTTAAAACGCTAAATTGCAGGTAATTCAAAACTCTTCAAGACAAATCAAATTAATGCTTACAAATTAACGTTTTAAAAATGATCTATTAGGTCATTCGTCGATCGACCCTGTATTAAATGTTTGGCAGCACAGTTGCCAATGTACCGTCTTTTTTCTCTGTATCAAAGACAATGTTATGATAGAATACCCGTAAGGCGGCTAAAGCGAGATTCATAAAACACCGGATTTTCTCGAGTACATATCCGAACCTATTCGGGTGCAGTCGTAAACATTCGGCGGTGGAAAATTCCACCGTCGAATGTTTTCGACTTCGCCCGAATAATTCCGACATCGCACGAATTTCATTATGGGTAGACTACCTTAAACTTATAGGTCAACAATGCCGAATCCACATAACGAAATGAAATAAATAGGGTTAAGATATTTAGGGCCAATAAATCCAGACTTTGTTTGTTTTAAATGAATCGCATTTTCAATATATGAATAAATACGTGAATTGATTTACAATATTTGTTCTTATTCCGTTATTATTTTATTTGCCATTGATATAAATCATTTCATGCCACTTTTATGTGACCTTAATGTTTGAATGTAGGTTTCGAAAGTTAAATTCACCTAATTTTGTATCAACACCAAAATCATTTTTAAAGTCGAGAAATCTATATTATCACATATTCTGTTAAGTGGGACATTAAACTACAGTCAATAAATCAAGCATGCGCTGAGCTGCATACATATTGCACATACATGTCATGGCCAGAGACCTTGAAAGAAAACAATGCCATCAATTGATATCATTCGATCAAAGCCTGTATTTTCTACAATATCTTAATAGATATAACAATCCGATACACATGTATTATGAGGTTATTTAACATGTCTTTGTACAATACTGAATTCTATTGGATGAGCACAATGCAGAACGAGGCTATATTTGGACGAGCCGATAGGCGAGTCTTAATATAGACTTGTTCTGCATTGTACGAATCCAATAGAATTCGGTATTGTACAAAGACATGTTAAATGACCTCTTTATTTCACATCATTTTTTTTCACACATAACATGACAAAGATTAATTTTGTATAAAAAACTAAGATCGAGATCTAATTACTTTTAAATAGAATTCCAACGTGAAATAAAAAAAGAAGAAAAACAACATAGGCTTATGTCATGAAAAAAATGTAGGCTGCATGTACATTTCTAACACTGAAATATACATGGCATCTGACATTAAATCTATATTTATCGATTTATGTTTGTCTCAAAAGATTGAATAGACCGTCATATGACAGTGTGAAATGTACATGAAATTTGTCATATAAACTATATATCATGCCAAGCGTAAATCAACAATGAAAACATTGACAGAAAAGGAGAAATTGCTGATAAACGGCAAATCTCCTTTTCTCTTAGAACTTTTTTGTCAAGCCTTTTAATGGGTATCAAATCCAGGTCTTGTTTGGGAAAGGGTTAAGTGTGATTTTTATCATTGCTGCAAATTAAATGCGCTACAATTCAGAAATGTTTTGAAATGAAAATAATCTCTTTCGTGATGTTTAAAATCATTTTCTCCTTTTGCCTTAATGTATTCCCAATGCGTTTTTTTCAATCACAGAATCAAAGCGATGTCTTGTTTAGGACAGTGAATTCAAAATAGCATGTTGAAACAAACATTCAACTCTAGGCCTAATGCACAATTTTGCTTTTGGAGAATAGAACTCTACTAAGGGAGATTACTCTTCGATGCGAATATGGATATTTTGTACCGCAGCCTCAATTTGGGAAAAATCCATATTTGTACAGTTCAATCGATATTTGTAGGGTTCAAATGAGTGCAATGCATATTTGGAGGGTTCAACCGGTGCATCGTACAAATATCGATTTGGCCGCTTTGGAGTACCGAGAATCCCGTGCGTTCACGCAATTATCTCGTGCGTACAATACGGCTCTAGGTATTGTATACTCACGTGGTACGAATGGGACGATTTCATTGGTTTACTAATGTAGGGTGTGAAATAATATGAGGTTATTTAACATGTCTTTGTACAATACTGAATTCTATTGGATGAATACTTTGTAGAACGAGGCTATATTTGGACGAGCCGATAGGCGAGTCTAAATATAGACTTGTTCTGCAAAGTATGAATCCAATAGAATTCGGTATTGTACAAAGACATGTTAAATGACCTCTTTATTTCACATAATTTTTTTCACACAAAACATGACAAAGATTAATTTTGTATAAAAAACTAAGATCGAGATCTAATTACTTTTAAATAGAATTCCAACGTGAAAAAAGGAAGAAAACAACATAGGCCTGTGTCATGAAAAAATGTAGGCCTCATGTACATTTCTAACGCTGTGAAATATACATGGCATCTGACATTAAATCTATATTTATCGATTTATGTTTGTCTCAAAAGATTGAATAGACCGTCATATGATAGTGTGAAATGTACATGAAATTTGTCATATAAACTATCTATCATGTCATGCGTAAATCAACAATGAAAACATTGACAGAAAAGGAGAAATTGCTGATAAACGGCAAATCTCCTTTTCTCTTAGAACTTTTTTGTCAAGCCTTTTAATGGACATCAAATCAAGGTCTTGTTTGGGAAAGGGCTAAGTGTGATTTTTATCATTGCTGCAAATTAGAAATGCGCTACAATTCAGAAATGTTTTGAAATGAAAATAATCTCTTTCGTGATGTTTAAAATCATTTTCTCCTTTTGTCTTAATGTATTGCCAATGTGTTTTTTAATCACAGAATCAAAGATAAGTCTTGTTTAGGACAGTGAATTCAAAATATCATGTTGAAACAAACATTCAACTCTAATGCACAATTTTGCTTTTGCAAACGAGAACTCTACTAAAGGGAGATTACTCTTCGATGCGAATATGGATATTTTGTACCGCAGCCTCAATTTTGGGAAAATCCATATTTGTACGGTTCAATCGATATTGTAGGGTTCAAATGAGTGCAATGCATATTTGGACGGTTCAACCGGTGCATCGTACAATATCGATCTAGCCGCTTTGGAATATCGAGAATCCCGTGCGTCCACGCAATTATCTCGTGCGTGCAATACGGCTCTAGGTATTGTATACTCACGTGGTACGAATGGGGTGATTTGATTGGTTTACTACTTCCGGGTGTGAAATAAATAAAGTTATCTAATTTGATCATGATCAGTTCACCAACACAATTTCAGCTGAATATGTTTTTATATTATATCAAAATAAATATTCAAAGTCACCATTTATTTAAAGAGAAAAAAGGAGTACAACCAATCATTAATTACAAGACAATGCGTGCATCTTCGGGCATCATCCGTGGCAACGGAAATTTCCACGGACGACGCCCGAAAATAAATGGGGTATCTCTCGTTAATTTCCGTTGTCACAGATGACGTTCGAAAATGCTTGGAGTATTTAAGGTATCTATTGATGGGGTGTTATCCTTAAATGTTATGGATGCTTGGACGTTCATTGACTATCAAATAAGAACGTTAACCTTAATCCAAACATAGCCGCGAGGAAAGATATTGCCGATTCTCTCACATGAGCTAACAGTGGTTAACTAATGGGACCAGAATTGAATGTCAAATGAACAATACTTGAACAAATGGCCAGTTAATTACTGGTGGATAGAGACTTGATGACAGAAACAGAAACCCTTAACCTCAACTGCTTTCTATACTGCTTTGCTGCTTTTCCTTTAAGATAGTCTACCCCTAATGAGATTCGCGCGACGTCGGAATTATTCGGGCGACGTCGAAAACATTCGGCGGTGGAACTTTCCACCGCCGAATGTTTACGACTGCGCCCGAATAGGTTAGGATACGTAACGGCGACGATCGAAAAAATCCGATGTTTTATGAATCTCAAATGGCGACATTACGGGTGTTCTACCTTAAGTCAGTGTTAAGATTATTGTTATTTCTACCAGAAACGCCTTTTCCAGTATATAAATGTAGATCTAGGCTTGATGGGGAATACAATTCGTCTTGTCTGAAAGTCCCGGAAAACAGGGAAATGTTCCGCCTGGGGGCTAACACACACAGATTCACAAATGAAAAGACGTGGCAATAATTGTTAATCGTTTTGTTTTTCCTACAATAATTTCCAGTGGTAGATAGGCTATGGGCGATTCTGCCTATTGTTTCTTTCTCATTAACGTCTTTGATGGGAAATTTCTTTTGAAGTGGAAAAATCCTACGACTAAATTACTGAGAATCGCCTATGTTTCCCTTGTAAATATGAATTGGACTGTTACAATAGTCCTTGTAAGGTCATTGTAGAAATTCTACTTTAGTTAATACTGTGTGCAATTGCATATGTACAGAATTTTAAAGAAGTTGGAATGCCGACTTTGTCATTTTAGTTTACACATATTAATTTCAAATTTTATGAGAGCTACCTTTTTGCTTATGCTCAAACGAGTTCCTAAATTACTACTTGATAATATGAATTTGCTAATTTCCATATCAGTTGTCCCAATCAAAATCTAAGTCGAAATATGTTAAATGCATTTTACCGAGTTTGATTTTGGGTACACGAAAACTTTCGTGTATACATTTTCATAGGAGGGTTGTTTGGGCCCTGGTAAATGAACATTCATGGATTCAATGTAACTGTAAAGACCTTCCTCGCATGCATTCTTTATAATTAGCAAATCGTGTGGACAAAGTGTGTCTTGCTTCCATTTCACTATGGAATTTGCCTGAAAAACTATAAGCCAACGAAAACCTCAACGAAAACCTCGTAACTGCAGCTTGTTTTAAGCTGCAGTTACGAGGTTTTCGTTAAAAGCAGCGATATACTGCTTGCACGTTTCAACTTATCTCATATTTGGTATCATCCTACTATAATGGGGGACTACCGTTTTACAGCAATTATGAAGATATGTTTTGTAATAATCCGCGTTAATTGGTTCTCCTCTGCGTTAGCATTTCTTTGAAATCGAAAAACCCAGACATTTCTATATTCCCACTTCTTAGCTATAGGGATATAGGATAATTTTATGTACGATTATTTTGCAACGAGCTAATTCGAAAAACGAATAAAACAGCATAAATCAAACAGTATTGGTACCACTGGCAAATACCATAAAATGTTTATTACATTCTTTCATCTCTCAATTCACTTTATGCTTATTATACGCGTATTAATTACTAATTATACATTAGTTAGTCGAATCGCTCCCGATGAAAAGATCTGTTTAATTTTACACAGGAAAATCTGATGATTTTTTGCAGATTTAATTAATGCGATATTTTCTTTGTAATTAGTTATAAGGCATGAAAGGTAAATGCTATAATTTTGTATTTGATTTCACGCTTTGAAGAATATAACCGCGAAAATGGTGATAATGTAAATAAATATTTTAGTGGTGTTTGAAAGGCAAGCAACAGTTTATGGTGATTTTCGACGTTATGGTGATTTTCGACGTCATTAATGACGTACTCTATGGTGTTTCGAAACCATTTCAGCTCATCTTCTGAAAAGTGCATGTCAATGTATCGTCGCTTTTCAACAAAAACGTCGTAACTGCAGCTTGTGATAAGCTGCAGTTAGGAGATTTTCATTGAAAAGCATCGGTATGATTATGACGATACCTGTTTAACTCTTTCGCAAACAAAAGTTGGTTTTGACGACTGTATCATAAAGAATTTGAAATGTCATTGAGGCATTAGAAGCAAAATGATGAAAGCCAGCATTGCCTCAGTTATAATCATTGTTTGTTTTCTACATTTCGCACAAACCTAATCGCCAACAACCTACGGCATCTTGTCTGCAGAAGCTTCTGTGCTGGATCACTCTAATCTCTTACAGTTTTGAAGAGGAATAGCCCTTTGCTAAACGAGGGAATTCCAAAGGGGTCAAATTCGAAAAGTATTAGAGACAGTAAGGGTAACATAGGGTAGTCCATTTAGATGTTTTAGAATGGAAAATATTGATACAAACACGACAAATGATGGTTTTCTACTTGTTATCATTTAACCCTTTCCCAAACAGCAAAATTTTAGTGTGGACCGATTTGAAAGTTGCTGCAATTGCCAAATTGTATGTTATTAAGCAAACGATTTTAGTATGATATGACACAGAAAATATTGAGACAAAAGGAGAAACTGCTGGTTATCAGCAGTTTCTTCTTTTGTTTCAATGTTTTCCCAAACCATTTCAATTAAGGACGTCAAAACAAGGTCTTGTTTGGGAAAGGGTTAAGGTAGAATACCCGTAATGTGGCCATTTTGAGATTCGTTAAACATCGGATGTTTTCCGAATGGCGTCGTTACGTATCCAAACCTATTTGGACGCGGTCGTTCGAATATTTCCGACGACGCACGAATCTCATTAGGGGTGGACTACCTTAAGGGGTTGTGTTCAGAGAGGATAACATTTCAATCCTTTGCGAGAACAGCATATCGAGCAATCTCGTTAACCGTTTTATTGTTCCTAATGAAATTAAGTGTGGCACGTTTTCTATTAAATATCAATTTTCTCGCACGTCCGTCTAAACCCTGTGTTTCGAATCATATGGGTGCTCAATGTTGAAATCCGCCATGCAGACAAACAAAGAAATAGAAATAACAAACACTACAATAATATTTTCCAATTGTTTGATGGGGAACTGAAATGATTCAAGAGTGCATATCGATTGTATGTAAGGAAGAATGTCCGTAGTGTTACCAAATTAACAAGGCGTCGTGTTTTTTCGTATGACATCGGAAGTATTCGTAACGTTTCCAATCTATAGGAACACACCACGACTTAGAAATAACAGCACTTTCTACCGCAAAATGTTTTCGACGTCATATGAATCTAAAATTGCCCACACAACGGGTAAACTATCTGAAGTATGTGTGTCATCATGGTCGTCAAGTTTAACCCTTTCCCAAACAACAACCTTTAGGACAGTCCAGTTCAAAGACTACTACTGAAGAGAAAATGA
Source organism: Fragum sueziense (assembly GCA_963680895.1). Taxonomy (NCBI): domain Eukaryota; kingdom Metazoa; phylum Mollusca; class Bivalvia; order Cardiida; family Cardiidae; genus Fragum; species Fragum sueziense. Next base: position 15,130,572 of record OY804596.1, read on the forward strand.
ATGTTGATAAAGATTGAATTTGTGTACAATATTGCATAAAAAATATTGAGGCAATGGGAGAAAATGATGATTTTCAGCATTTTCTTCTTTTGCCTCAATGTTTTCCCATGTGTTTTCTATCAGGGACGTCAAATCCAGTTCTTTTTTTTGGGAAAGGGTTAAAATTAGGCGTGGTAGGCCATTCGTCAAATTCTGTATTATTAACATGATGTACTTCAATTTGCTTATTTAGTTCAATATATATTCCTATAAGCCACTGTTTTTCTAAGCCCTGTTGATAACTATATAAGTTTCATGAAATGAACACCTTAATTATAGAGCCATTTGAGCTCTACAATGTCTGTATAATTATTTCTCAGAATTTCGTTTAATCTTAATTCTATAGAGATTTTAACGAAATTAATTCCTTAATTTTAAAGTAATATAAAGTAGTAAATTTCTCTTCGTTGTGTATCCAGGCGAAAAATCACAGAAAATGTAAAGTTATCAGATAAGAATCAAGTTAATCTGCGTAAATTAAAAGATTCTTTTTTCTATTCCTTTTTCTTTTTCAATTATCGCTCGTCCTTATATTTCAAATACCCCATAATGCAACAGAAAAGATTTGTCTGATTAAATATGGCGGCCATGATCGTCTTCTCGTAGCCTCGAGGGACACGTGAGAGTTAAACGAGATTTAGTGAGTTTTCGCTAAACGAGATAGTCATTTATAGAACAAGATTGCTTATCAGAAAACAATACACTGGGGGCCATTACATTTGTAGAAACCGTCGCGGGCACCAACTATCTAAAATCTGATTAATTAGAGGTCTAATCAGTTTTGTCTTTTACAGTTTTTAGTGTAATGGCGGGAAATGGCAGTGAGAAAGCCTCGTAAAAAACAATTAATTTCCCTGCGCAATAATACGCCGCCATTTTCGCTTTGTTTATGGAATTGAGTCGGGCGTTTTTCGATCACGTTGAATCAGACAATAAACGATTTGTGACCCGTCGCGCTAAAAGGGACCTTATCGAGTGTGTGAAAAATATCGACCCTAGTCAGTCTGCGCAGTCCGCGCAGCCAGACTAGGGCCGACACTTTTCACTTTTATGTAATTTTCTGAATCCGGAATGTTTTCCCTATCTTACTATACGTTCATTTTTTGCATACGGGATCTGGTTGACCTGTGCTGAGTCTGACAAATTTGTCGAAATTTGAATTTTTGGAGTTCGGATAAGGTACCTTTTAGCGTGACGGGTCACATTTATAGACGATGTGAAATGATTGTCGACATAACAAAGTCGTCCCCGTTCAATTACTTTCCAATTGGAAGCTTTTCCCTTAAATTTAACAAGGTGGTTAATCACGTGACCCAGAAACTTTAGAAAATCATTAATACTTTTGGTTATACTTGACCAATTTATATTCGGTTTAGAGCAGAGAATGTAGGATAATGCCAGGAATAAGCTGGACATGGTGATTTTTTTGAAAAAATCATTCCATACAAAAGTTATTGAAGATCAACAAAAATATTGGTTGATCTTCAATCACTTTTTAGCGAGCCGGGACTTTATGTCCGGGGAGCTATAGTCACAGCCCTAGTGTCGACGTCAGCATCGCGTCTTCAAAAACTTTAACCTGGTCTATATCTCAGGCACTTTTTGAGATACAGCCTTGATATTTCACACATGGGCACCTACGACGAAGACCTTTCATTTGGGACCATGACCTGTGACCTAGTGACATTTTAAACAAGAGCCGTCACAGACGGATTATGCTCCCCGAATAAGTGTTTGTCACAAAATAAAAACTATCATACATTAAGCCCCCTTTTCCCATGACAGCTTTTTTGTACACACATTATTTATAGAATATGGTCTAGAACATCCTATTTATTACATGAGCACAAAATTTCATTAAATTCTGCCCATTAGATGAAGAGAAATAAGAGAAAAACTATTTTTTACACTAAGGCCCCTTTTTCCATGACGCAGCCTTAAATTTACAAACGGAGAAAAAGGTCCCTAGGTATTGACCCAGGGAGTTCACATGTGAAGTTTCATTGAATTTGGTCCAAGGGTTGCTGAGATATGGCTGTGGACGGACGGACGGACGGACGGACACACGGACGGACGGACGGACAGCGTGGCGACTATATGCTCCCCCAAAATTTTTTCGGGGAGCATAAAAACTGTAACCTGGCCTATATCTCGGCCGTTTTTACAGATACAGCCTTGATACTTCTCACATTGATACTTCTGAGCAAGACCTTTCATTTTAGACCATGACCTTTGACCTAGTGACCTTGACCTTAGAGTTTGACCTACTTAAAAAAAACTTTAACCTGGCCTATATCTTATGCATTATTATAGATAGAGCCTTGATATTTCACATATAGATACTTCATGCCATGACCTTGACCTTGAAACCATGATCTTTGACCCAATGACCTTGACCTCTGACCTTGGACTCCTTTTTTCTGACAAGCTCTGGTATAGGCGAGCTAAGCTGTCCGCGTACAACTCTTGTTATGGACTGATTGTACAAAAGTCCACAACATCCATTTAATGCGTTTAACAAAATTATTGAAGATTTTCTGAAATCGATATATCAAGTAATTATCCACCATGTTTATTGCTTTCAAATAGATCACACGGACAATTATTTATGTAATATAAAAAGAAATATTTTATTCTTACTTTTTTAACCCGAAGTAAAGGGATTCTTTTTGTTTCAAAATTTTAGATTGTCGACTCTGAATATTTTTCAAACTAATCGCATGAATTGGTGACGTCATTCTGAGGTTGTTCCTGATACACGCTTTATATTGTCGCTTTTTCTACAAAAACCTCGTAACTGCAGCTTAAGTTACGAGGTTTGTGTTGAAAAGTATCGAACTACATGGATCATAAAAATATCGAACTCTTCCAATGGTAGACAGAGAATGCGTGCCAAATCACAGAAATATATGTTTAACAGCTTTGTCTTGTTTCATATGTCTTCATTGTCTCAACCGACATGTTTACAAATCTACATAATTTGTCTGCATTTCTATTATTTCTATTCGCACAGAACGATAACATTGCAAACAAACATTGAACAGCTTGCAGATATATAGTTTTTTTCGACTTGCCAAACAGCATTATAGAATAAACAACCCAGGAAAAGGTCAAACAGGAATTAAACAAATAGACCTATAGCTTCACTTTTACGCTTCGCTCTCCCCCATAACTATGGAATCATGTTGGATTAAGGCAGTCCACCCCTAATGAGATTCACGCTGCATAGAAATTTTTCGTGCTATGTAGTTTGATATTCGTTACATATCCGAACCTATTCGGGCGACGTCGTTAACATTCACCGAATGCCTAACGACATCGCCCAATTAATTCCGACGTCGCGTGAATCTCATAAGGGGTGGACTACCTTAAGTTAACTTGTTATTCAATGTCGCTTTTGAACTTTTGAGCCCAACATGGTTCCAGATCAGCCTGCGTATACACGCAGTCTGATCAGGAACCATGTTGTTCTTTAATAGCTTCGATCGTCGTGGTCTGTAGCAACTAAATAAGAGCAGCATGGACCACGGTCAGACTGCACATATGCATAGATTATTCTTGAAGGATAACTGTCCTAAATGCTGTAATGGACCGTTTCCTGATCCTGGCTGAGTTATTGTACATGTAAACTGTGAGTGAACGCTGGCTGTTTTTCCATATAGTCCGGCAGATATCCACTTATACCTTGCAGTGGAGTACATAGTTTTTTTCTTTGCTGATTCTTGATGTAGACACCTTACTGTTTAAGAATCTGACGGGTGACATCGTGTCACCCTTTAGCATTTTGAGAAATTCAAGATGGCCGCCAAGATGGCGGAATCTTACATAAATAACTAATAAAAGGACTATATATGCATATGGAAAGTGATATTTCTTACGCCAGATAAGTCTAATGCACTTACTAATACCCTAAGAAGGAAGAGGAATAAAGTTATGGCATTTTTCTGTGATTTCAGTCGATGTTGTTGTGTAACTTACGTTACATTAGGGAATATTCGATGCATTTATTCACTTTTCTGCTATTATTTGGACATAAGTCATTTATACACAACAATGAATGGTCTGGTTACCAAATTTCTTACTTTAAAAACCTTTGATAAGAGCAAAACAATAGTTACATATATGTATTATGTAATTTACGTTACCTAATATCAGCATAATAGCTTCGTTTATTCCCTTATATACTATTATTCGTTCATTAATCATTAAAACACAGAAGGAAATAGATTGTATAGCTCAAAGTTTATAACTGTAGATTTGTATAAAAACACAATTTAAACCAATACATAGTTTTAATCTTTACCAAACCATTTACTGTGAGCTAAACGAGCGAGTTAATGTCCTGACTCGTTTCCCTTTATTCTCGAAAGAGAAAGTGTTTGTGTTGGGTCATTTTCAACAACAAGAAGTTAATGTTTGTACACAAGTTTAGAGTTATAAACGTTGAGTTATATGTCAATTTATTTACTTGAAGTTTTTTTTTGTAGGCGGTCAAAACAACAGTTAAATAAATGTACTATGTTATTTACGTTACTTTAATTCTAAGTTCCATTACATAATTATACATGTACTTGTAAACATAACAAAAGTAACATTTATTGAACAGAAAAAAGCTATCAGCTGGTAATTTTAATTGGATAAAATTGAATTTATAGTATGTGAATCAAGACACCCATGTAGCCATTGGTTCACATACCCATCAAATTCTTTACACAAAACAGTAGTTGCATAAATGTATTATGTATTTTACGTTATCTTGATATCAGCATATTAGCTTCATTTATCTACTACAATTAGGTCATGAATCATTAAATCATTGAATCACAGAAGGAAATGGTGTGCATATCAATTTCTTTACTTGAAGCTTTTCGTACGTGAGCAAAATAAAAGTTGAATAAATGGATTATGTAATTAACGATACTTTTATTTCAAATACTAGTACATTATATTTACTTGTAAACGTAACAAAAGTAATATTTATTGAACAGAAACGTCTGTCAGCTGGTAATTGTCAAATGGATATAATTTATTTTATAGTATATGCAACAAGACATGTATGTAGCCACTGATGCACACATCCATCATGTTCTATACACACCAAGAAAAGTGCGCCTAAGTGTACAATATAGGCCACCTGTCCTGTGCCTAATTGTGGTACACTACACGTTTTGTGTTGTGGCTCATCAACTCAACAAATTTGGGGTCCCTAACATCAACAGTACATGGTATTTTAAGCACTCAAACGTGAAAAGAAGGTCGCAGCAGTTAAGGAGTGTAACCAAAAACAGCTGCCTGGCACAGGCTTTACCATAATACTCCGCCATTTTTTCGTGGCAGGGTATAAAACCCAAACATTGTTCATTAAACAAGAATATATACAATTAACTTATAGTCGGTTAAAATTGACATTTGTTTGTAAATGGTGAGTTTATGAAAGGTGAATCTATATATTGTTCTGTAAGACCTACATAACAGAAGATAATCATATTATGTCTGTTACTTTAAGTCTAACATATTACCCGTGGTGAACTGCTAAGTGGCCAAATCTTTTCTGTTGCATATAAAGATATCAGAGATCATTTTTCGTTCGTATTTCTGGTTTCTTAGAGTATTATTTCAAACTATACTCCCTTGGCGTTTGCAATACACTGTACAGTTGAAGAATAAGGAAGCACAATGCTCACATTGTCATTAGATCATTTACAAGATATTGCCATGAGCTCCAGATACGACCTCAGTCAGTCAATGAGCCTGGTTCTATGGTAGTGTGTGAAACGCTAGTACCATTCCCTCAAACTACAGAAGTATTTCCAGATAAGGACAAAATGACTCACTATTGAACATAAAATTAGAATCACGCTGTTAGAGAAAATCTACCATACATGGGATCGGGGGATCAAGTGCTAGTAAAAGTCACTGTCCCCTAGCCTAGAGTGCAGTTGTAGCTCCTTGTACATCACAAATAATCAAATGGACGAATGGAAGTGATGTATCCTATTTTCAACTAGAAAAAGTTATGCTGGGGCTAGACTGGGATGTTCTGTGTTTTTTAAATACCACAGAGAAGTACTACATAACAATAGAAACATTGAAAACAAAAATATGAATAACTATGTTGTCTATTGATCTGTGTGGAACAGACAAATATTTGTAACGGTGATAATATTAATCTTATGCAATTTTATTGAAATACATGCAATTTTATTGAAATACCGCAGCATAACTTATGTCATCTTAACTTAATATGTTTACTAATTTCATAAGTCTCTTTTGTGTATGTCAATCTGTTTGATAAAAGTTGCCGTGTCTTGTACAAAAGCCAGTGCAATATCAAACGATATCTTCTTTGAGCAGGTCTAATAAAACAATGTAGAAATACAATATATACCGACAAGAAAACTTGGTGTGTATATTATGGTATACTCGGTGTCAGGCAGGCGGTCGGAATCCGTCGGTCTCTATTTTGCTCCATATCTCCTGTACACTTTAGCCTAGAGACACCACTTTCAAGTGAGAAGTGTCTTGACCCAACAGGTTCCTCATTTACTAAATAGTCATTGTGACCTACTTTTCATATTTGAGCGCATTTAATTCAAAGTTTTCTTCTGCTCCATATCCCATTGTACTGTTTTATCTAGTGCCATCAAACTGGATGTGTTAACGAGGCATGACCAAAAGGTATGTCATAATCTGTCGTGTACCAAAACTATCTCATTGGAATATATTTTACACGCTTGAGCACACTAAGTCTAAAATTCCCGTCCGTTCTATATCTCATGCACTGTTTGATCTAGAAACACGCAATTCGATGGGTGAATGAGTCTTGACCAAGGCAGAGGTTTGTCATATACCAAATTAGGCGAATTTGCCCTACATTTAATGCTCAACAAATGTCTTCATGTACCAATGCTAGTCATCGTCACCTGCTTAGGAATACGTATTTCACTATCCTTTTGTTTTAAAACAAGATTGGTGTGTCAACTATTTACTACAGGATAGCCTTGTTTCGTAAAGTTTTAAATCTATTTTACAAATGTATCCTTCTAACAATAGCCAGTTGACAGGGATTTGTGTGTAATTAACAATGCTATTGTTATGGTTAAAAGTGTATTTAAGAGTACTTGAAATAAAAGTAACGTAAATTACATAATAATTTATGGAACATTATTTTTCACTTTACCAAAAGCTTTAAGTAAAGAAATTAATATGCAAACCATATTTGTTGTGTTTTGAGGGATTTTGGCCGAATGATAGGAAATAAGTGATCAAATGAACCTATAATGCTTATATTAAGGTAACGTAAGTTACATAATACATTTATGCAACTGTTGTTTTACTCTAACCAAAAGCTTTAAGTAGAGAAATTCATAACCAGATCATTGAATGTTGTGTTTAAACAACTTATGGTCAAATAATGGTAGATATGTGAATAAAAAAATCTAATATTCCTTAATGTAACGAAAGTTACACAACTGCATCGACTGAAATGACAAAAATGTGTCATATCTATATTGTTCTTCCTTCTTTGGGCAACAGTAAGTGCATTAGAGATATCTTGGCTTAAAAAAATCAGTTTCCATATGCATATATAACCCTTACATTGGTTATTTATATGGTATTCCGCCATCTTGGCGGCCATCTTGAATTTCTCGAAATGCTAAAGGGTGACACGATGTCACCCGTCAGATTCTTTTACAGTAGGATGTCTACTTCAGGAATCAACAAAGAAAAAAACTATGTACTCCACTGCAAGGTTCAGCCAAAAAATGGGGAATATCTGCCGGACTAATATTATGATATTGGAAGTACTCTCATCTTTAATGGTTATAGTTTTTCGTTCTTTTTTAAAGGCCCCTTCCGAGGTGTCGACCCGTATTTGTTTCTTTTTACTCATAGATATCAAACCAACGACAAAATGACACTACCGAAATGTTTAGTTCAATTTAATATAGTACGCTATTCTCGGGTTTCGGGCGTGCGGTGCAAAGCGGGATAATAAAAGATCAACTGTACGAAATGGTTCTGCGGTCGAATTAAAACTTTTGGACCGACCCATTTTGGAAGGGGCGACATACTAATGAATATTCTTTTTCAAATCGATGATAAAAGACCATAGAAGATTGCCATTGCAATATTAACGCATTAACCTGTTAGATTCTTAATCCAGTAGGCTACCTTAACTCTTTCCCAAACAATACCTGGTTTTGCCGTCCCTAATAGAAAATGCTTTGGAAAACATTGAAACAAAAGAAGAAACTGCTGATAACCAGCAGTTTCTCCTTTTGTCTCAATATTTTCTGTGCCATATTTTACACAAATGCTATCTATAATAACATCCGTTTTGTCATTTGTGGCAGTTTTTGAAGTGGATCACCCTCAAATTTTGTCGTTCGGGAAAGGGTTAATCCAGTAGGCTACCTTTACTGGTGGACTAATGTTTCAGAATCATGTACTTTAATATTTTCATAATTATACTCAATAGAAAATTAATGTCATAATTTTATACCGATTCTAACTAATCTGTATCACAATAAGAGGAATACACCGACAAAAAAGGGTCAGCTGAAACAGTAGGGGACGTTTAACCCATAACCACACAATCAGGCCTTTCGACACCCCGCACAATAAACGCTTTGGAAAACATTGTGGAAAATGAAGAAATTGCTTGTGACAAGCAATTTCTTCATTTCCCACAATGCTTTCTACCCTTTAAGACCAAAAACCTTTCATCGCCGTCTACGACAACTTTCGAATTTGGCTACAACTTAAAAACGAACATAACTTAGCGGGAATTTATGAAAGCGGAATTATTTTATGGAAAGATACAAGAATTTCATCGCATCTGATACTGGAGTATAATTTAAATGTCCGTTTCGGTCATGATTTTTGTTACAAAAGATTGTCTTCGAATTTTGTTTATGCACGAAACCGGTCTTTTGTTTGGCCGTTCAACAAAAATGGTAAATTTGATATGCATCGAAAATTCAAATTATTTCGAATAAACAGATGGTATAAAATGTTAGTTTGGTCGTTTAAAATATCTTTCAGATTCAATTTATATCAAATAAACATTGAAGTGTTAAGTTGCTATAGAATATCATTTAGTGTCACGCGAAAATAGGTATGCTCTAGGATTTCACAATGGGTAACTCGTATGGTACACGGAAGCAAATCACGCATTCTATATAGAATAGAAAAGTATATAAAAAATTATACTATATAGAAAGGTATACTTTTACACAACGTAAAGTGCACAGATGCCGTTTCACCAACATGTCTAAATAGGTTGTCTAAATCCAAAATGTATTCTAACCCTTTCCCAAAGAAGACCTGGTTTTGATAGAAATAGCTTGGGAAAACATTTAGGCAAAAGAAGAAACTGCTGATAACCAGCAGTTTCTCCTTTTGCCTCAATATTTTTTGTGCTCTCTTACTCACAAATTCTGTCGTAAACAACACCCATTTTGTCATCTGCATCAGCTTTCTAATTGGACCACCCTAAAATTTTGTTGTTTGTGAAAGGGATAAGCCATCTGATTGGACCATACATATGAATGGGTTGTTGTGTAATTTTAAAGCTAACTAGGAATTAGACTGGTTGGCGAATACCATCCAAGCTACTGAAAAGAGGGGATTGTGACAATCTTAGTCTCCTATTTGGCACCGAAAGGTAATGTTATGGAAAAACATTTGAATAATGTTTTACTATTTCTTTCTTTACAAGACTTTTTTAAGAGTAATGAAAACACATTTTGTTTAATTAAGAATATATACATGTACATGTATATGTTTATGTTTCTACTGTATTATGGTGTAGCGTGACTATATTAAATCCAACTTTTTAAGACCACAGGAAATACTTTTCAGACGTTCCCTGCACTAGAATAGCATATTAATCAACATATTCATATAGAATTTCAACAAAAAAAGTTGCGAACGGTAACCTGTTCAGAATTGCTAAATTTTAAGATAAAGCAAGAGGCCTGCCTCTCTGAACTTGTCTTCAAACCAGCCTTTTCAATTCAGACTTTTTATTGGCTCCATTCCGAAGTCTGCCGTTTGTATATGATTTACTTTACGATGTGATTTATCTAACCATAAATACCGAATAACGTGATCTATAAATCGCTTTAATTACAATTCAATAAGCATAAATGATAATGGATTTGGCCCGTTAATTTATGGATAAATTAGTGTCAATTAATGAATATCATTTCATTTATAGTCGCGTTAATGAAATATACTTCTGCGGGATTTTCGGTTGCCTCGTTGATGCTGGATTAGTACAAATCTATTCGCAGAAATGAGAATTGCGCACTAAAATTAATAATTATTTGCCCTTTCAAAACAAGCCATGTTTCGAAGTTCCTTGTAGAGACAGATAGAATTGGCACAAAAGAAGAAATTGCTGACGATCTGCATTTTCTCTTTTTAGCTCACCTGAGCACGAAGTGCTCGAGGGGAGCTATTGTTGTCACTCACCGTCCGTCGTCCGTCTGTCCGTCTGTCCGTCCGTCAACAATTTCTTCAAACATCTTCTTCTCCAAAACTAACAGGCCAATTTTGACCAAACTTGGCAGGAATGTTCCTTGAGTGACCCTTCTCAAAATTTGCTCGCGGATTTTTTATTCGTCATAAAATGTGGGCGTGGCAGGGCGGGGCTTATCTCACTTAGAGGAATCCTAAGAAAATTCTTTAAAAATCAACCATTGTTCCAATTTGAACCAAACCTGGCAGAATTGTTCTTTGAGTAACCTTTCTCAAAAATTGTATTCAGATTTTTTATTTGTCAAAAAACGTTGCCGTGGCAGGGAGAAAGGGGCTTATCAGACTTAGAAAAATCATAAGAAAATTCTTTAAAAATCAACCATTGAGCCAATTTGAACCAGACTTTGCAGGGATGTGCCTTAAGCCATTCTTTTTAAAATTTGTTCACAAATATTTTCATTTGTAAAAAATTGTGGCCGCGGCAGGGAGAAAGGGGCTTGTCAGACTTAGAGAAATCATAAGAAAATTCTTTAAAAATTAACCATTGGGCCTATTTGAAGCAGACTTTGCAGGAATGTTCTTTGAATCTCTCTTTTCCAAATTGATTCACAAATTTTTACATTTGTCGAAAAGTGAGGGCGTGGCAGGGAGGAAGGGGCTTTTTGGCCTTAGAGAAATCCTAAGAAAATTCTTTAAAAATCAACCAATGGGCCAATTTGAACCAAACTTGGCAGAATTGTTCCTTGAGTGACCCTTTTCAACATTTGTTCATAAATTTATAGTTTCATCAACTAATGTGGGTGTGGCAGGGCGGGGCTTATCTAACCAAGAGAAATTGTTAATAAAAATCTTCAAAAATCTTCTTCTCCTTAACCATAGGACCAATTAAAACGAAATTTGGCTGGAATGTTCCTTGTGTGACCCTTCTTAAGATTTGTTCGCGGATTTTTTATTCATCCAAAATTTTGGGCGTGGCAGGTCAGCATTTACCGGACTTGGAGAAATCATAAGAAAATTCTTTAAAAATCAACCATTGGCCCAATTTGAACCACACTTGGCAGAAATTTCCTTGGGTGACTCTTTTCAAAAATTGTTCTCAATTTTTTTATTCGTCAGAAAAAAATTGGGCGTGGCTTTTTGGACTTACAGAAATCCCAAGAAAATTCTTTAAAAATCAACCATTGGCCCAATTTGAAGCAAACTTTACAGAAATGTTCCTTGAGTGACCCTTTTCAAAATATGTTGGCAAATTTTGTATTTGTCAAAAAAAGTGGGCGTGGTAGGGCGTGGCTTATCAGACATAGAGAAATCATATGAACATTCTTTAAAAATCAAGCATAGGGTCAATTTGAAACAAATTTGGCAACGATGTTCCTTGAGTGACCCTTTTCAAAATGTGTTTGCAAATTTTTGATTCGTCAAAAAAAGTGGGCGTGTCTTAAACTTCTTTCAGGTGAGCGATATAGGGCCATTCTGGCCCTCTTGTTCCATCAAAATTTTTCTGTTCCACCGTGTCCAAAAATGTATTTTGGTCTGGATCTGGAAAGTGGGTCCTTAACCCTTTCCCTAACAAGACCTGGTTTTGACGTCCCTAATAGAAACGGCTTGGGAAAACATTGAGGCAACAGAAGAAAATGCTGATAACCAGCAGTTTCTCCTTTTGTCTCAATATTTTCCTTGCCATATTTTACACCAATTATATCTTTAATAACATCCATTTTGTCGTTTTTTGGCAGTTTTTGAAGTTGATCACTCTAAAATTTTGTCGTTTGGGAGAGAGTTAAAGCATCTTAGATAACCATGTTTCAAGATCATCGTATGCCTAAGTGCAGCATGATCAGGACCCATAATGCTCCATTAAAGTTGTTTCGAGAAATAAAAAGCTATTAGAGAACACCATGTGTCTTGATCAGACTGTGCGTATGCACGGGCTGATGATCTAGATTCAATGATGTTCTTGAAAAGAAAAATGGTAATGCGTTGGTCTCGTTGGTCAACGGATTGGTGTACCTCTACTTACTATAGGACTTGCATTTGTCGAGGGTGCTTTTCAAGTCTTGTATAAATCATCGTGAGAAGAGACATTAATTATCAATATCTCTATACATAGAGACAAATAATTCATGTTTATTAAAACAGTTTCATCGCCCATTCGGTTTATTTACAAAGTTAATTACCTAATAGATAGCTTTAATTAGTCTTTTGCATATTTTATAATACATTTTATTTTATTTTTTTATTTTTACTCCGTCCATCATTGATCTTGATTTTGGAATTTTAGATTGTTTGACAATACTGACCGTAGGTCCTTCTAACAATTTTCAAGATTTTCCCATTAACCTGTTGGACCGGTGTAACATCACGTGATTACGTCAGTCACGTGCATGCAGCCTCGTTATCGATAACAAAACGTGGCCATTTCTTGTCTTCAAATCACAGCGAGTCATAACTGCTTTTAGACAACAATACGTACATTAAGAGAGATAAACGTTTCTAAATTGGAATCATTTAAAACGAATTACCATGGGAACCATAATAATATTCGAAATGTCGATAATGATTTCTAGAATAATAGAAAAAGATAGAAAATATCTTATCTCTCGAGGGGTGTTTAATAAACATTAGAGCATTTTAAGTTAAAATGGAATAACGATTGTCTGTGAAAGGCGGTATTTAAAACATTTTTACAGACACAAATAAATTTGTATGATAATAGAAACTTTTCTATTCATCTTTTGTAAGGTTTTATATTAGTGGAAACTCTTATCAAACTTTGTATATCGGTCTGTATTGTGTCTCGTTTTGATATCATTTAGATAGCAGCAACTTCCGGAGTGTATGATTGATTCAATTAGATCCAACGAGACCTCGCGAGTACGTCTCTCAAAGGCGGTTTTATTGCTAATGATTGGGATTTATTAGCGCCCTTAGTTTGAGATATTTTATATGTCGCTGCTTTCCAACAAAAAATCGTAACTGCAGCTTAAAACAAGCTGCAGTTACGAGATTTGTGTTGAAAAGCGAGGGTATACTCTTTCAAGAAGTGGTCCATAATCGTGTAGTTGAGAATCCATTGTAAGCGCAATAATTTGCTGGTAATGTAGTCCTTGTTGACACAATTAAGATGAAGTCTGGCTTGCATAAGAAATGTCATGTCATATTATGTCTCAATAAATGAATAAACGTACTTTCCGCGCTATTCTGTTATATGGAAACGTAGCTAGGTATATATCCACTAAAACCTAATCTGGATGTCCTTCAACAAGACGCTTTATATCTGATTTTTTGTTCAAAACCCAACAATATACTTTGGAGTACACGTATATCCCTAGATGTAGTAATTTTCTTTCAGGAAACGTGGCACAAATTAATGACGCAGTGAGAACAACATGCTTCACGAGTGACTTCAAATATACATAAACCAATAGGGAACGATTTTTTATCAAGTAAACAGTGACATAATTTCGGACAAACAGTAGTATTTCGTAGGTGTTGTAATAAAATATCGTAACTACGGCTTGAATCAAGCCATAGTTGCGTGATTTTATAACAACATCGACGGTTTATCAAAACATAACGGAAAACGAAGTCTATTTTTAGCACAAAATTATTTGCTATTGGTTAAATACAGTGTTGCGCAGGCCTTATTCAAATGAGATCAAAATTGACACAACTAAATACATGATACTATATTTATTACTAGAACCCGAAGGTCATAACAGCTTAGATATTCTATGATGGCAAAGCCGATGTCTGCGCTTCGGCCAGTATGGTCAAGGCCATTCATACCACTCTTTGACCGTAATTGTTTATGGTATCAAAGACAAAAATTGATTCAAAATTAACAAAAATCGCTTCTCCAGACATCTAGAATTTCTAAACGTTCTGTGGCAGACCTGTGTACTCTATGCTACATTTAATTTTTCATAGGAATTGATGGCTTTTGAGCCACTAAAAGGTAACATCCCAATTGGTCTACTCCCATTTCGTCTACTGTTTTTTAAGTGCATTGAGTCCCAATTCGTCTACTGTCCACACTCGTCTACTTTCATGTCAAATCATCAAAAAACAATATTATTTTTGATTTAAGAAAATAAATTAAGTCAATATCTTCACAAATGAATTAAAAATGCAACCATTTTGATAAAAATCATAAAATATCATATTGATATACAAAGTATAGAAGAGTAGACGAAATGGGACTTATGTCAAAAATAGTAGACGAATTGGGAGTAGACGAATTGGGAGTAGACGAAATGGGATTAAACCCACTAAAATACTGGGTGACAGGTGAGACCCCTCAACTCTCTGACCTCAGGTAGGCAGCGCTCTCCCCCACTTCGGCACTTGAGGAGTAGTTCGGTGTTTTGGGGCCATACTACTCTGCATTTATAGTCTGTAATGTTACTAAGTTAAAGGTAGTTCATATAGCAACATAATTTCTATGCCAGTTTGATATGCCGCTTCCTTTCATGGGGGTATGAAAAAATATGGCTAATGGTGTGAATAAAATCAAGAGGCAAGTTATTCATTGAATTCTTACGATTGCAGTTAACTGAATATAAAGCGAGTTATTATCTATGTAACCTTAGCTCAGCTGCCCCTATCTAGCCACAATCTATGTGAAATCCGAAACCATGTCTCATCCGAATGTTAGTATGTTTCGTTTTAATTATAATATATTATTTAAATGGTTTGTTTGAAAGATCCCAGATAAGAAATTTTGTATCAAAAGGATATTTTTGCTCAAATTCGAAATAGTTTACCAATGTTAAAGTATAAATTGGGATATTTTTTTCTTATTAAATCTTTTGAATACGATATCATTAGATACCATTGAATTCATTACTATGTAACTTATCAGATAGCCTACAATAAAAAATGTTTATTGTAATTGGAACTTGCTACAGAAATAGCTTGATTCTACAAAGCAATAATTTATCTTTAGGAACGATTTCCGAAGACGCTCTATGTGCCTTTCATTTCAGGTTTACATAAAAGTGAACCCTTCAATATCGTCTTATTGTAATTATAGGAAACATTTTACCACCGTAGTACTAAAATAAAGATGCAAACGAATGATACACAACAAAATATCATATTTTATAGACCATAAAAATCGAGGGTATCCAAAATTAATTTAGTGAGACAGACAAACTATTAGTGATAGTCATCTTCAATATCAACTGTAAAATATTCCTTTTGTGATGGAGATAATTGTCATTTCCGCTGTCAAATACCACTAAATTTCTCTGGTGTTTTTGTTTCTTCTTATGTTTCTCGCTGTTTATGGAAACCATCCTCGTAGACCAAGGCCACTTTCAATTCTGCAACAATTGTTTGTATAGAAGTTTGTAATCGATAAGGTGGCACTGACTTTAAAAAGTATCTAGATTGTGTACATACAATAACATCACATCGTCGACGTAACTCTACCCCCCCCCTTCTCTCCTTCCACTATCCTGATTGATATTGTAGCTGCGAGGTTTTAGAATAACGTAATATTGTGATTCCGCTTCACGTTTTGTTGGGGCATTTCATGCATTTTGTTAAACTGTCATACAGTCATTCAGACAGATACACGTTGGGTAACCAACGTGACTTTTTGGAAGCGTTCACACCGAAAAAATCGTCCGCTTCAATGTATGTGTTGTTTAATTTCTCAGCTTATACGCTACGGATTTTGACGGGATAAAGTGCACGGAACGCGCCTTTGAGGGGGCTATTCCCGTCTCTAACTCACTCTGCTCCAAATCCAGTGGTTTCTTCAAACATTAGAGCCAAAATATTTTTAAGTGCAAAACGAAAGTGGGAAGCGTTCACATTCAACGAAAAAAAGACTTTCGCTTGAATGTTTGAAGAAAAACCATGGGATTTGAAGCAGAATGAGTTAGAGCCGGGAATAGCCCTCTCAATTTTTAGCGCGTTCCGTGCACTTTATCTCGTCAAAATCAGCTGAGAAATTAAACAAAACATACCTTGAAGCGGACGATTTTTTCGGTGTGAACGCTTCCAAAAAGTCACGTGGGTTACCCACTTTGAGATAGACAGTTAAACTGTCATTGAATTAGACTTTAAAGCAACAATAACTTATCCACCTTTATTTACTCCTATGGAAACTATATCTTAAAAATCGTCGAAGAGATAACGATCGAGAGCGACAAAAAAGTTAATTCCGTCCGCATAAATTGACTATTAATTTGAATATTTGTATTTTCATATAAAAACGAAATGCATACAAAATGAGGCAATAAAAACAGTTCATATTAATACAACGGTATGTCGTGTATGTCTTTTACACACTAGTTATTAATAGGGTCTGGCTTTAGTGGGTCATTTTAGGATCTTAAAGTAGATTGGTCGTTGGTAATCATGGATCACATAAATAGACTAATTATCTGTAAATTTGTGGACATCATATTTCTTTTTATAAAAAAGAGAAACATTTATAATCATACTTTTAGAAGTTATGGCATTCGTGTCAGGACAGTATGGTCTTCTAAAATAGTGGAAAGTACACAAAGCAGTGTACCTATGGTAATACGGGCGTTACGTGTGCCACATGTTTTCCTGAAATGGCTATGTCCAATATTAAATTGTATACACTTTTCAGTGCCGCGATTACTAAAAAGGTTTATTATTATTTTATTGTCATGACAAAAGATAGAAAAATAGTACGGTTTCTGAGTTTAATATTGTTCGCACAATGGGTTATTATAATGCTGAATTATATGAACTGCTGAAGTTGATAGTTTTGGATGATAAACGACTCTTAACTTTATACATACTTTATATATTTAAACCCCTTTGCCTTTTATAAATAAACATTTCTTTCGTAAAATTGAACGTGTGGAGAAGGTGTACATAAGGCCATTATATTGATGCATAAGGCCAACTTTTTTTGGATGACTGCGGCAATGAAGATATTGGCAGTATGTAGACTTAAAGATACACATTTACTGTTACTTACTTATTTTCTGGATAATTTACTGTAAAAATAACTGTACATAAATGAAATATGGCTTTAAATTTTCATATGTGCCAAATGTCAGCTCTGTCTGATCTGTATTGGCTTAGATGACGACGGATTTAAAACCCAATATCACATCATTTCGTAAACACTATCTGGCAGATAATGCCCACTTTGAATATTTTACACATCTTTACACCGCTGCATGATTATCGATTTATGTCATTTGCTGTATGAATCTTGTATTCTGTCTTATAAAGTCTATAAACGGTACGACAACATGCTAAAAGCCAACTTCTGTGGATTATAAGGGATTTGGGCCTACGAATACTAATGTCACTTTAATAATCGATGGGTCTCGGGGTTGAATCTATCTTTACTGTAATATAAGAATATTTCTTAGCAATGTGCCGTAGCAGCTTTAGGCGCCGTATGTTCGAAGCCGATCTTTAAATCATATTTTAACTTTCATTGATTTTTTTTTTTTTTTTTTTTTTTTTTTTTTAAAGAAATCTAAATTATTACATAATTATGTACATGTGTTTTGATAAAATCTTTAAAGATGAAATTCATATTCTATTGATTAGTCCTGAAAAAAATATTGCAAAGCTTTTTGTCTTTTTTATCAGAATATGACTTCATTTTTGTCAAACACATTCCAAGACAGTGACGCCCTTTGACCCCCTATAAAATAAACATTGTGAAAATGAAGAAATTTCTTGTCACAAGCGATTTTTTTTTCATTTCCAAAAAATGTTTTCTATACAAAAACACCAAACATTGCAATGTTCCATGCACTTGATATTATCGTCTGTAACTCCTTTGAATTTTGACAAGTCCAAAAGTTAGCTATTTGATAATGGTTTGACCAAGTTGTAATGAATGGAAATAAATTTCGGTTAAGTAGTTATCTCTCGCTAATCTATTCACTATTTTCGGACAGGACATCTTTTTTATTTGACAAAAAGGGATATTTTTTCTTTTAAGGACAAGGATGTCAGAATCGTTGATACAGTTACAAGTTTGAAATGTTTATTACCGTGAATTTTATTGACAATACAACACTTTCTCTAATTAAATACGAGAGGCCATCTTTGTCAGATTCCGCGCCTATCCCATTACCAAACGACAATAATTTGGACTGTTCCAAATTGAAGAGAGTTGCAGACGTCGAATTTATTGTACACTAAAGTAAAGAAATTGTCTGTTATGCCATAGAAAACATTGAGAGTAAGGAAGAAATTGCTGTTAAACAGCAATTTCTTCTTTACTCTCAATGTTTTCTGAGCTTTCTCAGGACAGGTTCGTCAAAACAGGAATTATTTTTGAAAAGAGTTGGTTACAACAGAACATCATTGTGAAAGCTATGGGTTATAGAACTGTCAAGTTACGAAAGAAATCCAAATAATTTTTATTTCCATTTTTATCACCGGTTTTGTCTTGTCACAAGCTTCCCAGGTATTTTTGTCCCAATTTTTCTCATTTTGAATATGATCAACCCGTTCGTTTAGCATAATAAAAACATTGGCATTCATTGCGGTTAATTTATTGTCCTTTTGACTAGTTAATATTGCTATGCAGCTGTTAGAAAAGCTACATTTCACCATTTCTAGTGATTCCAGAAATGGTTTATCCCCTCTTCCGTTTGCATAAAAGACATCGGTTACTTCATTATGTCATATATGTCATTTCTATGCTGCGTCACGGGAAAATGTCTTCTTACCGAGTGTTTTTGTTTACATAAGTTAAGAAATATCATATCATAACAAAGTCACGTGATTGCCGCCTGTGAGACTAGAACGTATATAAACATGACAAGAAATTATAATTTTATTATGTTGAATTTTACACCCGATTTCATAATGATTCTACCTGTACTCCCCATTCCCCTCCCCCCTCCCCACCCCAAAAAAAGTATTGACCAAACGCCGGCTGTCAAACAAAACCATTGATAAGCCAATAGAAGATCAGAAAAATATCACACCCTCGATGTTTGTCTTGAATTCTTCGTTGCACGTGATATTGTATCTATCTATCGACTGACAATCAAAACACTCGACATGCCAATGCTCCCCATTGTTTGACTTAGATTCTACGTTGGGCGTAGCGATCTTTCAAATGGCGTTTGGTCAATTATGGAATATGTGAAATAAGCTAACGCATAAATAGAGTTCAGAACAACTTAAAGACCTTCCTCTGATGCAAACGAATAATGTCGACTCGGAATTTAGTAATGATTAATGCAAAGCAACAGATCAGAGGGGATGAAGGGATTCTAAATTTGTCATTTCCAATCCAAACCCCATGTTGTGGGTACTCATTTGAATCGTCTCGATAAGACTATTTCAATGAGTACCACAACATAGTGTTTGATGAATTATTAACAAAATATTGCATTTTAAAAGCATTCACCCCTCTTATGTGTAGCCATTTTAATGTTCTTTTTTCTATATTTTCAGTGCTAGACCCGGACGCCCACCCAAAAGGAGCCCATCTTTACACGCGAGCCCAGAAACTATAGATAAATTGAAGAAATCAAGATTTGACGGCTCTGACTACTATAATGCAAGATTCTTCGGTAAGTGCTTCCTTTGTGGCAGAACGTGTATAAATCGTAGCTGCTTGTTTTAAACTACAGTTACGAAGGTTTTTCTGTAAAAGAAGCTTATATTCTTTGGCTATGTAAGAAGTCGATTCTCTTCCAAAATTTTGTAAATAGAGCCTTCCTTGTCTTTTTTTGTATATCATCCATTCCGCTGTCATTCTTTGTGAAGTACAATATCGTGAACGTAATCGAATAATCTAAACGATTTTCATTCCGGAATTCATTTTTTCAACTTGTTCGTCGAACTGTTTATTCTTCTCTAATCATTCATCATTGGATCCAACTTTTCATACGGAATCAAGGGAGAGAACTGGACCAGAATTTTGTCAAATAACAAAAAATACTACAATATGCCACTTTATTGCAAACAGTAGTGTTTAATTTTATCGTCAAAAACCTAATATCTGTCGTACACAAATTCAAGGAGATATATTTGATAAACCGAATTTAGCAAAGTGGATTTAGTAGGATTTTGCGTTGCTTGGCATGGAGCAATAATTGCATTTTTCTTTTGTGCTTTAATTGCTAATTTTATCGCTACTCAAAGCCCGATTTAACAATGTAACCGCCATATTGGTGTCACGTGACCTATAATGTATCACTCCGCGCCCGGATTGATACAAGTAGTTCGTTTGTATAAATAAATACCACAAATTTTACAACTGATACTAGATACCCTGTCTTACGCGATAACATTCATCCGGAATTTTATTGTATCTAATGCCCTTCAAATTGGGTGGATATCCTGTACCCGAAATCCAATTCGCAGATAAATAAATTATGAATCAAGTTGACTAGCGATAGGCACTTGAAATGTATAATTGTACCTATTTCTCCATATTTGTTCCCCGTAGATAACACAAAAATCCTTATATGATGCCAGCAGTTGGTACATGTAATATCAATCCGAGTCTTCCCTGGTGAAAATTCACTCTTTGATATTTGGATGTCGACATCCAAATATCAAGGAGCGAATTTTCATCAGAGAAGACTCGGATTAATGTCTTATAAGATTAGCTTGTATAATACTGTTGTAGTTGACCAAATCGCTGTACATACGAGGGTTGTCCTGATAGTTCTTGGACACACAATTTATTTTGCTTGTGAAAAAATCTTTATCGCATACATTGTCAAAGTAAGATTTCATAAAACGATGAACAAGCTGATGCAAAAATGGCATTCGTTGATATTAGTCTAATTACGACAATATCAGTTCATAATTTAGAGAAGCAAAGACAAAACAGATACATATTTTTCAATTCTTTGGCAACCAACGTAAACTTTGCACTTTTGATAATTATTTGGCATGTAGCCGCCTCAATCAAGCATCGCTTATAACACGTTTTTATTACGATGTGGTTTCAAATGATAAAAGCGATAACATATTAAGCCAAGATAAATGACTGAAGTCACGAATTAAGTTGTCATATTAAGATTAAATCAATAGAAATGCCGGAGTAAATAGATTATTACTGAAATGAGTTCGAACTTTTCGATTTTAATATTTTTTGTCCAATAAATAGACTTAACTTACATAGCCTTTTAAGGAAATATTAAAGATAGAATGCTCAAAATTTAAAAAAGAAAAACAATTGCATTAACAATCTGTTATTCTGGTTACCATACTTATTTGACAGAGAGTTAAAACTACCTTCAATGAAAGTGAAAACTACAAAATTGATCATATATCGTCATTTTCTTCGAAAACCTCGTAACTGCAGCTCGTTTTAAGGTGCAGTCACGAGTGTTTCGGTAAATCACAATAGTAATATGCTGTTAAAACGATGTTCCGCAAGAATCTCCATTGATGGAGTGTGTGTCTTACAATTGCAATGACCAAATGGGAACACTTACTAGTATTAAGAGAGAAACTGCTGGTTATCAGCAGTTTCTTCTTTTGTTTAAATGTTTTCCAAAGCCCTTTTCTATTAGGGACGTCAAAACCAGGTCTTGTTTGGAAAAGGGTGCAGCGTTATGGGTTCTTGTCATATTCAAGTTATCCTGGTAGGGCTAAAATAAGCGTCATGATTTCAATTGAGAAGTTGGCACTCGAATTTCGATATGTTACTAATTCAAATAACACAGGAAGTTAAAGGTAACACGTTTCTTCAATATTTGTAAGCAAAATCGTGCTAATAATGAAAACTATTTAAATCCTCAATATTTAATTAGATTTGATACATTCCCGTATTTGATACCTGTTGCAGTTTTGATATCATGTGTGCACAACAAATATTTTGTTTAAACGTCATCTTTAAATGTACTCATCGTACGGTCTTGCGTAATCTGTACGTAAAACTGTCGCACGGATAATTGAAGAGAAGCATATTCAGAAGGGTTAAAGTCGCCCAATATGGCCAACAATCGCTTAATTGAAGCTAAGTATTCGGATTATAAATGTTTTATTTTTCAAATGACGTCATTTCCTGTTTTAACCCGTTTTGCAATAATGACCCATTTCGAACGGGACATACTCCCAAAATTTAATGCACTTTATCAGTAGAAAATGAGCATTTAGATTGCAAGCCTTAGATACTCATTATAATAATCGACGAGCTACATTTCGATTAGGTTAGTGAAAAAAGTGTCTTTAACTTCTGAAGAGAAAACCTGTAAAAATTAAGCTGGCGTTGGGTTAACTCTTGCAATATTGGTTAATATCAACATTGATAGCATGAAACCCTATTTTACCCCAGTGAATATCTTGGTGATGATTGCCAAAAAGTTTTTAGACCTTTCAGTAACGTTTATTTCAATCGTTGTAGAAAATGCAAAAGATTGGTTACACTGTAATTAGACTGACGCATGTCGGCCAAGATACCAAAGAAAACGATACGTTCACCCAAATGACATTATGAAAGACTCGCATAAATTTAAGACTTTAAGACCCGGGCAAATACACAACTCAAGGGGTGATTATGCCTCCCCTCCCCCAGGGCCTGGTTTCTCACGACATGTGCCTACAGACTAGGTCAATATCGACCTTCATACAGATCGTTATCTCATCTGAGATCAAAGTTAATCCGCCAAGACTTTGTCATCTGAAGTAAGCAGAAATATAATATAGCAAACTACAATGAGGCTTGATTAATTATTCCTATATAATGGCATCGTTCAAAAAGACAATTAGAGATACACACTATATTTTACGAATCATTCTATGGTTACATGTAGAAAGGTAAATTTAGCTTTCTACTGTGTTCGTACATCTTTCTACTGCGGTTTCCATGGTAGCATTAGTACCACCCAGTTCCAAAAGCATCTTATTACAAAAATAATACTACTGCTTAAATGATGACAAATACAAAATTAAAAAAAACGCGATCAACTGCGTGCAGAAGACGTAGCAAGTTTGATGATATTCTAAAAAAAATCCGACCCGTTTTATCACGTCTTCTATCCCTTTAAATAAATACTAGAATTGATCTTTCCAAATCACCAAAAATAAGAAAACGTCACTCACACCGAGTTATTTGCTAATATAGCTGATCCCCCTCCTCATAGGGGATACCAGATAGAAATACATCAAAAAATGGGGACAAAATATTATCTTTCATGAATGATTCCGAGCTTCGTTTCGGAATTTATCTACATGATATACAACTGAAGGCATAGATTTTAAGTAGTTTTTTAGTTTGTAAATTAGAATTAAGTCTATCTAACCCTTTCATGGTGAAGGCATTGCTAATTTGATGGTTTATTTTTAAAGATTTGTAGGATTAGACACTGCCATCAAATAAATTAGTAGCTTACTGTGTTAACTGAAAGCGAGTAAAGCAAACCTTGCTTTCTCGTAAAAAACTAACATTAAGACGCATCTTCACTAAGCAATAACTGAGAGTAAACACTATGCAATAAATCTTAAGAACAATACGTACATATGAATACTGCTAAATGCTAAATGGAAAACTGCAAGGGACCCATTGCGACTGTCCCGGCAGATATAAACCGGGGTATCAAACTATTTAAACACGTGACATACAGGGATCCCGGATGACAGTCAAATGATAAAAAGCCAAGCTTAGTGGGTGAAATTTCGTTTCTCTTCGCTTAGTTTATGATCAATGGCATTATTTAGTTTCCAATAAAGAAATCTTTAAATCATTTCTCTCCGTAAATCACTTTATTTGATTTTGACTTTAGACAATTTTTCGTACTCAGATGGCACATTTAGATATTGAGAAGGGGTATTATAGACCCCCAAAGTTGACCCTTTTTTGTTTCGAAATCTTTTTGCAAACGAAGAAATGTAACAAAAATCCCAAGCAGAACAAATATGATAAATTGAATTTGATTAATAAGAAGATGGCGGGCGATGTATCAATGGGATATACTTCAATGTACATCAGTGAAATTAATACATGTACTTGATTAATACTTGACAGCATATATAATTGTGCCAGGATCTGGAAAAAGGGTCCCTTATAGCATTTTTAAATACGACCGTATTTCAAGATCAGGATGTGCCTAGGTGCAGTCTGGTCTGGATCCATGTTACTATCGTATGGATGTTATAGACCATGACAAATCTGATCTGGAGTCATGTTAGGCTAAAAAGCCTTGAGGGACCTATTTCCAAATCCTGACTAATTTCCATCTGCTACAAGTATACATGGAGGATAAACAACGAGGCTGACCTCGTTCTATTCTGTCTGCCAAAGCGGCCGGGATTAGCATGACCAGGGCTAAGCCTGATCTTAGTTCTATCTATATATGTATGTTTGACATATTCAATTAAGATATTGCAAGAATTGTGTGCGTATTGGGAAATAAAACGCACTACCCTAATGACAGTACCTTTCGCACTTTGAATCCACAACAAATTTTAATAGATTTATTAGATTCGAATCTTTGAACCAGTTTCGTCAAAGGATTAAGGTCGTATTTTTTTCTTACTAATTTCTCCTAACACGTTTAGGACAAGAATCGTGTATCACCCATATCTCTTGACTTGAATTGTGATTTTTATCCTAACCGTTAAGTTGGACATTTGTAAGACAAAATTGCTTCCTTAAAGCTTTGATCAAAATGGTCTTTAGGAAGAAGTAAAGACAACAAAAAACTCGTAACTGCAGCTTAAAACATGGTGCAATTACGGGGTTTTCGTTGAAAAGCAGCGATAAGCTGTTGTAACAACGTTTCTTGCCGCCACATCAGCGACACCAATATCGCCGTTTTTCAACAAAAACCTCGTAACTGCAGCTTGTTTTAAGCTGCAGTTACGAGGCTTTTGTTGCAAAGCGACGACATGCTTCCATTCATATAGAATGATAAGGGGAGCAAAATTATGACAACGTTGCTGGATCGTTTATCATTTCTGAAAATTCATAATTGATGAGCGAATGTTATAGATTGAGAAAACTGCGTGATTTAAATTTAATTAAAATTTGGACATCCGCGCGCGCCTTTCGCAATTGAAATTTCGGGAAATAATTGCATGCAAAATAAATACAGTCATTCAGAGTAACATATTGTGAGGACGTTAATTATTTTTGATAACGTTTTGTAATTAGCGAAATTTCTATCTTTGCTCTGTGGACTCATGATAAATTACATTGTCATTACTGATTGAAATCTGAATTCATAAATCTGCAAAAGTGTAGCCTACATGTACTTTCAGAGTGATATCATGCACAGGGTTCTCCGCGGAATCATTTGAAGCCGATGTGGCAAATTATATTTTATGTATCTGTAATCCTTGAAAAACATAATGTTTATGCGATTAATTGTTAGTAAAACATAATTGAAAAGAAGAAATTGCTCATTTTGAGTAGTTTTTTTCCTTTTCTTTTAATGCTTTACACACAATTACTAATTTACAATAATTATAAAAATGCACTATTTGTCATTTTTTGATACGAAATACATGTACCTCTAAATGTCTGCATTTGCTGGCCATTTTGAAGAAATTAAGCTGTGGACTACTTACAAAGCTGTAGGTGCTTTACACTGATTTGCTCAAAGCAGTAAGGGGGCCTACAGCTGATCGAGCTGCGGAGAACAGTGGTGTATGATTTGAACTTGGGTTTGAAAAAGGAGACACCTGTAGAATTTTAGACTAGCATACGCTATATCTTGATAAAGATCCATGTTCTGGCCAAGATACAAATTGTAAGCAGGGTAGAATAATGAACTATTGCCTGAAATAAGAATTTGCGTTATGTGTAAAAAAAAAGAACATCTTCGTAAGTTGAGGCAACCGGAAAAGGGTGCTAATGACCAGTTTTTTCTCAAGTTCAACTTTTTTTTTTTTTTTTTTTTTTTTTTTTTTTTTGATCCCAAGTATTGTTTACATCCATTTTGCCATTTTCAGGAGCTGTCAAATTGGATATTTTTTTCTTTTTTTTTTTTTTTTTTTTTTTTTTTTTTTTTTTTTTTCTCTCTCTCTCTTTTTTGTGTCATTTGGGTAAAGTTTAATTCACTCTTTAAATCTTGCTGCAAACCAGATATTACAATAGCGAGACAAAAATTTCAAATCGTAATTGATAAATTATATTCCTGTTAAAATTCCCAATTGAAATTGCGATGGAAAATTAAGTCTAGATGGGGAATTTCTCTGTGCCCGTGAAATATGATCGTTTCAATTCTCTGAAAGTCCATGCGCATTTTATTTCAATTACATCAGAACTGGCATCACAGGAAAATGTGATTGTCTGATAGAATTGGTGCTTTGTTTACTTTTTAAAGCTGCAGTTACGAGGTTTTTATTGAAAGCGACAATATTTTGTCGGAAATATGCAAGCTAAAATGAGAGTTCTGACATAGATAAAAAAACATTTGTTGTTCGATTTAGTTTACAAAACAACAGAAAACACTTGTTAGATTGATTTATATAATGTTAAATGTGATTCAATGACTCATTCAACGATTTGTAAGTTGTACGTGGGATGCTGGCGCACACTACCTTGTATTCTTGAACATTTCTGCACGACAAAAATACAGTATCCAATCAAAAACACAAGGGACCCATCCCAGATGGCGCTTTTTGAAGATACTTCATTTGTTGATGTTTACCAAATATCATGAAGGACATTGCATGATAAAGCCAGAACTCGAGCCCACGTAGAAACAGGCCATGGATTTTCGACGATATTTATTAAGAAAACTGAACTCGAAACAAATATCTTATAAATACAATACTTTGCTAAAACGATTATTAAATCTATCTCATTTTCATGACTATGTAAGATGGTACATTTTTGAATGACAGTTAAAACAATGTTCGATGTTTAATTTCCACTGGAATTCGTTAGATTAAAATATGAAAACGCGCTTTAAGCGTAATTTCTTAATTTGTTATTAATTCCATGGAATTTTGGATTTACTTAGTATGTCTGATTAAATTAGGCAATATGGGGGAACAAACCTAAACAAAAATTAGTACGTTACAGCGCAGGTTTTCCCTATACATAGCAGTAAATTAGTGAAAAATCTTATGAGCTTTGGGCTTTTTGGAAAAGAATGAGAATATATGAACCTGAGCGCATTTGAGTCCAACCTGAGTCCTACTCAACCTATAGATGTATATTACTATTTCGACTTTCTAGGTCTATCTTGTGCATGATTCACATAAATCCACAAATTATTCAGGAACATTTTACCATTTCTAAAAATTTGATCGTGATTTTAAGCCCTAAATAGTAAAACTTATCATGCAGATGATGCTGATAATCAATGTTTCCGTCTTTTCTCTTGACGTTATAATTTAAGGTAGTTCACCCCTAATGAGATTGACGTAACGTCGGAATTATTCGGGCGACGTCGAAAGCATTCGGCGGTGGAACGTTCCACCGCCGAATGTTTTCGACGTCGCCCGAATAGGTTCGGACACTTAACGAATGTTAAACGACGTGCACGACTAATTCCGATGTCACGTGAATCTCATTAGGGGTGGTATACCTTAAGTATTTTTCTGCAAGCCTCTTCAAGTTGAGACCGAACGAAATTTCCATCATTTGGGAAAAAGTTTACATTCAGTCTTGCAAAGGGTTTCTATGATATAATCCATTTGTAGTTTTGCAGATTTCAAAGAAAACTCTCGGTTTCACCCCAACGGCATGTAGCCGACTTGTCAAATGCACACACATGCTAATGGTTATATAATCAGCTGTAAAACTATTTGATGTTCTTCGAGTTTTTTCACTCCCATTTGATAAAAATATCATGTTTATAGTTATTTTGTATTATTCCGTTTTATGACACTCCCAGATTTTCGAGAGCTTTGCCAATGAAGAAGTATTCGAAACAATAATAATAGAAAGACAATAAAAACTGTTACATAGACAAATGAAACCAACATTTTTTGTTACACTTTTCTCATTCTTTACTCTAGCATCTGCAGTAGTGTCATTTTTACCCATTCCCACACGATGATTCCTTTTGACGCCAAACAAGATACAGGCTTAGGAAAACATTGTATTAAATGAAGAAATTGCTTTGGATCACACTAAAATTTTACCGTCTGGTAATTGGTTAAGATAAATTTTTTTTTTTGATAAAACTGGGACAAAAAGTTCTAATAATAAATGAGCTTTATGGCATTAATCTGAATAACAGTGTGCTAGAGTAACGATATCGCCAGTCAGACCTCCTATACTACTATCATACCTCCATCGCTTTTTTTGCAAAACTCTCGTAACTAGAGCTTGTTTCTTAAGCATTACATTTAGGTTACATCAAATACAAAACAATTTGTCCATCTTCGTTGGAGCGGAAATAAACAGGGGCTCCCTCATCAATTTCCGGGTTTCATCCGTGGCAAAGGAAATTGACTAGGCATGCCCTCGTAGATTTCCGTTGCCAATGATTACGCCCGAAGTTACACGAAGTATTTTGTATATAATGTTGTGTAGTTACGAGATGTTAGAGGTAAAGTTGACATGTCTTCACTTTGACGGTTTAGTCCTACTATTACTTCTCCATGCGTCCATCGTTTATCTTCCTGTCGTGGTAATCCAACGACACTGCTCATACTATGTTTAGTGGGAGATTAAACCTCGTAACTACAGTTCTGTGCATAGTTTTTCATCACCCACAAACGATATAATGCTCCTTTTAAAAGGCACGGTTACACCATAGGCATAGTATCATCGGATTGAAATGATAGTTTCTAGATCATGTCTGAAAATGATACTATGAGCGATTTAAATGGTGGGGATTAATATCTCGTCAAAATGATTGATTGATTTTATAACTGTTTTTGTTGTTTCTTGAAGAATTCGATTCAAAACTATCGAAAATAGCAATCAATTTTGTGCTAAAAATAGACAGGTTTACCATTATGTTTTGATTAACAGTCAGTGTTGCTCTTGTAACTACAGATTCAATTAGTCTGTAGTTGTGGGATCTTATAATAACGCTGTTGTTTGTCCGAAATAACATCACGGTTTTCTTGATAAAATTGAACCGTTAAGGTAAGATGGGCCTAATTAGCACCAAAGAGTCAGCAGCGAAATTTGAAAAATGCCACTAATTCCTAAACTGCGTTACATTTCCATTCCAAATATAAGCATAAGCATTTTGAACGGTTTCATGTATACTTATGAAAATATTTGACAAAAATGTTCAAAATTAACCAACCTCCCTTGCATATGAATATAGAGTAAAATGAAATTTGCAACTTTTTTCTTCTTGAAGTATAATCTTGAAATCTGGCACGGTGAATCAATTTATGTGAAGTGTATTTACATGTGTGTGTAATTTGTTGCATTTCGTATGGCTAGAAAGTGGTGTTTTTCATTATGGGTCTTCTACCTTAATGGAATTAAATCTGTTGATACTTTCTATTTTAGACACCACCAAGAATTTCCTGAACGGGTTTCCCCCACACCCATACAGTATGGGCCATTTGCCGTTCATGCAGTTAAACCACCCACTGTTGGCTCCCCCGGTCACACTAGCAATGGCTCAACAGCTCGGTCTGCGACATGAGGGCCTGCTGAACAGGGATAACCACCAGATGGAACACGATAGAATCACAGACAGGTAAGGTTAAGTCTTGTTGGACAATGAAATATCATTGCACACATGATCTTTTATTAAATCACCTTGCTTCTTCTACATGTTCTTGTACTCAAAAATTGGAAAGAAAAAGATATCTCTTTGTCAACACATATCGATGCCTTAGAATTAAAAGGCCCTAAGTGAAGAAACATAGTTTTGAGAGAACTGGAAAAGAACAGTTTTATTTCAACAAGAAAAAAAAGCATTAACGACCTTATTTCTACAGCCAA
This sequence comes from Fragum sueziense, assembly GCA_963680895.1. Classification (NCBI taxonomy): domain Eukaryota; kingdom Metazoa; phylum Mollusca; class Bivalvia; order Cardiida; family Cardiidae; genus Fragum; species Fragum sueziense. The sequence continues at coordinate 15,160,906 of OY804596.1, forward strand.
GTTGGTCAGCATGACAAGTTCAAATGTAAATGAAATTTGCATTATATTATAGAGCTTGAAATGCCCTTTCCAAAAAATGTATGCATCATAAAAGGTCGTAATACCACTTACGACCTTATTTTTCTAAGGCATCGATATATTTTCTTTTGACCATTTCAAAGATATTACTTACTTATTTCATACTTTTGAAACACTTGAAATTGAAATCACAAAACGTAAAAACATGATATAGATCTACCTTACGTCAGACTGTCCAAGCAAATAACAAAAAAGCAAGCAACGATGTATACGATCTAAAATGACTATATTAGCGATTCATATTGAATACACATGTACTCATTTATTATTGTTCTATAAACTCATTCGAAGAAAATGTGAGGTTATCATATCCTAGTCATATCACATGTTTTTCTTCATATTGGTGATAAGAAGACCCGAAGTTCCCCGAAACCTATGGACTCTCATTATTTTTGTTTTCTTTCAGTGACGAGAAGAGCCGAAGTTCACCGAAACCTACCGACCTCCCCTACCATCCGGCCTATAACCCAAAACCTCTTAAAGAACATGATAGTAAGTATATGCCGTCGCTTTTAAACAAAAATCTCGTAACTGCAGCTTGGTTTAAGCTGCAGTTGCGAGTTTTTTGCTGAAAAGAAGCGATGTATATGATGTTGAATATGGCCGGGGACCATGCGTTATTTCAAATCAAGATATTCAATCAATAATAAGATATCAAACACTTCATAAAACTGCGTCGTTTTCCGTTATATCGGAAATTACCGAGGTCGTCCTTTTTTCTTTTCAAAATCCGGAATACCTTGCTACGCTCCGTCATTGTGTATAACGATGACGTTGCACGAAATAATGACTGTAGGCATATAACTATGGGTGGAATATATCAAAATGGATCTAGGTCTGCATGCATTCTGGCTTGTCATACTCCAAGTCCTTTAATTCTTTCTTTACTTGTACGAACATGATACACATGTAGGGTGGTTACAGTCTCGTGTTGAAAATACTGTCTCTATCTGATTCTATGTAAAAACGAGTAATTTACAAACGGCATTTTCAGCCTAAATAACACATTAAATTGCCAAAAAGTGTGTAAAAACTTAAAGCTAAATAGTTATATTTTATTATGATAAAATACTTTTACCGTTATACACATTCTTTTCGTGTTAAATCTCTATTTGAAAAAGTGGGTCAACTCTGCGTTTCTTTGTTTGAACTCGGTCGTTACCTTAGAAGGACGCGTGGTTATGTGTGATAAAATTGCTTTGGCACTGCCATTTCTCAACGGATTTTCATAAATCTTATATCAAATTAAAGAGGGAAAATAGATCTATTCATCTGTGTATGTTAATACGAAGAACCGATGAATTATGAGGCGATGATTAGGTATTCAAAATAGGTCATTTTACTCGGCTTCAAATGGCAAGAACTATGCGGCAGAAAAGCCTAGAAAAGCCTATATATGTTCTTCAACATCCTATCTATTCAAATAATAAAACATCTTGTGCTTTTAGCTTAGCGCATTCAAGCGCAAAGGCTTTAACCATGGGAAGTGTTTTTCAATTCCCCGTGATTTATCGATAATTTCTGTCTAAACTCCATTCATCCTAAATTTATTCATAAATGTTGACGACAGTGACTCAAAGAACATTCTTGCAAAGTTTGGTTGAAATTGGCCGAATGGTTGATTTGTTAAGAATGATATCATGATTTCTCAAAGTTCGATAAGCCTTGCCCTGCCACGCCCATATTTTTTGTCGAATCAAAAAATCGCGAATATTCTTTAAATATGGTCATCCGAGGAACATTCCTGTAAAGTTTTGTCAAAATCGGCCCAATGGTTAAGGAGTAGGAGCTGTTTCAAGGAATTATGGGCGAACAGATGGACGGACGGACGGTAAGTGACCACAATAGCTCATCTTGAGCACTTTGTGCTCAGTCCAAAGGGATTTACAAAATCGGCGTTTCTCATGGGCTTCCTAAACATCCATTTAACCCTTTCCCAAACAGTAAAACTTTTTGATCATCCAACTCGAAAACTGTGACAGGCGACAGAATGAGTGTAAAAGAAAATAAGATTCTTTCGCCTCAATCTTTTTATATTCAATAAAATCCGTTCAGGACGTCAAAACCAGGTCTAACCAGGTCTTGTTCGGGAAAGGGTGAGGCAGCCAAAATTAGATTGAATTTAGAGGTTGCAAAATGGACATGTTCAAATGTATGGTGCTCTTTTTGGTCAATGTTTTGAAAGCCTATTTCTTCACGAACCAGAGATATAATGTTAATAATCGATCACTTTAAAGTTTGAATTTTTTTTTTTGTTTGAAATTCCTATTTTTTATGTCGTAAAATCTTGTTTTTGTCGGAGGCAAGGACACGGAAATGATATGCGCACAACGAAGCACAGAAAATATTTACGCAAAGGGAGGAAATGTTGGTTATCGGCATGTTCTTTTTTTGTCTCAATGTTTTCCAAAACCTTTTCATATATGATTGTGAAAATCATGTCTTGTTCGGGGAAGGGTTGAAATAATGTAACATATATTTATATAATTGTTGTTGAGTAGAAATTGAAGAACTCAATTGTTTGGTAGAATAATTTCATCCTTTGTAAAACTTCAAAGGGGTGTAACTATTTTATTAAATGTCCGAGTTTTGAGTTCCTCTCGTTCAGACCTTGAAGATGATATATAATGTGTTGAAGTTTTTTGAAAAATAAGCAATAACGTGGTTCGGCAGAATTATCTCCCCTTTGTAAAAATCTGAATTAGCATTATTCCATAACGCAATGTCCGATTTTCACAATTCAACCAGTTTTGTGTTTCTCTCAAAATTCTCTGTAAGGTGGTATATATTTTGTAGGGGCTGTAATACTTTGGGGAAAAAGTGTGACCACCCTAACACATGCTTCTAAATTCCTAAAGATAATATTATACCGTTTTTATAAATATTAAAGCCAGGACCTGGAAAAGGAGTCATTTAAGACTTTTGAACCCAACATGGATCCCGATCAGCCTGCGTATACACGCAGTCTGATCAAGAACCATGTTGTTCCCGAAAAGCTTCTTTGTGGCCTGTAGCAACCATGAAACAGCAGTAAGGGTCCCAGTCAGACTGCATTGATGCACATACTGATTTTGTGTTCGACCTACTTTTTAGACCGATGAAATTGCAGTATATTTGGCATAAACAGGTTGTCGGCTAGTTTATGTGACGTCTATACATAGCCACGCCTCCGTCTTTGATGAACCGCTAGCGAACACTAAGTCAGATAGAGTCTGTATAGTAGATTCTACGCAACATAAACATTCCATGCGCTGCGCGCATTATCTAATACGTATTAGATAGAGAGGCTATATAGTAGATTCTACGCGATATAAACGTTCAAAAGTCGCGTAGAATCTACTATACAGACTCTATCTGACTTAGTGTTCGTCAACCAATGAAAACATACGCTTCTACTGTCATTCTTCAAACCAGCCCTCCGACCGGAGCTACAATAGTACCGGCCGAAAATGACAGTGACGTAGGCTACTTGACAACCAATCAACTCTGTTCGTATTTGTAACGGTGAAATCAGACGAATTGATTGGTTTTGCAGCAGTAAACATTAGCCTACGTCTCTGTCTTTTTCGGCTGGGACTATTGTACTATCAAGCGGATCTTTCTTGAATTACATCATTTTCCCTAAAATTACATCATTTTCCCAAAAAATACATTTTTTCATAACTGCACAGGAAACGGGGCGTGGCTATGTGTATCCGTAACATAAACTGACCGACAGTGCGTTTATGTGAAATATAGCGCCGAAATTTTCAAATATACTGCAATTTCATTGGTCCAAAAACTAGGGCGAACACTAGGTAGAAATAATTATGGCCGTCTCAAATGCTTCGATGGACATTTTTCCAGATCCCGACTCAAGTGCATTGTATGTTATGGATAATTGATGTCTTTTGTAAGTAACCTATGAACAGAAAAAAACTTTCATTCTGAGGAATGGCACACCAAGCCCTCGCTATGAAAGTACATGCCCTAGCTGCATATATACCGCGTGATTTTATGGTACATGCATTTTTACTCTATTTCCCACTTTTCAGACAACGCCCCATTAAATTTACACATAAACGGCCACGCCGAAGATCTCCGAAAGTCACCGATAGAAAGATCGGAAGGTTCCGTCTCATCGGAAATTCCCGACGACATTGACGATGACAATCCGTCGGACGATGAACATAGTGCTGGTAAGACCCTTGCTAACATATCAATGAACAAGAGAATAGCTATGCATTTCGTTCTAGAAATAGACTTGGCTTATAGTTATGCATAGATAAACCGTCAGTGTTGTTTTAAAATCTCGTAACTACGGCTTGGTTCAAGCCGTAGTTACGAGATTTTATAACAACACCTACGGAAAAACTTTTGTTTGTCCGAAACTACGTCATGGTTAACTGGATAGTATCGTACCTTTTTATAAAATCCCATGCAGCTTAATTAATTTGATTAGAATAAATCGCTGAGATGACCAAATGTATGTATTGTTTCATTCCAACACAGAAAACATTGCGTGTTAAGAGGACCAAAAGCAACATTTTATCAATTTTTACGTCGCATTCAGCTTTTTCTCCCCCAAACCTCTTCCCCGGGATCCTTAATATGTTCAGTGCAAAATAACGCATTTGATTACATCTAAAAGTACATTGTTGTATGAATATCTTTCGATCTTAGCCCGTCTAGGCCTTATCTGGAATTTACTTATCTTAAAGACAGGCTATCTGGAATTTACTAGTCTTAAAGACAGGCTATCTGGAATCTACTAATCTTAAAAACAGCCAGTTCATGTAGCTAAGATATACATGTGTAGGTTATGTAAGTTTACTAGAAAGGTATACATGGTATATTACAAGAACCTTTAAAACTGGTTAATTTATTTTCACGCTTTCACAAGCAACAACATTTCAGGGTGGTGTCGCTTCAAAGAATAAAGAATAATGCTAACTAAATACCATGTCTACATGTATAAAATATAACAAAAAAGTGAGACAGGTGTATAAAAACGTTTGATGATCAGCGGTTTTTTTTTTTTTTTTTTTTTTTTTTTTTTTTTTTTTTTTTTTTTTTTTTTTTTGTCTCAATTTTTTCCCAAGTTGTTCCTATTTGGGACGTCAAATCCAGACATTCTTGGGGAAAGGGCTAACAAGGCGACTACCACAGCAGAAATTATGCGGAATGAAAAACAGACAGACGTAGTTTTGATTTCCAGTTCACGTTTTAATTATTTCACCGTTAGCAGATGACGAAATAATTAACCCTTTCCCGAACAAGACCTGGTTTTGACGTCCCTAATAGAAAAGGCTTTGGAAAACATTGAAACAAAAGAAGAAACTGCTGATAACCAGCAGTTTCTCCTTTTGTCTCAATATTTTCTGAGCTTTATCATACACAACTCTTACCTTTATCAACATTTATTTTGTCGTCTGCAGCAGCTTTCAAATTGGATCACTCTAAAATTTGTCGTTTGGGAAAGGGTTAAGTAAAATCCAGCAATGATTGAAATGTATCACAATTTAATGTTTATTTCATGCCAGTTTCCCTTCGTAGTCACGGGAAATATCGCGATAGGAGTTTTCTTTGAACTCTCATCTGAGTTAGCGGTCACGTGGGGATCACGTGGTGTTCTCGCTGAGATCTCGTGCATCTGGTGTCTACGAGTAACACGCCCCTTTTAACCCTTTCCCAAACAGCTCATTTTGAGACTAACGTGAAAGTAGATGCAGACAACAAAATGTTTGATGCAACAAGTAAAAGAATCGTATGTAATTGCATAAAAATGTTAACCTTAATAATATCAACAATTTCTTCTTTTCTCATAATGGTTTCCCAACTTTTTATAAGGGACTTAAGTCAAGTCTCCTTTCTTAAAGAGATGGTGAAGTGATGTAATGAATTCCAGCTAATGAAATCCATTCATAGGTTAACACGTTACCACATAGGGAACATTTTTTGACGAACATTAGATGTCTTTGGAAAACATTGTGGAAAATGAAGAAATTGTTTGTGAAAAACAATTTCTTCATTTCCCACATTATTTTCTATACAGAAAGACTAATAAAAGGAAAATGTTATTCACTTGAAATTGTCGTCTGCAACATCTTTAAATTAGGATCACCCTAAAAGTTTGTCCTTTTGTAATGGGCAATTCGTTACAATTTATGGGAAAAGCTTAAAGAGACCCCTGTCAGGTTGTCGGAGGCAAAAAAATATTCAAGAAATATTGCACGGAATTGTCAACCTACATAGCTAGATTATTTATGTCAGGGGAAATCTCAAATGAAGTTCATTTAGTCCTTCTATATCTAATTTGTATATAATTGCCTGACCCGACATTTATATTTATAGCAACATATATGGAAAACTGGACCATCATACACAGTGACAAAAGTGGAACCAGCGCAGAAACTCCTTTCTTTTTGGCCTTAGATGATGAAATGCACCACACGACAGTGCAAACTCTTACTGTCCCCATGTGGATCTGATCCCTGGAAAAAACTACAATGGGCCCCTTTAACCCTTTCCCAAACAAGACCTTCTTTTGACGTCCCTAATAGAACTGGCTTGGGAAAACATTGAGACAAAAGAATAAACTACTGATAACCATCAGTTTCTCCTTTTGTATCAATGTTTTCTAAGCTATATCATACATATATTTAATCATTGTCAACATCCATTTTGTTGTCTTCAGCTGCTTTTGAATTGGAACACCTAAAAATTCGTCGTTCTGGAAAAGGTTACGATACAAGACTCAAATAGGCAATATTAATCTGAACCTTGTGCCTATTCTATGACGTCAATACTTACATGTAATAAAACTTTAAGTTAGAGACTGCTTTAAATAATAAAACAAAGGGTTTTAATTATCGGGTATTCAAAAAATAATTTCAGATTTATAATTACAGATAGACAAATCGTTCAGCTTCTTTTGAAGAAGATAGAATATAAAGAATGTAAAAAATAATAAAACCTGCTTCAATAGAAAGTCATTAAATAATGTTCTTTACGCATTTTACAAAAGAAAAGCCATGATTTCTGTTTTCTTTGATTTTGATGCGCATTAAACAAAATGGGTTAATCCGGATTCCGTTTTACTTGGAATAAATCCGTCTCGACTCTTTGATAATTCATCTCTGCATAAAACTATTACGTGATTATAATTGTGGCACGCCATGTAAAAAAGTTCCTATGATTATTATAATTAAATCGTTTCGAATAAATATTTCGACCTTTACTGTCAACAAGGCATCGTGATGAAAAGCGATTTCATTACATTGAAATAATAAGAATATGATAAAAGCAGATTTTTCTTCCTTTTTCGCCCACTTTGACGCCTGCAGTAGGATTAAATTTTGAAAACCTTAAAGTTTTTACCCGTTGAAAAGGATTAACCCTTTCCCAAAAAGCAATGTCTTAAAAGTGTCTAATTCAAAAAGCTGCAGCAGATCACAAAATAGATGTTGATAAAGATAAGACTCGTGTTCAATATAACATTGAAGATATTGAGGCAAACGTAGAAATAATGTCTCAATGATTTCTGAAACCTTTTGTATCAGGGACGTCAAAACCAGGCCTTGTTTGGGAAAGGGTAAAAAAGAGCAATTAGCGACTATTTACAAACTGATTATGAGCACTTTAGAGAACCCTCTAGTTGAATACGATTTCTTTTGCAGAATTAACAACGTGCATTTAAGTATTTTAATCTGAATTTATGTGGAATTATATTAAAACTTCATAAGAACGATGTAAAATAAAACAGGGAAATTCAAAGAAAATGAAAAGGCTGTAAATGTATTCCGTTGCAGAGGTTTCACCCTTTGAAGTAGAATTAATTTGTCAGCATTCATAAAACATGTTTTAAATTAACCCATTACTGCACAATGACGCCTTTTGACTCCATCGCAAGAAAAGTCATGAGAAAACATTGTGGAAAATGAAGAAATTGCTTGTGACAAGCAATTTCTTCATTTTCCATAATGTTTTCTGAACTAAAGCGAAACTATTTTTTTTTTATTTTTATCACCTTGAAAATACCGTCAGCAACACCTTTCAAATTGAAAAACTCTAAAATTTTGTCATCTGGTATAAGAATGGAATAAGAAAACTGTTAAAATAAACTGAAAGTGATATATGTATTCGTAATTGCGAATGTTTACGATTTTCGCTGTAGCCTATCTTACACATTCTGTTGTTTGGGCCAATATCTTGGTGCCTTGATGGTGATTATCTTAAGGACCATCATTATTTACGAAACAATCCTGGAAACTTCAGGCGTCATCCGTGGAAACGGAAATTGGTGAGGATATCTGTCGTTTATTTCCGTTGCCATGGATGACGCCGGAAGATGCACGAATGATGGGTTGTTATCCGTTAGCAATAAAGCTCCAACGTAGAATACCCATGATAGAAATTCACACGCCGACGGCATGGTGCGGGCGACATCGTAATCATTCGGCAACAGAAAGTGTGGGTTTTCTTCTCTTCGTAACTTATCTGTATATGTCTAATACCGCCGAACATTTACGACGTCTCCCGAGAGATTCCGACATCCCATGAATATAAAAATGGCCGTATTATGGGTATTCCACGTTAAAGAAAATTTTGATAAACAGCATAATCTCATTTTCCTCAATTTTAATTATGAGAATTAGTAAATGCCTAGGTGGATACATAAACTGTTAGATGTATAAGACGGAGAGACAAACAAACAAAAAAGTGATATTGAACAAATAGACAGTCGTTCTTCGTTTGCAAAAGACGAGCTTTATATAAAATAAACTTTTGGGGGATAGCTTACAAATGAAAGATGCAAAACTCTACAAATGGATACCATATGGATGAAAGTTCAAACAATTCAAGCCCACATTCAAACCGTTTGATTCCTTGAGTACGAATGAATTAATAAGCAGATATATGTCATTAACATATGAAATAATTATTTATAAACATTTTTAAACGATTTAACTGCAATTTTGTAAGATATGGTAACGATTTCGTAACTAATATTGATTAAAAATAGAGGGTTTCGAGTAATAGATATTGAAAATTTTCAGACCATAAGCATAGAGCCGAGTCTACAATGCTCGAACTCTAGCCACACCCACATTAACCCATTCCCAAACGACAAAAAAATCGAATTGTCCAAATTCAAAGATGTTGCAGACGACAACAAAAATGAACGAAGAAGTACATTTGTTTATGTGGAAAATATTGTGGGAAATGAAGAAATTGCTTGTCACAAGCAATTTCTTCATTTTCCACAATGTTTTTTCTTAGCCAGTTTCTTGTGGGGCGTTAGAAGGAGTGACTGTGTGGTAATGGGTTAAACCTTCCGCAAACAAGATCTAATTTTTATGTCCCTAATTGAACAAGTTTGGGAAAATAGATCTATTGAGACAAAGGAAGAAAACGCTAAAATCAAGATGACTTCATTTATATAAAGTATGGAGCATTCGAAACAACTCGGTCAGTTCTCTGTTATATTGTTTCTACAGATTTGACCGAAGAAGTACATAGGGTAATGGCTCCTCCCATTGAGCTACCTATTATATTGCTCTTAAGAATTCTTTATATCAAAAATCCTAAGAAATTTTAAGATACCATAAAGATCTCACTCTATAGAATGCGGCTCATGCCTTTAAAACCGTCGTATAATGTGGATTAACAAGAATCTGAGTGAAATGTCATGCATTAAATCAACCAGAATTATTATTGCAACCTTGGGAAACAAAAAGTTTAGACTTATTGCATTTTTATATGGAAACCCCGTTGTTACTAAATTCCAGATATTATACACTAGTTTGTGTCTTTTTGGTATTTTGTAGGTAAAATGGTCATATTTATTGCATTCCAGTTAGTATATCATTTATTTGTGAAGAATTTATTTTTCATAAAATTTTAGCCCGCTGGGAAGGCTGTATAAATTCAACATTTATATATGATATAGCATGGGTTGGTTTCATATTAATGAATGGATGAATTACAAAATCTACATTCTTTTTATAGAAATATGACATGGCACTTTAAAATGGCACATTGAAAGCTTTTTTTATTAAATATAATACAGAAAATATTGAGACAAAAGTAAGAAATGCTGATTACCATCATTTCATTGTTTTGTCTCAAAGTTTTCGTATTTAGGGGCGTCGTAATTGGGTCTAGTTTAGGAAAGTTTTGGCGTACCTAGCAGAAAATACTTGGGAAAGAATTGAGACAAAAGAGGAAAATGCTGATGATCAGCATTTTTTTCTTTTGGCTCAATATTTTCTGTGCTAAATTGTATAGAGTTCTTATCTTTATTAATTTCCATTTTCATATTTGCGACAGCTTTCAAATTGCGCCACCCAAAAATTCTTCCATTTGGGAAAGGGTTGAAAACATTTATTAAGCCTCCCTTTCATAGATACTGGTAAATAAATTTCAACGATATTTTGATTCAAATAATTGCGTGAAATCAGTCCGGTAAGAAGTAATATTTTCGTTATCAAATCAATTTAATTTTCCCCATCTCACATTACTGTATGAAATGATCTGATTTAAATTTACATTTATCACACAAATAATTCACGCTGAGCGCAAAAATAAACATCTGTTACCCTGTTTACAGCTTACAAACATTTTTACGCTTTCGGCTGCTTCATTAGTTTAAAATCCCTTTTCCAACATCAAAATTTCAATCTGACCCAAAAGTGACAGAGGCTGCATACGATCAAATAAACGCAAGACGACTTGCGATATACAACCCCAAATGAGATTCACGTGACGTCGGAATTATTCGTGCCACGTCGTTTAACATTCGTTCTAGGTACCCGAACCTATTCGGGCGACGTCGAAAACTTTCGGCGGTGGAACGTTCCACCGCCGAATGTTTACGACGTCACCAGAATAATTCTGACGTCGTGTGAATTTCATTAGTGGTGAACTATCTTAAAAGACGTCTTAAATCAAAAGTAAATGAGAAATTTTATTGATCAAATAGTTTCCAACCGTTTCTAACCGTCTCTAATTTTGACGTCAAACCACGTACTGATTTTTCAAAGTGTTGAATCTTGAATCTCTTTATCCATCGGTTTTCGTTCTACTACGAAACGATCGACCTCTGTTATTACAAAGCAAATCGCGTCTTATCTCGGGGCTTTGGTGGGATTTGGTTATCCAATCTTTGGCTGTAAAAGGCATGGCACTTAAAATCTGATACATGTATAGACCTTTGTTGGAGAATGCCAAATAACAGGTCGTCTAGTAATGGTTACAAATTTAATACCTTATCCTGGGCTCAGTTATTTCGAACGTATTTAGAACTATCTTAGCAATGTCTTATGACACGTTTAGGACAAGAATACGTATATATCAGTCTCTCTAATTTTTGCATTTACAAGTTTGTTCGATTCTTTCAAGAAATGCGCATTCATAGTATACCAGAGGGAAGGGAAAACTAAAAGCCAATTATGATGGAATTGAATATGATAGATAACCTAATATTTCACGCTATGTTTTTCAAATTAGAATTGCATAATATTTAGCATTTGAATAAATTCTGTCTGTTGCTAAGCAGCAGATGTTTTCAATTTCTATCAAAAGATCAACACGATATTGCGGATTTTAGTGAAATGTAATTTAAATGAAATTATTGCAATGAACATTTTGAACTTTCTCATGCTGTCAATGCACATATATGTGGCGATGCATTCAAGAAAGGACTCTGTAAGAGATACAAAACTTCATAACTCTAGTCAGTCACGCGGATCTTGTAATGGTCGATGAATGCTTCCCAAAGCAAAGCCAGAAAGAAAAAAAAAAGAAAGAAAGAAAGAAAGAAAGAAAGAGAAAGAAAGCTAGGAATGAATCATTTGGAACTTCCAAAAGAAAGATGAACTGTTTTAAGCATAAACTCGAATTGTCAAATTTGATATTAGACATCATACAATTACTGGATTATTAGCAAAATATCATTATTAAACAGTAATACACGATTTTATCATTTGAAATTGAGCTTGGTACAGGAAATGAAAGTATGGGTTAATGACTTGGTCGACACTTTTGTCACATATTAATCACAGCATGTTAAGACAATTTGCTATTCCACATTTGTAAAGCTTTCTATAACTCGCCCTCGGATTACGTCAAGGGGAGGTAATGTCGCCTATCTTGGTCTCATTATTTCTTGAAGACATAGAGTTGTCGTTACTTTCAAATAACCCAACTGGAATCACTATCGACGATATTCTGGTTCTTTTGATTTTATTTGCAGACGATATGGCCCTGCTGGCCGAAAGCCCTACTGATTTACAACATAGTTTAGATTCTTTATTAGAATACTGTAATACATGGAGTCTAGAAGTAAATACATCAAAGACAAATGTAATGGTAATAAGGAAAAGGGGTCCTATACGTGATAATGAACGCTTTACGTACAATGGCGAAAATTTAGATATTGTCGAGCAATTTAATTACTTAGGAACAGTTATATCCTCCAATGGATCATTTGCTAAAAATACAGAATATTTAATTGGGAAAGGGCTTAAATCATCAAATGCACTTTTGAAAAATTGTAAAAAATTTCCAATTAAACCGAAAATTCTTTGTCAACTATTTGATTCTTTTGTAGGTTCGATTCTAGGATACTCATCGGAACTCTGGGGTTTCAGCAAGTCTAAGTCTATAGAACGTTTGCATGTACAATTTTGTAAAAGGATCTTAAAGGTTCGAAACAGCACATGTACTATGGCCGTATATGGCGAGTTAGGGCGACACCCTCTTTACGTCATGCGGTATTTTAAAATAATTAAATATTGGTGTAAACTACAGCAAACCGATAATATCATTCTTAAAAAGGTATATGAATTAAGTCTTCATGACTTAAGTCTAGGATATACCAATTGGACCTCAAAGGTTAAAGGTTTATTGGATGATTATGGTTTTTCGTACGTTTTTGAAAATCCGGAAAGAATATCTTTTAAATCATCCCCATATATATTCAAACAAAAAGTTATCGACTGCTTCATTCAAGAATGGCATGGCTGTATGAACAATAGTCCGGTTTTAGCAGAATTAAAACATTTTAAATCAACATTTTCATATGAAACGTATTTAGATATTTTACCAGCTAATAACAGGTTTCAGTTGACAAGAATGCGAATAGCTGCCCATTCTTTAAGAATCCAAACTGGTCGGTATAGCAATAACAACACTCCGAGAAATGAGAGATATTGCCTGTATTGTAACTTAAATGAAATCGAAGATGTTTTCCATTTCATATGTATCTGTCCAGCTTACAAATCGCACAGACGTAAATACATCGACTCTTTTTACCACGAAAGACCGTCAGTTTATAAATTTGTATCTCTTTTTCCACAAATAATGAACACACTTTAAAGCAATTGGTTAACTATATACAAAATGCTCTCCGTGTGCGAGATTCCTTGGACGACACTTATTCTCAAAATGTCTAATTCACTATAAAGTATATCAAACTACTTCAAGTCGAAGAAATTGTATGTTCCCTTGTTTGTCTATCCTTTCCCAAACGCAACCTGGTTTTGACGTGCAGAAATTGTAGCAGAAAACATCGAGAGAAATAAGAAAGTTGTATCAACTAACAATTCCTGCTTTACCCCCGATGTTTTCAATGCCGAAGCACACTTACTTACTATCTTTGGTATAAATAGTATATTCTGCTGTCCATTTAAAATGTGACAATCTGAAATTTTGCCGTTTGGGAAAGGATATACAATTCATAAAGATATATGACTTTTTGATTGTTCAAATGTATGTCTATTTCATGTAACCCAAATATTTTTGTTATTGTATATCACTCTCACGTGACTATATTACTTTTTGTTTATGCATTTCTGTATGGCTATGTACTTTATGTACTTGTCAAGTAATAAAAATTCTTTTCTGTTCTGTTCTGTTCTGTTCTGTTCTATAACGAGAAATGCCTAATGAAAGCTATTTGAAAGAAGAACTTAGAAGTCTAAATGCAGGACATAGATTCTCTAAAAAATGTATCATGCGTAGAAAATATTCAACTTTTCCTGAAAGAGACATTACAATAGCCATTTCATTTTCAAAATCATACTTGAAGCATAGGCGTAGGAAGTTTTATAATATTGGGGCGGGGGCAAATGTTAAATTGGATGGAAATATGGGTGTATTATTGGGGGCCATAGGGGGGGGGGGCAGGCCCATTTTCTAAATTATTAGGGGGATGGCACCCTACCCCCTCTTTCTACACCTTTGTGAAGCCAAGATTAGTTATTGAAATGCGTTTAAAATTGAAATGCAACCAGTTGTTGCTTAGCCTATGAGCAAAAAGAAAACTTTCAAACGTTTAAAGTTGAACTTGAAAGACAAGTTTCTATGACTAGTCAAATGGTAAAAAGGACACAATCAAAACTAAATTGGAAGTTATTGCATTTGTAACAATTTCGGATTTAAACCACTTTGGTTTCGGAAATTAATCTGGCTCTATAATTTGATGCAGAATTGAATAGATGGCGCGGGTAATATTATTGACGCGCCTATTCCGAGTTCAAATGGAAGAAATTACTGAAATTATGGGCATAGTCCGGGTTACTTTTATTGTCTGAATTAATTGGAAAAGAATGCTTGCGACCCTTGTCTATAATGCGATGATTATTATTAATCCCATATAAAAACCGACATGGAAATGTGTTATATTCAGTGGCTACCTTAAGAAGTACTTTTGCAGTAAATGTATTTCTGTGAATTCATTTTTTTTCTGTCATACATCAGAATAGGCATTTAGGTAGAGTTTGATCAGATATTAAATTTGCACTAATTGAATATCAATGAATATGAATACTATAATCAACGTAGAATATAGGACCTCGTGGCGCAACGGTAGCGCGTCTGACTCCAGATCAGAAGGTTGCGTGTTCAAATCACGTCGGGGTCATTTTTTTATTATATTAAATAGTAAAACCGATACAAACATATTGTTTTAAAATCCAAATGTTTTCTACAGAAAATTAAATAAACAAATGAGTTTATTTAATTTTTTTCTCAAACATGCAAACTAGATGTAGCATATTTTACGTATTAATATAGGCCCATATGTAGGCTACGTTTCTCCATTTACCAAATTTATTTGGTACCCAGTCGAAGTGCAGGTAAACCCATGTATATGCAGGCTATTCTGGATCCAGATTGATCTCAAGCGTCATCGCTGGTGGTGAACTAAAACAATTTTCGCTACAACAAGGTATAGATATTTTGCGTTAAAACGTGAGTTTATAGATTTTTTCTAACGACAATGAACTTGTTCTAAAAGCAGACCGGGTTTGCCGTTTTGTATTGACAAACTGTCAGTGTTGTTATAAAATTTCGCAACTACGGCTTCGATAAAACCGTAGTTACGATATTTATAACAGCACCAACGGAATACATTGATCGCGAAAAAACGTCCCTCGCTTTGGCCGAGTTCACCACCAGTGGTCATGTACACAGTCTTTGCTAACATAGCCTGGTTCACATTTATTTCCTATACAGTATATGTATTTCAATGGCTTTATTCGTTTCAAAATGATACTTTTAAACATCTATTTTAGATTTCCACTGAAAAGGGCGGGACAAAATTTTCACTTCGACATAAGCGGTGATTCGAATGTCCAATGTCAAGATAACGAGTGTCATCTGAAGCCTTATTATCTATATATGCAGGGTCCTTACAGGGGTACTCCTCTATCGCAACATCGACAAAAGTGGTTTATCGACTTATCTTATGTCGCGTATCAGCTGTATCTTTATTTTTCTATATTTACAGGGGAAAGTGTTGATATGGAGATGTTATCACAGAAGGAGGGAAGAATTACAACTCTGGATGAACTACATATACCGGGCAACATGAATAACGGGTCCTTACAGGGATACTCCTCTATTGAAACTCCGATAAAAATGATGATACTACTTATCCGAGATCGAGATAATGAGTGTGATCTGTAGGTTTATTTTCTATATTTGCAGGGGAAAGTGTTGACATGGAAATGTTATCACAGGAGGAGGGAAGAACGACAACTGTGGATGAACCGCACATACCGGGCAACATGAATAACGGGCCCTTACAGGGATACTCGTCCATAGAGACTTTACTTATGAACATTCAGGGACTTTTGAAAGTGGCAGGAGAAAACGCTCGACAACAGGAACGGCAAATAGGTGGGTCAAAATATTATTAGCTAACGTTAAATCTACATGTATTGGTTAAAATCTAAGAGCATTCTCTGTTTTAAAGCTCACCACAGTTGACGTATAGCTTGAACAAAGTAGTACTTGTTCGAGGAGTACTTGTTCGAGGCACTATATCTGGTACCTGTAACCCACCCATTACGACGTCATGTTCATATCGTCGTTGTTAATGCAAAACATCGTATCTAAAAATATCTAAACACTTGCAAGAATTGTCTTGACAGGACACACAAGAAAATCGCAAAGATCGACAGATGAGGTTTTGCATTTACACCGAAGATATGCAAACCTCTCACGATACTGGAGATATTCTAACAAGCACAGTTTAATAGATCAGCTATAATAAGTCTTATTCTTATTATTGGAGGAGGATTTTACTTGATGTAAAAAAATAAGTGGACAGTAAATATGAATATTTCTTTGATATATTTGTAGCCGAACTCAAGTCAGAGATCATCGATGAGAAGAAAGCACGAGAAGATCTAGAGAAACAGATAAATGAGGAACGTAGACAAAAACGTAAGTATAATCGAAACTCGCTGTGTCGAAATCAGAGGAGCCGTCGGAATACCTCTACATATCCGGAGTTCGACTTGTCCGATTATGTTTAGTTTCGAGTAATATGACAACTGACTATTAATGTTACACATCAAGCTCATTCAAAATTGAAATATAGTAGGGAAAGGATAAAAATTGCTCGAACTGAGCAATTTCTATCCTTTTCCTACTATATTTCAATGGCTATCTTTATTTCGAGATTGTTTTCCTTTGGAATTATTGATATCCATTCACGAGGACGGCACCAGATTTTAACTTCGACTTTAACAGAAATTCGACTCATCCGATGCCGAGATTACAAATGTCGACTTATATTATATCAAAGTCAAGAATACACGTAATTATTATGGGTTTCAAACCGAAAAAATAGCACCGTTCATAAGAAAAACCTACTATTAAAATACGAGTTGTTTTCAATCTTTACCCTACAGAGCATGTGAACTCGTATAATTATCATCTACTTAGTGGATTTGATAACCTTCTCCCAAAACTTACGGCTACAGCTTAAACGTCAAAAATGAAAGAAGCTTGAAAGAACATTGAAAGTACATAATACCATTAGCAAGTACTGATAATTGCCATTTACATTTTTGTCACAATGCTTTCCATGTTCATGTTATATTATGAACAAAAAAAAAGAAACTTTCACCGAGCTTGAATGAAGATATCTCTTTCCCGAACTTGAAACTAGAAGTTTACATTGAATAAACATGTTGGACTTTTATATGGTGATAACATAACCCATTTTGTAATTATTGTGTATATATGTTTTCATCCAGGGGGTACCCTTGAATAAAAGGGAACATTTTTTGCGAAAGTTTCTTTTTTGGTTCAAAGTGTACCAATTATATTAATATATAGGCAATATTTCATTTTCAAATGCTTGAGCCAGATGGCTTTGGACCTGTCCATCATCTGCAGTAATCTTTAGAATGCTAAATGAATATATAGGATTTGCCAGGATATATTTATCATATTGGAAAGTTATATGGACTTTCAATGACTGTTCATGTAAGCATCTTTTTTCACAGATATTTTACAAAAGCGTCTAAAGAAAGAGCGGCGAGCACGTAGACCCACAGATGACCTGTCTGATCCCAATGACGCCCGATCTCAGTCTACACTTAAACACGACACACAGTCTCATCTCATCCCAGATACCAGAAAACAGACACCCACAGGTAACTTATATGATATTTCCTAATTCTTTCCCAAATGACAAAAATTTGGGCAGGCTCAATATGAATGCGGATACAGATGACAAAGTGTGTGTAAACCAATACGAATGTGTATAATTCAGCGCAGAAAATACTGAGGCAAAAGGAGAAAAGGTTAATTATCAGCTTTTTTTCTTTTGCATCCATGTTTTCCCGGGTCTTTGTATTTGGTTGGGGAACTTCAAAATCAGGTCTTGTTTTGGGGAGAAGATTAACGGGTAAAGCTCTCGTACATTTATGATAAAAAAGACATATTTTAGCTTCTGTGAGTGTAAGCAAGATTCAAAATATAAATTGACCGTCCCTCAGAGTGCTTCTAACAGTGACTTAAATATTGAATTTTATTTGCCATATTCCAAAATACAGTCAGATCTAGATAGTCGAATTTAGAATCCATCAACAAATGGAAGTATACATTCTAGTTAGGTCTCGTTTGAATTATTTCTGTACAGGATTATCATTTTGAAAAATTGCAACAACGATAATTTCTCTTTTTCAGATGACGACAGATCTGACCGTTTCCCCACCACACCAAGCGGACCGGAACTTGAAAGTCCGGTACAACCCGGGAACTATCAGCCCGTCTGACTACAGTCGCCATTTTCCGGATAAAATAAGACGACATCAACCAACTAGGGATGATAACTCGTACCTATGAACGATGTCCTATGTGAATTTAGTTGTTCTGATTCCCCTTGATTACCGATTTACTGCATAAGATTGTGACATTTTCCAAGTTGTTGTTACTTGTTAGCTGCTACAATGTGCGAACAACTGTAAATGGGATTACTATTCCTGTCGGTATGTGTCTTTTATTAAGAACATAAATTCAACAAAGACAATGATAGATAATACGGGATATGAGATAGTGAAACTAAGCGATCGATGTTTTTATCAATAAATCGATCTGTGAATTACGCATGTATTTGAGGATAATTATGTATTATAATTATGAATGAATGTAAATATGTGTGTTTGGAGCAAGACAGGGCATTACAATGTTATCACACGATCGAAGTTCTAGCTCAATTGTAGGCCTAAAACTTCTCAAGCGCGCCACGGGGAAATTTTGAGGAATTAAGCCATTCCATCCATCATTAGATACTAAACACTTCATTCTTCTTAGTGTTTCACCCGTGGTAACTGAAATTGGGGAGGGTCTCCCTCATCAATTTTCGTTGATACGAGTGATTTCCGGATATTGGTGTGGGTATACGTATTAGAGGTTGCATAGTAGATTCTACGCTAAATAAACATGCAAATGCACGCAGGGTATCGAATGTTTATATTGCGTAGAGTCTACTATACATACACTCTTCTAACTTAGTGTTCGCTGGAGGTTCATTGGAGACGTTGGGCGTGGTTATGTATAGTACGTCACATAAACTAACCGACAGTCTCGTTTATGCGAAATATAGCGGTGAAATCGTAAAATTCACTGCAATTTAATTGGTCCAAAAAGTAGGTCGAACACTTAAGTCGTCAATTTCCGTTGCCATGGACAACGCTTGAAGATTTATGAAGTGTTTGGTATCTATTGATGGAAGGAAAACGTAAAATCAAAGAAAGTGCATACTGGTAAACATGAACATGTAAACAGTGAATGTAGTCGTAATTACAAGAGTTTTCTTGTTAAGCCACAGAGTTTCCCTCGCAAGTGTGGTGGTAAATCTTATTTATGTATTGTGATTATACTGTTAATTGTCAAACCCGACCTACTTGTTTGTAAGTCAATCATTGTCATACTGTAGTCTATTTTCTAAATATTGATTAAGGTAAGTTTGGACTCGGGGGGTACTTTTTAACCGCCCAATGAATTTCTTTTATTTTCACATATGTTGTGAAATAACATTTCTTGAACAAAATATCAAAAAATCGGGGTAGGTTTCTTCGTTCGTTTTCGTGTCAGAGTTATCTGCCCTTGACTAGTAATGGTCAATTTTCGCAAAATTACCTGTATGATTAAAAAGTCATGTAGCAAGTTATTCTGAATGGATATTTTCACATGTTATATCAATTTAGAGACATAACATATTCACAAAAGCGATGATATGATTGAAAGATTTTTTTTTCAAATCCTTTCCTAGAAAAAATAATGGAAAAAGTTGAAAAATCGTAGTTTTTGCACTCATTTCTGGCAAAATTTTGCAACTTTTTTTCGATTTTCAAAAAAATTCCTCAATGAATTTGTTTTGTTTTTGGATATGTTAGAGGTGATACAAAGAGGGTTTTTTGCTGGAAAAATCAACATACATTTCCACGTGAATAAGAGAGCTAATTAATGCCAAATTTGGGGTCAAAATCATCAAAAACACTGTTTTGCTACATATGCTGTATTTTTAATGTAATTAAAAAAATCCTTAAGATGCTGGTTTGATCGATAAAAATTAGTCAAATTTGTTAAAATGGCAGGCTTAGGTTTTCGCATTGTTGTTAAACAGCAACAGGATTTAAGTTCAATGTTACCCCACCCACCCACTGCCACTGTGTATTAGATTACCCTGTAAACACAAAATTCTATACTGAAATACTTTTAGAAACTTAGTTTGGTATATAAAAAATATCATTCTCCAAAGAATCGGACACTTTCATTGTATAAATTTCATTTTGTTTCATTTTTCTAACTATTTTGGAAACTTTTAAATAAAAAAACTTTGTTGTTTTTTTGTAAATGCCTTTATTTTGAACACTCTATCATTATATTATGGTGAAAACGATTTATTTATCAATTTTCAAAGCAAAATGAAACTTGAATACTCTAGCGTTTTCATGAACAAAGGCCATTTTCGGTATTTCAGTCAGTAACAGTCGAACATTTGGCATAAGACTCCGCAAAATAAACATTCATAATTGGACTTCCGGTTTCAAATTCGTCCAAATTTTTCGCAACTTTTCTCGACCCATAACATTGATCGCGACTAGTCTTGCTTCAGCCTACAAATACAACAGATGTTTGCCGCCGACAGACAATTCAACAGTTTCACCATAGAAAAGACTAAACAGACGTGAAATTCATGTTTTCGCTTTAAATCGTCAAGGAAAAGTAGACTAGAAATGATCAAATGAGATCGAGAATCGACGAGCACGCTTTGGTTTTGGACCAAATCCAACACACGAGAATGAAGAAAACATGAAAAATCTTGTACTGCGTTGTCCTCTATGAGCTCCGGATGGTCTTCAAATTGTTGTTATCTCGAGAAATTGGTGAATTTTGGGATGAGACTTTTGTCAGAACCCACTATCCAAAGCTATGTCCAGATTCATTGGAAGGCCTCATTGGGAATGGCTCTGTGTTGTTTATCCATAGAAGATCAAATGCACATTTTCGTCCAACAGAAAGAAACTAAACCTGGCATCTATCGGTCTCGTGGTGAACAGTGTTGTTTGTGTAAAATTGAGTGCTGACAACAACTTTCATTCTTAGACAGCTAATCAATAGACAGGATTGAGGAAGACATTAATGATATTTGAGGCGACATGTTTTATACATAGGCACTTGGGTTCAGGAATTTTAACAACTTACAAGAAATATAGTCCTATATATAAATATTTATATATAGGACTAGATCTATATTTCTTGTAAGTTGTGAAAATTCCTGAACCCAAGTGCCTATGGTTTTATAGTGTGACCTAGTTGCGATATCGTAGCTACAATCTTGATTATGGGTATAATGGTTGGTGAAACCGAGATCAAACTTCAAAAATGTTGCGGTTACATTATTGCAACTAAGTGTGACCCTGTGTGAACAAAAAAAATGATATCTGCAAATGCATAGATCTATAGAAAGGAACATGAATATGGTTCGAGTTCATCAAGTAACCCTTTACATATTTTCGGACAAACAACAGTATTTTTTGTGGTATTCGAAAACTTGCAACTGCAACTTGATTGAAGCCGCAGCTGCGAGATTTTGTAACAACACCAACGATTTATCGATATACATTTACTCTTCACCAATTTATTTTCATTCATTGCAGACCCGTAGGAAGCACTTTCATATTGGAGGGGCTAAAGCCTTTGTCCTGAATATGGGGGGGGGGGGGGGGGGGGGGGGGGGGGCTAATTGGGATTTTCCCAAATTTTTCAGTGTTAAATTAAGAAAATTCGACATTTTTGGCCAACATTGGGGGGGGCTTAGTCCCCCCTGTTCCTACGGGCCTGCATTGCAGATGCATTTGTTTGTAATTCGAAACTTGATTTTTGGCTTTGTCCTTTCCAAGATGACAAAATTTCATGTAATTTATCAAGACTCTTTAATCTGTTTGCATTTTTGACAAATTAGCTCTGGTCCCTTTAACCCTTTCCCAAACAAGACCTGGTTTTGACGTCCCTATTAAAAAGGGTTTGGGAAAATACTGAGACAAAAGAAGAAAATGCTGATTATCTACTTTTGTCGCAATATTCTAGAGCTACATGTTACACAAAACTTATCTTTATCAACATATGTTTTGTTTTCTGCAGAAGATTTCAATTTGGACCGCCCTAAATTTTTGTTGTTTGGAAAAGGGTTAACCCATTACCACACAGTGACTCTTTTTGACTCCCCTCAAGGGCCACAAGAAACTTGCTTTGGAAAACATAGTGGAAAATGAAGAAATTGCTTTTGACAAGGAATTTCTTCATTTTGCCACAATATTTTCCATACAAAATGATTGAAATACATATTTTTTCATTCATTTTTAGTTGTCGTCTGCAACATCTTTGAATTTGGACAAGTCAAAATTTTGTCGTTCGGTAATGGGTTTAGACATGTGACCTGTCACGCTAAAAGGGACCTTTTGATATGTCCCTTACCTAAAACAAAATTTCGAGTAATTTAAAAGACTCAGCAGAGGTCATTCAACCAGATGCTGTCTTTTGAAAATTGGGTTTGTATTGTAAGATAGGATTTAAATATTCTATGTTCCGAAAAATATATAAGTTTTAAACTTCCTACCAGAACCAGTCTATGCAGACTGACTCTGGCCAATATGTTGTACACTTCCAAGGTCCCTTTTAGCGTGACAGGTCACATGTAAGCAGGAAGTTTGTCCATTATGGCTAATAAAAAAATTCAAGAGAAAGCTCTGATTGAAATATACATTTTCTTCTTTTCCTTCAAATTCAATGTTTTGTTTAATCCCCTAAATAGGGCTGTCAGGGTGTTGTTGTTTTTTAGAACTAGCTGGATATGTTGTCCCTGAATGTTAATCTTTTTTAGCCTTTTCCCAAACAAGACCTGGTTTTGATGGAAAGAATATTTGAGGAAACTTTGAGAAAAAAGAAGAAAAAGATGATCAACATTTTCTTCTCTTCCCTCAATATTTTCTGGACAATTATGTACTAAAATCCTATGTTACCAGCATTATCACCACAACATCCTCTCTGAGCTACCGGTTGCTCTCCTAAATAGATTACCCAGTCATTGTTGGAAGACAATGTCTGAGACAATATTTGCCGAAACGGGGGATTGAACAAGGGACTTCATGATTGAGAGTCTGAGGCGATACCAAATAAACTTTTTTCAAATGGCAGAATTTTGGACTGTTCCAGTCTTCTAGTCTCAAGATGCTGCACAGGCGACAAAATCTACGATGATTAACCCATTCCCAAACGATGAAATTTTGGGCTGTTCAAAATTTAATTGACTTTGCAGACGACAAAACCAGACAGGAATTTGCTATAACATTAGTTCTCATAAAAAAAATTAAGACAATAAGAGAAAATGATGATTATCAGCAATTTCTTCTTTTGTCTCTATAATTTTTTCCATGAGGGATGTCAAAAATGTTTTTTGTTTGGGAAAGGGTTGCAAGATTTGTTTCAATATAGCTCAGATGATATGAACCCATTATCAGATGGCAAAATAATAGACTTCCAAATTAAAAGGTGTTGGAGACGACAATATCATATACATGCAATTTAACATTTTTTGTTCTTTCATGGTAGAAAACAATTGTGAAAGAATAAATTGCTTGTCACAAGCAATTTCTTCATTTTCCAAAGTGTTTTTCAGAGATTTAATCTTGTTGGGCGTCAAAAGGCGTCACTGTGGTATTGGGTTAAGGCAAAAGGAGAAAATGCTGACTGCAGTCACTGCACCAATTGAAATACTCTCCATACAGCTCTTTTTGATCAATTTATAGCGGACAAGAATTGACCTGGCAGAGCATTCCATTCGATTAACATGGGCTGCTCTGCCAGGTCATTTATCGTGAGGTACCCGGTATACCTGTAGTCAGGTCATTGATTCGGTCATTTTAACAACATGTTTACCTTATTAACACTTTTCCAAACAGCAAGATTTTAACATACTCAAAATTTAAAGCTTAAGGTATTGCAATGACATGATAAGTGATATCAAAAGTAGAAAATGTGCTTGTAATATTACAGAAAAGATTAAAGCAAAAGGAGAAATTGCTGCTTATCAGCATTTTGTTCTTTTGTCTCAATCTTTCCCCATGCTTTTTCCTGTAAGGGAAATCAAATCAAGGTCTTTTTTAGCTCACCTGAGCAACATGCTCAAGGTGAGCTTTTGTGATCACCCTGTGTCCGGCGTGCGTCGTGCGTCGTGCATCGTGCGTTGTGCGTCGGAAGTCGTCAACAATTTCTTTAAACATCTTCTCCTCCTTAACCACTGGGCCAATCCTAACCAAACTTGGCAGGCATGTTCCCTGGGTGACCCTTTTCAAAACTTGTTTTCAGATTTTTGATTCGTCAAAAAATGTGGGCGTGGCAGGGCGGGGCTTATCAGACTTAGAGAAATTGTTAAATAATTCTTCAAAAATCTTCTTCTCCTTAACCATTGAGTCAATTTCTACCAAAGTTGGCAGAAATGTTCCTTTGGTGACCCTTTGCAAAACTTGTTTTCAAATTTTTGATTCGTCAAAAAAT
Source organism: Fragum sueziense (assembly GCA_963680895.1). NCBI lineage: Eukaryota > Metazoa > Mollusca > Bivalvia > Cardiida > Cardiidae > Fragum > Fragum sueziense. The sequence goes on from OY804596.1 coordinate 15,185,827, forward strand.
GTGGGCGTAGCAGGGCGGGGCTTATCAGACTTAGAGAAATTGTTAAATTATTCTTCAAAAATCTTCTTTTCCTTAACCATTGAGTCAATTTCTACCAAAGTTGGCAGAAATGTTCCTTGGGTGACCCTTTTCAAAACTTGTTTTCAAATTTTTGATTCGTCAAAAAATGTGGGTGTGGCAGGGCGGGGCTTATCAGACTTAGAGAAATTGTTAAATAATTCTTCAAAAATCTTCTTCTCCTTAACCATTGAGTCGAGTTTTACCAAAATTGGCAGAGATGTTCCTTTGGTGACCCTTTTCAAAACTTGTTTTCAAATTTTTGATTCGTCAAAAAATGTGGGCGTGGCAGGGCGGGGCTTATCAGACTTAGAGAAATTATTAAATAATTCTTCAAAAATCTTCTTCTCCTTAACCATCATGTCAATTTTTACCAAAGTTGGCAGAAATGTTCCTTGGGTGACCCTTTTCAAAACTTGTTTTCAAATTTTTGATTCGTCAAAAAATGTGGGCGTGGCAGAGCGGGGCTTATCAGAATTTGAGAAATTGTTAAATAATTCTTTAAAAATCAAATGTTTATCCAATTTGTACCAATATTGGCTGGAATGTTTCTTGAGTGACTGTCTTCACTGTGTGTCGAGAAATTTTTGATTCGTCAAAAAATGAGGGCATGGCAGGGCGGGGCTTATCAGACTTAGAGAAATTGTTACATAATTCTTCAAAAATCTTCTTTTCCTTAACCAATGAGTCAATTTTTACCAAACTTGGCAGAAATGTTCCTTTGGTGACCCTTTGCAAAACTTGTTTTCAAATTTTTGATTCGTCAAAAAATGTGGGCAGGCAGGGCGGGGCTTATCAGACTTAGAGAAATCATGAAAAAAATCTTTAAAAATCAACCATTGGTCAAATTTGAAGTAAACTTGGCAGATCTGTTTCTTGAGTGACTGTTTTCAATGTGTGTTCATGAATTTTTTATTTGTCAAAAAATGTAGGCATGGCAGGGCGGGGCTTATCAGACTTGGAGAAATCATTAAACAATTCTTTGAAAATTTTCTTCTCCTTAACCGTTGGACCAAACTATACCAAATTGTTGAGGAATGTTCCTTAAGTACCCCTTTTTATTTTTATTACAAATTTCTGATTCGTAAAAAATGTGGACATGGCAGGGCGGGACTTATTCGACTAGGAGAAATGATAAGAAAAATCAACTGTTGGGCCAATTTGTACCAGGGATGTTGCTTGAGTGACTCTTTGTAACAATAATATTGTTTGTGAATTTTTGATTTGTTAAAAAAAATGAGTGTGGCAGGGTAGGGCTTATCAGACTTAAAAAAGTTGTACAGAAATTCTTCAAAAATCAATTATGGGGCCAATTTAAACCAAGTATAGCAAAATGCTCATTGAGTTACTCTTTTCAAACACTTTGTTGTAAATTTTTGACAGGTTAATAAATGTTGATGAGGCAAGGAGGGGCTTAAAATATTAAGCATATTAATGCTTGTAATGTATCATTCTGATGTTTCAAAATTTAATTGTAAAAGTTAAATCTTGGTTATAAAAATCAAACTGGAACAGCACATGATATTCAATATTTAAGATGTCACTACATCACGGGTGGTAAACAGAGAAACTAGCTCCAAAAAGAGTCAACGGTATTTTGTTTCCTCGTGATATCCGGCCTTTACCGAGGTAGTTGCATAGAGCGAAAATCTGTAAACAAAGGTAGGTCACGGACACATTTTTCTACAATTATTTCTTTTACAACGAGTTATTGAAAAATCCGGCGATGCTGTAATATGAAGAAATGGTCAAAGTTTATTATGCACGAGAATATACGGTGTTAGTAAGCAGAGTTTGAACACAATCGTTGAAAAACATTTCAAAACCGAAAATTCAGAAGTTTTTACTTTCGATTTTGAAATGTTTTTCAACGATTGTATTCAAACCCTGCTACTAATATCGTATGTTCTCGTGCACAACAAACTTCAACCATTTCTTCATATTACAGCATCGCCAGATTTCTCAAAAACTTGCTATAAAAGAAATAATTTTAGAAAATGTGTGAAATATTCGCTCTATGCAACTACCTCTTTTAGGAGCTAGTTTCTCTGTTTACCACCCGTGTACATGCAATATGATTGAATACTAATGTGACTTCATTGCATTCATTGGAAATTATGAAACTTTATTAACAATAATTTGATATGACTTATATATTTGTTCACAACAAAATTTATATCATACACAATCAAATACAGGAAGAACTCAGGTGAGCGATATCAGTGCCTTTCAGGCACTCTTGTTTGTGGAAAGAGTTAATAAGTATCATTGTCGTTATTCAGCATCCAATGGAACTACTTGTACGGTGATCACGCAATTGGTCACACATCAAGTTTTCAATTATCTAATTAACCCCTTACCAAACAACAAAATTTTAAGCTTGTCCAAACTCAATGATATTCTAGACAACAATTTCAAGAAAATTGAATTTCACATGTTTTGGTCTTTTAGGGAGAAAATATTGTGGGAAATGAAGAAATTGCTTGTCACAAACAATTCCATCATTATCCACAATGTTTTCCTAAGTCATTACCTTGTAAGGAGTCAAAAAGAGACATTGCATTTGAATAGGGTAAGGGGGTGAATCAGTACAGTGCCTCTAGAATGAATGCAGCATAGACAGGCCATGCTTTGCTCCAGACAATTTTCCTAGTGGGGGTCATGTTTTCAAGGGGCTCGACTGCATTGGTGCAGGAAAAATTAATTTACTGAAATCCACTTTGATAAGCCTTTTGTTTTACAAGTTTGAGGGGGCCAGGCCCCATCCAATGATCTGCACATGCAGGTATCAATCAAAATCTTAATCTGACAACTTTGTTTTTCATGCAAACAAACTAGAGGCACTGAATACACTCTTTGAACCAACATCCACAGAGTGAAACAACTAACACAAGTCATAAATCAGTTTAAGAACTTTATTCATCATATCATCATCAGTCAATGCTTACAAATTATACCGGTATAAAACCAATTAAAAATACTGATTACAAAAGTGACAAATGAAAGAGACTAGTATTGTAAACTTTATTTTAAATTGGGAATTTGGCCAATCAAATTTCAATGAATAATTGCAAGTTGCTGACTTGCTAGGAAATTCAATGCAAATGAATATCAAGCAGACATATGATTATGCATTATGGATCACAGCTTTAAATGGCGGTCCCCCATGGCATTGACCGAAAAAGGCGAAAATTATATTTTGACTATAAATTTAGTGTAATGTTACTTATTTACTACAATTTAAGCCATAACAATAAACATGGGCTTGGACCCCCCCCCCCCCCCCCCACCACACCCCTGGAAAAAAATCTTGGGCTTGGACCCCCCCCCCCCCCGGAAAAAAATCCTGGATCCGTCCTTGCAAAATATTCAATTTCCATAAAACCCAGTGTTGTAGGTAGATCTAATTGATCTGAATCATCTCTCGGAATAATTTAACCTTTTCCCAAACGGCAAACTTTTAGGGCATCCTAATTTGAAAGCTGATGCAGACGACAAAATGGGTGTTGATAAAGACAGGATCTGTGTGTAATATGGTATAGAAAAGATTGAGGCAAAAGGAAAAATTGCTGATTATCAACAATTTCTTCCAAAGCTTTTACCATTGGGGACGTCAAAACCTGGCCCCGGTTTCTCGAAAAAACTTAAGTATCTTCTCATGCTCAAATCTGAGCATCGTGCTCAAATCGCACGAAAACCACGTGAACTTCAATTGAATACCAATCAACGTTGATTGGTATTGAATAGAAGTTGAGCATGAACTCATGAGAATATACTTAAGTTTTTTCGAGAAACCGGGGCCTGGTCTTGTTTGGGAGAGGGTTAAATCAGTACCCACAACATATGGTTTGGGATCGCAATAAATATTTAGAATGCCTTAATCAACTCTTATTTGTAGCTCTTTAACCCTTTCCCGAACAAGACACGGTTTTGACGTCCCTAACTGAATAGGCTTGGGAAACCATTGAGGCAAAAGAAGAAACTAAATGATCACCAGCAGTTTCTCCTTTTGTCTCAGTGTTTTCTATGCTATATCATACATAAATTTAATCATAATTAACTTCATTTTGCTGTCTTTTATCAGCTTTTGAATTTGACCACCCTAAAAATTCGTCGTTCTGGAAAGGGTTAGTGTAAAAAAAAAATAATAATAATCGCTTGCCGTTGTTGACGAGTCACTAATAAACACAAAGTGAAACAAGAGTTGAAGACCTGTTTTATTATTATTATTATTATTATTTAATTATAAATAATAAAAACGGGTCTTCAACTCTTGTTTCACTTTGTTTTTGGTAGACTTTCTTTTTAAAAAAAAAAACACACCACAAATAGTGTGGTTACAGTCTCGTGTTGAAAATACTGTCTCTGTCTGATTCTATGTAAAAACGAGTAATTTACAAACGGCATTTTCAGCCTAAATAACACATTAAATCGCCAAAAAGTGTGTAAAAACTTAAAGCTAAATAGTTATATTTTATTATGATAAAATGTTTTTACCGTTATACACCTTCTTTTCGTGTTAAATCTCTATTTTAAAAAGTGGGTCAACTCTGCGTTTCTTTGTTTGAACTCGGTCGTTACCTTAGAAGGACGCGTGGGTATGTGTGATAAAATTGCTTTGGCACTGTCATTTCTCAACGGATTTTCATAAATCTTATATCAAATTAAAGAGGGAAAATAGATCTATTCACCTGTGTATGTTAATACGAAAAACCGATGAATTATGAGTCGATGATTAGGTATTCAAAATAGGTCATTTTACTCGGCTTCAAATGGCAAGAACTATGCGGCAGAAAAGCCTAGAAAAGCCTATATATGTTCTTCAACATCCTATCTATTCAAATAATAAAACATCTTGTGCTTTTAGCTTAGCGCATTCAAGCGCAAAGGCTTTAACCATGGGAAGTGTTTTTCAATTCCCCGTGATTTATCGATAATTTCTGTCTAAACTCCATTCATCCTAAATTTATTCATAAATGTTGACGACAGTGACTCAAAGAACATTCTTGCAAAGTTTGGTTGAAATTGGCCGAATGGTTGATTTGTTAAGAATGATATCATGATTTCTCAAAGTTCGATAAGCCTTGCCCTGCCACGCCCATATTTTTGTCGAATCAAAAAATCGCGAATATTCTTTAAATATGGTCATCCAAGGAACATTCCTGTAAAGTTTTGTCAAAATCGGCCCAATGGTTAAGTAGTAGAAGGTGTTTCAAGGAATTATGGGCGAACAGACGGACGGACGGACGGTAAGTGACCACAACAGCTCATCTTGAGCACTTCGTGCTCAGTCCAAAGGGATTTACAAAATCGGCGTTTCTCATGGGCTTCCTAAACATCCATTTAACCCTTTCCCAAACAGTAAAACTTTTTGATCATCCAACTCGAAAGCTGTGACAGGCGACAGAATGTGTGTAAAAGAAAATAAGATTCTTTCGCCTCAATCTTTTCATATTCAATAAAATCCGTTCAGGACGTCAAAACCAGGTCTAATCAGGTCTTGTTCGGGAAAGGGTGAGGCAGCCAAAATTAGATTGAATTTAGAGGTTGCAAAATGGACATGTTCAAATGTATGGTGCTCTTTTTGGTCAATGTTTTGAAAGCCTATTTCTTCACGAACCAGAGATATAATGTTAATAATCGATCACTTTAAATTTTGAATTTTTTTTTTTTTTTTTTTTTTTTTGTTTGAAATTCCTATTTTTTATGTCGTAAAATCTTGTTTTTATCGGAGGCAATGACACGGAAATGATATGCGCACAACGAAGCGCAGAAAATATTTACGCAAAGGGAGGAAATGTTGGTTATCGGCATGTTCTTTTTTTGTCTCAATGTTTTCCAAAACCTTTTCATATATGATTGTGAAAATCATGTCTTGTTCGGGGAAGGGTTGAAATAATGTAACATATATTTATATAATTGTTGTTGAGTAGAAATTGAAGAACTAAATTGTTTGGTAGAATAATTTCATCCTTTGTAAAACTTCAAAGGGGTGTAACTATTTTATTAAATGTCCGATTTTAAAAACGTAAGCAGTTTTGAGTTCCTCTCATTCAGACCTTGGAGATGATATATAATGTGTTGAAGTTCTTAGAAAAATAAGCAATAACGTGGTTCGGCAGAATTATCTCCCCTTTGTAAAAATCTGAATAAGCATTATTCCATAACGCAATGTCCGATTTTCACAATTCAACCAGTTTTGTGTTTCTCTCAATATTCTCTGTAAGCTGGTATATATTTTGTAGGGGCTGGAATACTTTGGGGAAAAAGTGTGACCACCCTACCACAAATTCACTATCGTTTCCTATCGAAAAATCTGTAATCAGCTGTATTCTTGGTGATCTATGGTTTACATGTCCATGACTTGTAAATATTTTCTCGTCTATTAGTCCCGTGGTGACGGTATTTACGTAGTGGAAGCTGGTGGAAGTGGAAGTTCAACTCGAAGACTTCACTGTCACAGCTTTGCTCCGTCGAAACTGTCTCGTTTTAGGCCCGCCTCGTCGTAGTCTGGATATTTGATGACTCGTCAACAACGGCAAGCGATAATGCTCCATTTAATCGAAGATTTAAATGCGTTATGAAGTTCGTATCTTTCAACCGAAGGCAGAGAATAAAGAACAATCGACTTTCAACACTTTCAGTCGATAAATTGTCCGCCATTATTTTGTTTTTATTTCCGGTTATTTCCATCGACTGGTATACCTGGCCTAGTTACTAAATCCAGTCTACGTAGCCGTACAATAAACATTTGGTATGGTTCGACAGAAATGTCCGTGGTGTTCCAAATGAAAAGTCACGTGGGCGCTGTCCAAACTTTCCTTAAATACATGTATAATTGTTCATCAAATTGGTTAGTATTCAATCGTTTAAACATGTTTTCCGAAATAACACAATCCCAAATGTGAAGTCGTACCTTCGTTACCCGGGCATGATTTTTTTTGAAATTCTGAGTCACGTTATTATCCACCGTGATATATTGAGATGCAGACTGTTGTGGTTCCATCTTCAATTGCTACAATCGCTACATTTTAGCCCTTTCCCAAACGAATATATTTCAGGATGGAAGCTGCCGTAGACGGAAAATGGATATTACTTGAAGTGAATTTTTATAGTGATATGATAGAAAAAACATTGAGACAAAAGGAGAAAATGGTGAATATTAGCATTTTCCTCTTTTGCCCAAATGTCTTCCAAGTTTCAATTACCAGACACGTCAAAACCAGGGCCCGTATGAACAAAACCTCTAAGACAAATTTTAGTATAAATTTTCCGAACAAAATCTTAGAGGCTTTGTGCATATACGGACCCAGGCCTTGATTAGGAAAGGGATAAATCGCAGCACAGTGTCCATTTGAATGTTTCTTATGTGCTGGTTGCGGAATTTCAATAAGCTATGTCTCGCGCTATCAGTCACATTAAATAAAAGCCTTTATCTTCACACCTTAGATTAGTTTATTTGTTTAATAAGTGTAAAATTGGGTAAATCGAACAAATAAGTCGAGTCAAACACTCGTGGTCACTCTAAAACAAATACACCGAACCTCAGAAATCACGCACCACCTTTTCTTGTTTTATATCTTTTCAACAAAATCACTAATTTTGTTGACACCTTATTATTCAGTATCCGCCAGACACTAGGTATGCACACAACACACTCTTAAGCACAAAAACCATTCATCCGTGACGCAAGCCATCCGAACTTGGTAAACAAGTTTTCTGCAGGTGCCGCAGTATTGACCTCATGTACAAACAAACTAATCGGTTCATAGGGTACACACAGTCGGTGGCAGAAAGAAAACGCACAAACATTTCATCGGTCGTAAGTTTTTTATGCTTTAAACAATGCCAAGACTTTCCACTGACGAACGCAATCGTGCTATTGGGATGCTGCAGACAGTGATGACGTCACGGGCTATTGCGCACATGATGGATTTCATCACAAGACTATTGGTCGGTTTAGGTAATGTATCCAACAAACTGAAACAGTCCTGGACTGCCCAGGAAGAGATGTGCCAAAGGTCCCAACTGTAGCTCAAAACAGGTAAGCATAATAAAGTGCAATTTGCTATAGGGAGAGTGGAGACTCATGTCAAAGACCAGAATCCAAAATATGATCAGTTCCAAGCGTTGACGAATTACAGACTGTATTGCTGTGCATAGTGGTCACGCGCAGTACTGATTTTGTGACTTTCACTTTAGAGGGTAGTAACGTTTGCGCGCTCGTCAAGCTTGATTGCTTTTAGGTACATAAACAATTTTTTGACCAGAAACGAATAAATTGGCATCAGTTTGGGTTGCAGTTGTATATTTTGAAAACGTAACATAATAAAACAATTAGAGTGAAAAATGCAAGTGGTGCGTTATTTCTGAGGTTCAGTATAAATAGACTAATAGTTATGTAACTATCGCCTCCGATATGTAATTTCCGATTTATTGATTGGGCGGATCTAGACGGCGGTCGGGGTGGGTGCCCCCCCCCCCCTGCATTGGCCAAAAATCAAATTTCTGACTGTATAAAGTTACATATTTAACACATTAAAGCCACCATTCGCAACTTTTAAATCAGATTTAGTTCAAGTATCTAGCTGAGAGTTAATATTGAACTAGAAATCAAAAGGAATACAGTTGATACAGTTGCGCTCACAGTTACACAGCTCAGATCAAATGCATGATTTGGAGACCCCAAGTTAAAAGTCTAAAAGTCGAAATAAAAGTAATTGGACAAGAGTCCAAGACGTCAAGGAAAGAACTCCGGTAAGTATATACTTTTGAAAAATCAGACTTATAATGTGGTATCAATTTCCTCTATATCGACGCTTTTCAACATATACCTCGTATCTACATCTTTCAACAAGCTATAGGTACGAGGTTTTTGTTGAAAACCAACGATATAGATATTCAATCCAATATACATGACTGATTGTATATGTGATTTGGACAGAAAGAAAAGACAATTGCAAAGACATAGCTGTAAACGCATTTTATAATGAAAAATGGTCGACTTAAGATAGCAATATATGTGGAATTTCTGCTTTGGTCTTACATCTGGATTTTTTTTTTCACATACATATTTATTAGTTTGTGAAGCATTTTCATATTTCTACAGAACAAGGCCGCCACTTCGACATATGCAGTTATTGTTCGATTCAAACAGCGTTGACATAAATAGAAATACAGTTGACAGGTTATGTCTATATCGGATAACACGAGTTTCCGCTTAAGTCGAAGTGAAAATCTAGTCCCGTCCTCATCAATGGACATCAAATATTTAAAGCAAAATAGTTTAGACATAAATACAGCCAATGAAATTTAGTAGGTAAAGGATAGAAATTGCTCGTTTCGAGCTTGCTCGTTTCGAGCATTTTCTTTCCGTTTCCTGCTATATTTCGATAAAAATCGCACTTAATGGGTTTCAAAAATGGCCAATGTCAATTTTATCGAAACGGAAGAAAATCGGATGAGTCGACCTCCGGATATGTCGAGGTATTTTGACTGTCCCTCTGACTTCGACACAACGAGTGTTGACTGTAGATATATTTACGAGATCCGAGATCCATTCTAATTCTACCCCTTATTTAATGACATTTTTCATGTACATATCTGAAGAGCAATCGGCGCCTTCCATTCAATAATATTTAATATCACTGAAGTTTGGAACTATAAAGTACTCGAGGAAATCAAGAATTTTGAATATTAAATTGATAAGATGTAATTTATTGTAACTTTTATATGAGTTATTGAAATATTTTAATGTGAAGTGAGGAATTCATTTATTTAATCTGATGTACACTTGAAAGCTGTTAAAGTCAATTTCGAAATTTCCTATATTCTATATTTTGTATCACTGGGCGACCGGCTCTTCGAATATCGTCGCTTTTCAACAAAAAAAAACTTGTAACTGCAGCTTGTTTTATGCTGCAGTTACGACGTTTTTGTTGAAAAGCCAGGATAATTATGCTGTAGTTACATTGATGATGGTAGATCTGCAAAGTTTTGCCACTTGACAAGACATGTAGGTCTTTCATTTCGTTTTAGTATTATTTGTTCTTTAAATCGAAATGCACCAAAAAAGAAAAAGAAATGAATGATTGAAACTGTGGGTCGGTGCGCCCTTTTGGGTCGCATTTCATCTCTTTTTCAAAATATTTTATTTCCTTTTTCTGATTCAAATTTGATATCCTGGTCAAAGTAAAATTCAAAACAGTCCTTAAATAGGCTAATCTTTGCATATGTAGGCTACATTCTCTTTCAAAATCAAGGTCTTTTAAGTCTTCGTCACACCAACAACAGCCAAAACTAAAGGTTCACTAATTCCACGATTTAATAGATCTATATATTCTAATCGAAGAATCTAATCCTTTCCCAAACAAGAAAATATGTTTTGGGAAACATTTAGACAAAAGAAGAAAATGCTGATAATCAGCATTTTCTCCTTTTGCCTCAATGTTTTCTGAGCTATATTGCATTTTAAATCATTTCTTGTCAGCATCCATATTTGGTCTGCAGCGGCTTTCAAACTTGAACAGTCCAAGATTTTGCCGTTTGGGAAATGATTAAATCACGAACCTGTAGACCATTTGTTTTCCGAATGTTCGCGCCTCGTTCTTAAACATTTCTTCTACAAGATGTTCTGTTTATACAGCTTAGCAGATGAGAGTAAATTATTCTTACTTTGAAATACGGCTTTGTTATTCTACAACCAAACGTGCCATGTCAAAATACGGACGATTTGTATATAGATATGTATACAGAATCGAATCAATTTTAATTATTATTTCTATTTGTTTGTATTATTTATAGTTACAGTGACGTCAGAGGAAGAAATATTTCACGAGCAAGGTTTTGCTGCCAACTTTTGAAGGTTTCTGAATGGAAAAACCTCCTAATTTAATTAAAGTACTGAAAGTACTATTGGGAAGCAAATTTGTTAATAATTTAGGCTGTCCAGAAGTAGAGTACTATGATAAGGTACTTTGATTATCCATTTGAATACTTTGAATACTTTTATTCGTAGAGTACTTTGATTAAGTACTTTGATTATCCATTTGAATACCGTGAATACTTTGATTCCGTGTATCTATTTATAGCTTTGAATATATATTTCATAGTTCAGTAAACTTGACTGACCCATTTACAAGGAAGGTCATTGGACTGATCTTTGAACCATAATAAAGCAAATTACTACGTCGGTCTTTTCTTCTCTTATAGGGACATGATTCATTGAATGTTTCATTTTCAATTACACAATTCAGTATCTACATGTATATAATAACTTCAGACTTCTATATTGAATATTCGAATGACTGTTACCTCTTTTGATAGAACTATTTATAGTGAGGAGGACCGGAAGATGTTGTGTGGTTTGCACAGAATGGTAAAGTGCAGAGAAAGGCGGCTGCAAAGAGAAGCAAATTTTGCAAACTTTGCTTCCCAAAAACACTTGTTAACATTATCCCAAGTGCAAAGTGTTACACACGTCTTTAAACGATATCTTGGGATATTTTGGACACCATATAAGGCGAGATAAGTCTGCAAACAGATGAAGTCTGCTATGGAATCTTACAGCACTTCTTCAGTCCCTAACCTAGGGATTATAATGATGCTATGCAAGAGGCCAATGACATTAATCCGAGACAGTACATTATACACCAGATAACGGTTTCTCGAAAAAACTTAGTATATTCTCATGCTCAAATCTGAGCACCGTGCTCAAATCGCACGAAATCCACGTGAACTTCAATCGAATACCCTTCAACGTTGGGGAGTATTCCTTTGAAGTTGAGCATGTTCTCATGAGTAAATACTTAAGTTTTTTCGAGAAACCGGGGCCAGGACCGGTTTCTCGAAAAAACTTAAGTACGTTCCCATGCTCAAATCTGAGCACCGTGCTCAAATCGCACGAAATCCACGTGAACTTCAATCGAGTCCCTTCAACGTTGGGAGTATTCCTTTGAAGTTGAGCATGTTCTCATGAGAATAAACTTCAGTTTTTTTTTCTCGAGAAACCGGGGCCAGAGCTCGGTTGTGTAAACGCTGGTTAGCGCTAACCAAGTGGTTAAAGATCTCTTTTGGTTAAAATTACCTGTGCTGTAATAAGGAAATTTAACCAAAACAGGTATTTATTATATTAACTATTTGGTTAGCGCTGACCAAACTTTATACAATCGGACCCTGCTAGTAAACGACTGGGATTTTATCCGTTAAAAAGAGATGTTTACAATAATATTTAATTGCTGATAATTTGTGTAAAGTTTTGATCTTATTCAATTGAAATTAACGAACGTTTGAAGGACAACGAATTTGCTAACGGACGAACGCGGGCGACCAGCCAATGAGATAATTTGACGTTTCAACATTTGGAGTGTATTCAAAGTGCGCGAAACAACGTCACGAACTATCATGTAGCAAAGATCATGTAAACGGGCTATTATTGCATTTAGACAAGCATGAATCTAAACCAGTTTGTGTCTTTCTGTTGCAGTTGCTACAGCTCTAAAAGACTCTACCAATGAACAAAATGGATCTTGATCAGACTGCGTGTATACGCAGTCTGATCTGGATACATGTTTGTCTCAAATATTATTTTTCCAGCTTCGGGATCATTTTATTATCATACATGTCTTAATTGAAATGACAATGACCATAATCTTCTGTTATCACTTTCCCACAATAACGCGGTAACGGGAGAAGCGAGATAACTCTTATCACTGAGGTCAGTTTTACTACAGGTTAATTGTGTTTGAAATCTGACACTTGTTACGGGGTTAAGTTTCTTAATCGAATTACAAGCTTTGACAGTCATAAAATACTTGAACATCCTTTCCTAAACCATGCAATTTTATCTTGAAATAGTTTGAAAGCCAACAGAGACAACACAATAGTTGCAAAGAGCAAAAATATCATTGGGACGAATGAGATAATGCTGGTTGACATGATTGTGATTTTTGTCTTTTTTCTTCTTCTCCTGTTTTCTCAAGTACCCATGCCTTTGGCACAATATAATCAGACGATGTTCGTGGAAGGGTTTTAGTCTAATATGAAAGACATCTGGTCGTGCCTTTCTGTCTTTGCCGTCCAGATATATACCTTATTGACAAGCAGAAAATCAGATAGTTCGTGGAAATTGAAGGGACAGGTTGAATGCCTTTGTTAGTAAGCTAATACAACATGTATAGGTTACTTGTCCTCTGGTCATATAAAATTGACCCATAACCAGACGGCAAAATTTCAGACTTACCAAAATTCCAAAATATTGCAGACGCCAATTTCAAATGAATGAAATTCAAAAATATTTGGTCTTTCTGTGCGGCAAATATTATGGGCATTGAGGTATTTGCTTGCCACAAGCAATTTTTTCCATTTTCCCGTTTTTCCGCAATATGTTTTAAGCCTTTATCTTGTGGGGCGTCAAAAAGCGTCATCATGTGGTATATTCACCTGAACCTGACGGAAATGCAATGGCCACTAGTGAATTTCAAAATAAATAAAAACAAATGTAGAGAGAACTAAACAATCCGACTTCACTGAACTTAATAGAAGAATAAGTTTGAAAACAAAAGTTAACCGATCACCAGCAAAGCCTTAACAAACATTTCCCAAAACAAGTCATTGTTTTTAGGTCCATAATTAATAGGATTTCTTGGAAAACACTGTAGCAAAAAAGGGAAAAAGACATTTCTCTGTTTGTATCAAAGATTTCTGTGTTTTATTTTGCATGATTACTTACCGATCCTTTCACCTCTGGTCGGATTGAAACAAATTCTGCAAATTCTATCTTTATCGTTTCCCGTTTCGTCCTCAGATTCATATATGGACCAACACAATTCAGATCTTTGTCTTACCATACACCAAATAAATCTTCAGACAATCTCACAAAATATGGCTTTTACAGGCGCGTAACTAGGCGGAAGCCTGGAAGCTCGGGCTTTAACCCTTTCCCAAACGGCAAAATTTTAGGCCCGTCCAATTTGAAAGATGTTCCCGAGGACAAAATTGGTATAAATTCATATGGAAATTGTGTATATTACGGCTCAGAAAATATTGAGGCAAAAGGAGAAACTGCTGGTTATCAGCAGTTTCTTCTTTTGTCTCAATGTTTTCCCAAGCCATATCTATTAGGGACGTCAAAACCAGGTCTTGTTTGGGAAAGGGTTAACATGATATTTTCAAGTGTAGTCTTTCCTAGAAATACTGCGAAAGACAGACCCTTAGTTGTCATGGAACCCCCGCAACCCATTACCATTTGACAAAAATTTGGGCAAATTCTAAGATGTTGCAGATGACAATTTAATGTAAATCTAATTTGACATTTTCTGTCTCTCTGCGTAGAAAACATTGATGTAGAAAATAAAGAAATTGTTTGTCACTAGCAATGCCTTCAGTTTCAACAATGTTTTCCAGCGCTTTCCCGTTTTGGGGTGTAAAATAGCTGCTATATCGTAGCCACAAACTTGATGATGGGTATTGGTTTGCGGCTACGTCAGTCCACCCTATTCCTTCCTGTGGAGCAAGACAAAAGAGTGGAAAACACAGTTTCTTGCATAAATTTTTGAATACTAACAAATTTAATCAGATGTGTATCCCTTAAAAAGATATTCCATGGCACAAAGTCAGTTAAAAAGTATCAACAAGAATTGTTATCAATTATTTCTTCCAACGGAAAATCCAAGTCTCAGTAGAATAAAATGGGTGACTACTCCGCTTCAAAATAGAACTGAACTTTATTTGAAAGCGATTTCAACATAAAACTACGCTGGATTGACAGAAAAATAGTTATCCTGTTGTCAGGTACCATTCTTACTACATTCCATCGCTTTATTTTGAAGTTTGACTATGCTAAACTTGCTGGAATGAATCATTCCAGCACCTGCTCCATTGCAACGAATAGGAAGGAATTGTAACCGAAACCCAGATCAAAATTCAAAAAAGGTTTCGGTTACTAGTACATTATTGCAACTAGGGTGTAAAACTGCGTCTAATGCACTCGACAAAACTCCCTGGGCTTCAACATTACAAAATTCCTGGCTATACCCCTGTCATATACCTATAGTGTCTGTTACGCTGAAACAAAGTCATACATATAGGCGCCTCATATTTATTACAAGGAAAGTAAAGGTGGGTTTCTCCAACCAAAGCAACTCGCAACATATCAAAAGTAATCAAGAACACAATTTATTTTAGGTTATTTTTTAGCATTTCCGAAGTTTCCAAACAATATTTCCGGTATCTCCGATAATGAAGCATTATTGTTTATAAATCAATGGCGTAGGGATTTAATTCAAAGAGAAAGTAAGTTTCCGGTATAAAATGTACGGTCTAAAACAGATAGTTTGTCACGCAACGGAAATTCGTTATTTGGAGAACATCGGATATCATCGGTCAAATTATATGGAATGAAGTTATGATTTACAACATTAAAACACTAACGTGTTTTATGTCCATAAAACTATCCTGGAATTCAACTGGATGCAGATATCCATTAGTCAAAGGGAAACTATCTTTGTTTGAAAGGACAAATCGGTAGATCTATATTGCTGCTTTCCAACAAAAAACTCGTTTCTGGAGCTGCAGATACGAAGTTTTCAATGAAAAGCGACGATATCGCTTACGATTTTTACGTAGAATGACCAGTTGATCACTGATCAGATACTCGTGCGAGAAATGTCATAAACACATATAGGTGCACAAGGGCGGATCCAGATTTTTTTTCCATGAGGAGGGGGGGGGGGTCCAAGCCCAATATCTTTTCCGGAGGGGGCCCAAATTATGGCTTAAGATGTAGTAAATATGTAATGTTACACTAAATTTATATAGTCAAGATTTAATTTTCGGCCAATGACAGTGGGGGTCCCCCCGACCCCCCTCTAGATCCGCCCATGGGTGCACCATCTGACTCCACATAACTGCTAAATGATGAATGCATTGTTAAAGTCCATTTCAACAATCGGTCCATTTGCTTGCAAATTTCACCGATCTGATCACATTTTGTAACCTTATCTGATCTATAGCCTTCAAAAGATTTATTACTATTTCTAATGCCACAAACATTGGTATATGGCATTATAAATTTGAATCCATTACAAAAGAGACGGCTGAGACACAGGCTCTTGTTTCTCAGCTATGAATCAAAGTGTAGATGGTTATCATTTTTCCGCAAGATTTGTTTCCTTGGTCTCGATCTTAAAGATGGGTGTTCCATTCGTGAGATCTTTGCTAATTGGAATTTATAGACATTGTTATTTTCAGTATGCTTATAATTTATGTAAAAGTGATATAGAGATGCTAGCGTTATACATAAAAGGACATTGTGGCACATTTTCCTGTTATAAGAGTATCCCTGTAAACACAGATCTCTTATTTATTTATATGTCTTTTAAGACAACACTACTTGACCTTTTCCCAAAAAAGGACATAGTTTTGATATCTCTTGTAGAAAAGACGTTGGGGAAAAATGAGACAAAAAATGTTGATTATCAGAATGTTCTCCTTTTGTCTCAATGTTTTCCTACCTTTATTGCTCACAAACCATATCTTCATTAGCTTCATTTTTGCCGTTTGCAGCTACTCTCAAATTGGACAATCCTACTTCTGTGTCGTTTGGGAAAGGTTAAGCATGTACAAATGAAACATCTCAGTTGAACACAGACAATCACATATCCAAGCATGTTCCATAGAGTGGGTCCGACTGGTCTTTTGTCCAAGGGGTGGTTCCGACTAAGCTTGACACATGAAAATACCTACAATATTATTTTGATAATCATTTTCCCAAAAGGGAACCTCGGACCCCTAACCTTGGATCCGCACATAGCAGCTATGGAAATTTTATAATGAAATAATAGACGGATTAGTAGAAATCCGTAGGGGGAAAGAAGTTAATACATGGACAATTCCTTGTTTTCACACATTGTTTTAGAAAACTAAAACTATTTCGCCGTTTAACCCATTACCAAACAACAAAATTTTAGGGTGCTCCAAATTCAAAGATGCTGCAGACGACAATTTCAAGTGAATACAATTTTAAAATTTATTGTCTTTTTGGGAAGAAAACATTGTGGGAAATGAAGAAATTGCTTGTCACAAGCAATTTCTTCATTTTCCATGATGTTTTCCTAAGCTTTTATCTCGTAGGGAGTCAAAAAGAGTCACTGTGTGGTAATGGGATAATCAACTAACATAATGATGCCTTCAACAAAAATCTCTTAACTGCAGCTTCTTTTCGGCTGCAGTTACGAGGTTTTTGTTGAAAAGCGATGATTGTCAAATTATGCATTTTTGAACTGTAAAACAAATATTGCCAGGTTTTCCCCCAATGGACCAGACTGTATCTTATTCTGTATCAAAATGCCATCTATTCTCAGCAATCCCTTCTATCAGACTAAATCTACCCATAAAACAAGCAGAAACATTTCATTAAGTTCTGATGACGTGTGTTGATGAAACAAAACGAGCGAGAGTTCCATATTTATTAGATTCTTACACGAAAACGCGGAAAGCTTTTAAATGGAGAAATCGCTCTGACGAAAAATTATACCTCATTTAAACGTGAATTATTTCATATTTTCTCTATTGATGGATACCACTTTATTCGACTTCTTATTTTTGATGTACACCAAAGATTTTTGATAACTTATGGTGCGCAAAAATGCAACTAAGCGGTAATTTGTGGGAAATCCCCGTTATTAAGTAGAATTTCATTGAAATGGGTTTTAATTGAGCTTGAAGGGTGTATTCGTTGGCGGATCTAGAGGGGGGGGGGGGGGGTCATGACCCCCTGGTATTGGCCGAAAATCAAATTTTGACTATATAACGTTAGTATAACGTTTCATATTTAAGACATTTAAAGCCATCATTTGGGCTTGGACCCCCCCCCCCCCCTTCCCTGGAAAAATCATGGAGGGCTAGGACCCCCCTGGAAAAAATCCTGGATCCGCCCTTGTGTATTGTTTTAAAAATATCATTAATGACCCTGCTAATGACCATCAAATGGTTTTAAAGTTGATTTTGTGGAAGAAAATACGAGATAGAGCAACATGGTAATACGTCGAAATACCCCCAAAATATGTCATCTATTTAGTTTTGTTGTCTATTGCAGCTTTTGATTTATTATTTTCCCATTGGAAGCGTAATTTTTGCCGTTTGGAAAATAGTTAACCCAATTGATTTCCATGACAAACGGAATAAAAGAATCGAAACCAGGAAAGTGCATCAGCAATAAAATGCGGAATATTATTTAGAGTAGTTTTAGTGATTTCTAATGGAATCATCGAAAGCTAAATCAAAGGTTTTAGATCTGTAATTACAATAAAACGAAACAACGCCACTGATATTTTGTGTTTTAGTTCAAGAAATATGGCCAGTTGAATATTGCAATATCACGATATTTGTGAAGCTAACTGTTCTATCTCATGCAATTTTAAGGCCCGGTCACATACAATTCCACGGCCGTGACGCGGCCGTATCACGGGCTAAAATAAACCACCCGCGGAATGGACGCTGTTGGACGCGATGCGGCAGTGATACGGCCGTGCTATGGCAGTGGTATGGACGTGGTAGGACGCGGAATGAAATCGAAATTATTTTGGACGTGGTAAAAATTACTGAACTGCACAAAAATGTTATCGCAGCCAAACCACGGCTGACAGACGCGATGAGACAGTGGAAAGGACGCGGAATGGACGCGATAAGCAGTGCTCCGGCAGGGCTATGGACGTGGTAAGACGCGGAAGTTAAGATGTGTTGAAATGAATAAGCTTCTCTTGCATCTCTTTGCGGGCAATGTCTTAACTGGGAGCAGCAGAAACAGGACCCTCCCTGTACTGACTTGGTATCTTTTTTAAGATCCTTACATCTTTTTTGCTAGCTTGCTTGACCACTTTTCTCATTTAGCATGATAAGTTTTGGTTCGATATCTAAATTTTCTGTAAACTGTAAAGACTAGTCGTGTTCGACTGCCTTGGTGCTAGTTCACTACTAGCAATCAGATCACCTCGGTGGCTTATTCTAGGTTCCCTCTGCCGATCAATTTAACTCGACCAATCGATCGATTACATATCGCGTTTGGTCGATATTGGTTATAAGAATTGGTCGGGTTTATCGAGATCTGCACCGGTCAGGCTTCTCACTCGATTGTTTGCATTTCAAAATATTCGTTAGAGATCGCGTACAAAATTGATCGGGAAGCGATTTTGTAATCGGGTAGAATATATACCTGATCAAGAATCAATCGTGTCTGGATATGCATCGCTCAGGTGTCAAATATTCGTGGGCGATCGCGTAGAAAATTGATCGGGAAGCGATTTTTTGATCGGGTAGATATATAGATATATCTGATCAAGAATCAATCGTGTCTGGAGATCGAGTGTGATGGAGTTGATATATCTACACCAAACCTGCTGTCGATCTCTTTGATACTTACCTGCACCCCGATCAGCTCGACCTCTGCGTTATCTGACCAATCGATAAAATCGACTTCAGAGGTCGGGGTTGATCCACTAGAGATCGAGAAGAAACAATTTGGTATGCTTTTAACGGGAAACTTAGTTGATCTGATCGGTAGTGTTTTTAGAATTAAGTTCTCCTGGCAAAACCCAACTAATTATAGGTTACCACTGCCGATCAAATCAACTCGATCGCCTGAATTCCCCGACCAATTGCCACAAAACATTTTTTCTCGATCTCGAGCCGATCAACCCGACTTCAATAGTCGATTTGATCAGATTGGCAGATGAAGCAGAGGACGAGTTAATCGAAATAGTGTCTGGATTCACTCGAGTACTAGTCGAGGTTATCGAGTGTAGGTTGGGTGCTGATCGAGCGAAAGATGTTAACCCGACCACAATCGATTCCCAGACACTATCATTTCCCGAGCGGGGCGATTTTCTACCCAGTCAATACACAGCCGCTTCCCGATCGATTTTTATATTCGATCTCACACCAATATTTTAACAATAAAACTCGAAAAAGAAGCCGTAAACAAAGCGATTCAGGCCAAACTCGATTACCAGACCATTTCCGATTACCTATGCCGATCGATGTCGATCTAAACTCGATCGCTTGATTGGGCTTGATCTGGATGATCTGGTTGGCAGTGGGAACCTATGATAAATGGCTTCTAGATCTTTAGACAATCAAAACATATCCCTTACAGTCGTTTTGATAGGGTAAATCGTGTACTATACGGGGTGACCGAATGCAGGTTGGGTACAGGTCGGGTAAAAGATATCAATCCGATCACACTTGACCTTCAAACACGACTGACTCTCGATTAGATCGATCTTTTAGCGATCAATACACATTCTTTTCCAGATCAATCTCCTGCTCGATCGCACACGAGAATTTTTATCATGTCAAAATACTCGAGTTGGAAGTCCGAGCGATGTAGATAAAGCTTGATCACCCAAACTACTCCTCATCACCCATGCCGACCGAAATCGATCTGTTCAAGGTCGCTTGATATGGTCTGTTCAATTTGATCTGATCTGCAGTGGGAAATAGCATTATTGCACGGCCCTCAGGCCGGGCATATTAAGGTTGTTTTTGAAATGTCAGTTGGCTCGGAAATGAAAGGAAATGTTCCTTTCAGTGCTCAATTTATTCATATTTCTCACAAACAATCATTACAAATTGCTTTTTGTTTATCATTTGTTGTATGCGTTACAGACGGTTTAGCCGCGATTAGGCAGTGGAATGGCAGTGCGATGGCCGTGCTATGGCAGTGATTCAGACGCGATGTAGACGTGGTATCTTGTCGCGCGTTTCAACACTAGACGCGGTTGGAAGTTATAGGCCGTGCTACGGCAGTGCTTCGGCAGTGGAACAGCCGCCGGGGGCCAAACCACGTATATTCCGCGTCCATATCACGGCTAAAACGAAATCGACCCAAAGTTACCGCGTCCAACCACGTCCAAAATATTTTGAGATTCTTTAGCCGTGGTATGGCCGCGGAACGGCCGTGGAACCGTATGTGACCGGGCCTTTACCAGACCGGTCTTATTAACACTTTCCAAAACAAGACCTGGTTTTGACGTCCCTAGTAGAAAAGGCTTGGGAAAACATTGAAATAAAAGAAGAAACTGCTGATAACAAGCAGTTTCTCCTTTTGTCTCAATGTTTTCTGTGCCATATTTTACACAAATCCTATCTTTAATAACATCCGTTTTGTCTTATGTGAGTTTTTGAAGTGGATCACCCTGAAATTTTATCGTTTAGGAAAGGGTTTATAATCCATCAGCCTGTTCATTCCGACAGTCGGGTACATTTCGTCGTCAACAACACCTAAATAATCTGGAAGTCAACTCTTCTTCTTCTTCTTCTTCTTCTTCTTCTTCTTCTTCTTCTTCTTCTTCTTCTTCTTCTTCTTCTTCTTCTTCTTCTTCTTCTTCTTCTTCTTCAATTTTATTCGTCTTTTTAAGGTCGGGAAATCCCTTTTCACTAGCTATAGGTTTGCTATCTGATCCTTTTCTTTTGGGGGGGACCTATGCGACCTAACAGTCGTTTTTCTGAGTCCGCCGAAAATAGTAGGCCTACCCTTTGAACATTTCAAAATGTCTCAAACACGGTGTATAATCACGTGACTCAGAATTTCCGATAATCTTCAATATCTTTTTTAATACTTAACCAATTTGAATTCGGTATGAAGCAGAGAAGGTGAGAAAATGCCAGGAATAAGCTGGACGTGTTGGATTTTTGAAAAATAAACTGATAAAAAAAGTTATTTAAGATAAACCAAATGGTTGGGTTATCTTCAATAACTTTTTTATCAGTTGATTTTTCAAAAATCAACCACGTCCATCTAATGCGCGACGTCTGTCCACATTCTCTGCTTCAAACCGAATTCAAATCGGTCCAGTATTTACAAAGTTCTTGGGGATTTTCTAAAAATATTGTATCACGTGATTATCCACCGTGTCAAATAATACAAAATTTATCCCAAAGATTTTCATTTCTTATTTGTTTTATCTTTACAATACAGCGATGTGCCCATTAGTACGAACACTATTAACTTATCTTTTTGCGAACTGCCGTGGCAGATTGTTTGGGAAAGTGTTTAACCCTTTCCAAAACGGCAAAATTTTAGGGTGATCCACTTCAAAAACTGCTGCAAATGACGAAATCGATGTTACTAAAGATAGGATTTGTGTAAAATATGGCATAGAAAATATTGAGACAAAAGGAGAAACTGCTGGTTATCAGCAGTTTCTTCTTTTGTCTCAATGTTTTCCCAAGGCGTTTCTACTAGGTACATCAAAACCAAGACTTGTTTGGGAAAGGGTTAAATTACATGATTTGAAGCCATGTTACATTAATATAACCAAAAACGAACTATAAATCAGCGGTCATCATAACCATTTCAATATTTTGTCATCCATACTGGTAAATCATCAAGCCTTTCAAAACCACAGATAGAGGACCAAATTTAGACTGGTCTAAATTCATAGGTAATGCAGCCAACCGTAACGACATACATTACAACAAGAGCAACACTGGGCGTGGCATTATACGCCCGAAGCTCAGAAATAAATGGGTGATGTTTTGAACTTTTTATTGATCCTTAGGATTTATGTGATATTTGTTGATGTCCTGTTCTTTTCTAAAAGTCTCTTGCAAGTATCCGGACACGAATTTGCAAACTGAATCAAACAAAATCAAACAAAGGGCAATAACTCAAAAATTACAAATGGTAGAGTTGTTGTTCTTGCGCTCTGCACACCCTAGCTATGAGATCTATGCACCCGTGAAGTTTCAAGACCATAGGCCTTATAGTTTCAAAGTTATGGACCAGACACTAATTTGCTAACTGAATCAAACAAAGGGCGATAACTCAAAAATTACAAATGGTAGAGTTGTTGTTCTTGCGCTCTGCACACCCTATGAGATATATACACCTGTGAAGTTTCAAGACTATAGACCTTATAGTTTCAAAGTTATGGACCGGACACGAATTTGCTAACTGAATCAAACAAAGGGCAATAACTAAAAAATTACAAATGGTAGAGTTGTGGTTCTTGCGCTCTACACACCCTAGCTATGAGATCTATACACCTGTGAAGTTTCAAGACCATAAGCCTTATAGTGTGAAAGTTATGGACCGGACACGAATTTGCTAACGGACAGACAGACGGACAGACAGACGATGCAGACGATAACATAATATGACCCTTCGGGCGTATAAGAAAATTACTTATAAAATATCTAGAGAGAATGAGTAATTGTAATTGTTGGTGATCAACATTTTCTTCTTTGGTTTTCACTAATAATATAGGCAACGCCAAAACGTAAATCAAAGTTGTAAATTCAATTTACAATTAGTTAAGGCCTGGTCATATACCCCTTTCCCAAACAAGACCTGGTTTTGACGTCCCTAGAAGAAATGGCTTGGGAAAACATTGAAACAAGCAAATTCGTTGAATTGATATCCCCCGCCGAACATATTTTCATTGTCAATAAAGTAGCGCGGAAACGAATATAACTCTGTATGTATATGGCTTCAACAGAACGGATATCACTCTGTATGTATATGGCTTCAACAGAACGAATATCACTCTGTATGTATATGGCTAAAACAGTCAGGGGCAGTAACTCTAAATTCGGCGGTCGAACCGGGTAACCCCGACGATATGCGCATGTCCTCATTGTAGTAAAGCTGTGTGCCAAGTTTCATTGAAATCCGGTCTATAGTTTTCAAGAAATAGCGCGGAAACGAATATCACTCTGTATGTATATGGCTTAAACAGTCAGGGGCAGTAACTCTAAATTTGACAGTCGAACCAGGTAACCCCGACGACATGCGCATGTCCACTTTGAAGTGAAGCTGTGAGCCAAGTTTCATTGAAATCCAGTCTATAGTTTTCAAGAAATAGCGCGGAAACGAATATCACTCTGTATGTATATGGCTAAAACAGTCAGGGGCAGTAACTCTAAATTCGGCGGTCGAACCGGGTAACCCCAAGGATATGCGCATGTCCACTTTGTAGTGAAGCTGTGTGCCAAGTTTCATTGAAATCCGGTCTACAGTTTTCAAGTAATAGCGCGGAAACGAATATCACTCTGTATGTATATGGCTTAAACAGTCAGGGGCAGTAACTCTGAATTCGAGGGTCGAACCAAGTAACCCCGACGATATGCGCATGTCCTCATTGTAGTAAAGCTGTGTGCCAAGTTTCATTGAAATCCGGTTTATAGTTTTCAAGAAATAGCGCGGAAACGAATATCACTGTATGTATATGGCTAAAACAGTCAGGGGCAGTAACTCTAAATTCGGCGGTCGAACCGGGTAACCCCGACGATATGCGCATGTCCACTTTGTAGTGAAGCTGTGTGCCAAGTTTCATCGAAATCCGGTGTATAGTTTTCAAGAAATAGCGCGGAAACGAATATCACTGTATGTATATGGCTTAAACAGTCAGGGGCAGTAACTCTGAATTCGACGATCGAACCGGGTAACCCCGACGATATGCGCATGTCCTCATTGTAGTAAAGCTGTGTGCCAAGTTTCATCGAAATCCGGTCTATGGTTTCCAAGAAATAGCGCGGAAACGAATATCACTGTATGTATATGGCTAAAACAGTCAGGGGCAGTAACTCTAAATTCGGCGGTCGAACCAGGTAACCCCGACGATATGCGCATGTCCACTTTGTAGTGAAGCTGTGTGCCAAGTTTCATCGAAATCCGGTCTACAGTTTTCAAGAAATAGCGCGGAAACGAATATCACTCTGTATGTATATGGCTTAAACAGTCAGGGGCAGTAACTCTAAATTCGGCGGTCGAACCGGGTAACCCCGACGATATGCATATGTCCTCTTTGTAGTGAAGCTGTGTGCCAAGTTTCATCGAAATCCGGTCTATAGTTTCCAAGAAATAGCGCGGAAACGAATATCACTCTGTATGTATATGGCTTAAACAGTCAGGGGCAGTAACTCTGAATTCAATGGTCGAACCGGGTAAACCCGACGATATGCGCATGTCCTCTTTGTAGTGAAGCTGTGTGCCAAGTTTCATCGAAATCCGGTCTATAGTTTCCAAGAAATAGCGCGGAAACGAATGTCGGACGGACGGACGGACGGACGGACATGGCAAAAACAATATCCCCCCCGAAAAATTTTTTCGGCGGGGGATAACAAAAGAAGAAACTGCTGATAACCAGCAGTTTCTCCTTTTGTCTCAATATTTTCTAGGCCATATTTTACACAAATACTATCTTTAATAACATCCATTATGTCATTTGTGGAAGTTTTTGAAGTGAATCACCCTAAAATTTTGCTGTTTGGGAAAGGGATATACAATTCCGCGTCCACATCATGGCCTGAGCATGTTACTTCTGAAATAGGGGACTAGTGCAGTATAATTTTGGACGTGATGTGGGTGTGATATGGACGCGAAATTGTATGTGACCAGACCTTTACATTTAACCCTTACCCAAACGACAAAATTTTGGGGTGATCCACCCTAAAACTGCCACAAATGACAAAGAAACTGCTGGTTATCATCAGTTTCTTCTTTTGTTTCAATGTTTTCCTAAGCCTATTCTACTAGGGACGTCAAAAGCAGGCCGACAATAAAACATATCTAGCAAGGCAAGGTTTATTATATTGAGAAAAACATCTTTTTGTTGTTACCATTTATTATAATAATTCTCTCATTTAATTGACTAACAAGTTTTTGAAGCATTCTGGAATCTGTTTAACATAACATTAATGCATGTGAATAAGGTCACATGACCAAGTGACAGGTCACATGCGTGATCACATGATATACATACAGTACATACACCAAACAAGCTATTTATAGTAACAATAACCCAAAATCCAGTGAAACTTTTCAGTTCAATTCAACAATAAACATTTGATGGATCACTAGTCAGATGTTTAAAGCCTTTTTTATCGTAGCTTTTCAATAAAAACCTAGTGTCTGCAGCTTGTTTAAAGCTGTAGATACGAGGTTTTTGTTGAAAAGCAACATTGGATTCCCCTTAAGGACAGATCCTCCATTTATTTCCTACGGTAAGATTTTTTTTATTTTTTCTGTACTGATATTTAAACATATGAGAAGTAAAAAATTGACTTAAAAACTATAGGTCACCAAGCGAATTAAAAAGTTATTGGATTTCAAGGGAGGCTACTCTTGTCTAAAATTGCAAAAATGAGGTGTCACTTAAATACCCACAAAAAAGGTGATCGAAATGACTAGGATTACATAAATAAGTCTTTATTGTGTTCAATATGTTTTATTCTGTCTAAATGAGTATCTATTTGGGAAAATTTAGTGATGATTTTTTTTGATGAAATTTTTGGTAAAACATTCTTTCAAAAGTAGCTGAAATTGCTCTTTTTCCGCAACGTTTCTGATAATAAAAAATATTCCAGCGGTAAGAATTTTTTCTTTTTTTGGTATAGACGTAGTGCTTGGTCATACCTACAAAAAAAGAAAAATATATCAAACCAAACGTTTTTCTTAGTTATTAGTAAAAATTAGTTTACTTTTTGCTGCTCTGTCCGAAATTGTTTCGCTACATTTATCCATTTTCTTCCTTATTACCAGCTTTAGATAACAAGCAAATTCGTTGAATTGATATCCCCCGCCGAATATATTTTCATTGTCAATAAAGTAGCGCGGAAACGAATATAACTCTGTATGTATATGGCTTCAACAGAACGAATATCACTCTGTATGTATATGGCTTCAACAGAACGAATATCACTCTGTATGTATATGGCTAAAACAGTCAGGGGCAGTTACTCTAAATTCGACGGTCGAACCGGGTAACCCCGACGATATGCGCATGTCCTCATTGTAGTAAAGCTGTGTGCCAAGTTTCATTGAAATCCGGTGTATAATTTTCAAGAAATAGCGCGGAATCGAATATCACTGTATGTATATGGCTTAAACAGTCAGGGGCAGTAACTCTAAATTCGGCGGTCGAACCGGGTAACCCCGACGATATGCGTATCCCCTCATTGTAGTAAAGCTGTGTGCCAAGTTTCATTGAAATCCAGTCTATACTTTTCAAGAAATAGCGCGGAAACGAATATCACTCTGTATGTATATGGCTAAAACAGTCAGGGGCAGTAACTCTAAATTCCGCGGTCGAACCGGGTAATCCCGATGATATGCGCATGTCCACTTTGTAGTGAAGCTGTGAGCCAAGTTTCATTGAAATCCGATCTATAGTTTTCAAGAAATAGCGCGGAAACGAATATCACTCTGTATGTATATGGCTTAAACAGTCAGGGGCAGTAACTCTAAATTTGGCGGTCAAACCGGGTAACCCCGACGATATGCGCATGTCCACTTTGTAGTGAAGCTGTGTGCCAAGTTTCATCGAAATCCGGACTACAGTTTTCAAGAAATAGCGCGGAAACGAATATCACTCTGTATGTATATGGCTTAAACAATCAGGGGCAGTAACTCTGAATTCGACGGTCGAATCCGGTAACCCCGACGATATGCGAATGTCCTCATTGTAGTGAAGCTGTGAGCCAAGTTTCATTGAAATCCAGTCTATAGTTTTCAAGAAATAGCGCGGAAACGAATATCACTCTTTATGTATATGGCTTAAACAGTCAGGGGCAGTAACTCTAAATTCGGCGGTTGAACTGGGTAACCCCGACGATATGCGCATGTCCACTTTGTAGTGAAGCTGTGTGCCAAGTTTCATCGAAATCCAGTCTACAGTTTTCAAGAAATAGCGCGGAAACGAATATCACTCTGTATGTATATGGCTTAAACAGTCAGGGGCAGTAACTCTAAATTCGACTGTCGAACCGGGTAACCCCGACGATATGCGCATGTCCGCATTGTAGTAAAGCTGTGTGCCAAGTTTCATTGAAATCCGGTTTATAGTTTTCAAGAAATAGCGCGGAAACGAATATCACTCTGTATGTATATGGCTAAAACAGTCAGGGGCAATAACTCTAAATTCGGCGGTTGAACCGAGTAACCCCGACGATATGCGCATGTCCACTTTGTAGTGAAGCTGTGTGCCAAGTTTCATCGAAATCCGGTCTATAATTTCCAAGAAATAGCGCGGAAACGAATATCACTGTATGTATATGGCTAAAACAGTCAAGGGCAGTAACTCTAAATTCGGCGGTTGAACCGGGTAACCCAGACGATATGCTCATGTCCACTTTGTAGTGAAGCTGTGTGCCAAGTTTCATCGAAATCCAGTCTACAGTTTTCAAGAAATAGCGCGGAAACGAATATCACTCTGTATGTATATGGCTAAAACAGTCAGGGGCAGTAACTCTAAATTCGGCGGTCGAACCGAGTAACCCCGACGATATGCGCATGTCCACTTTGTAGTGAAGCTGTGTGCCAAGTTTCATCGAAATCCGGTCTATAGTTTCCAAGAAATAGCGCGGAAACGAATATCACTGTATGTATATGGCTAAAACACTCAAGGGCAGTAACTCTAAATTCGGCGGTCGAACCGGGTAACCCCGACGATATGCGCATGTCCACTTTGTAGTGAAGCTGTGTGCCAAGTTTCATCGAAATCCAGTCTACAGTTTTCAAGAAATAGCGCGGAAACGAATATCACTCTGTATGTATATGGCTTAAACAATCAGGGGCAGTAACTCTGAATTCAATGGTCGAACCAGGTAACCCCGACGATATGCGCATGTCCTCTTTGTAGTGAAGCTGTGTGCCAAGTTTCATCGAAATCCGGTCTATAGTTTCCAAGAAATAGCGCGGAAACGAATGTCGGACGGACGGACGGACGGACGGACGGACGGACGGAAGGACGGACGGACATGGCAAAAACAATATCCCCCCCGAAAAATTTTTTCGGCGGGGGATAATAAAAAGTGTCATCTTTTGTGTCCACCTAAAGCGGACTAGCTCATAAAGACACCACTTTGCTTTTGTTGCTTCGTTTCCTATCGCTAACGCAACATGTTGAACGCGTAACAGAAAGCGAAATGTACCATCCAAGTACTATTACACTTTAATTGACCAAACAGAGAAAATTGAAATAACCGAAAAGGGTCTTGTCATTTATCAACCAAACATTAACTAAATGTAAAAAACACATTTGCTGAAAAGACCAATTACTGAAACAGCTTTATTTCGTTATTTATGATATGCGCAGTAAGTTGCGCAGTAACAACTGGAGGATCTGTCCTTAATATTTCATTCCATAAGTTGATGTGACTCTTTCCATTCATGGTCCATTTTAAACAAGAAAAGTGAAAGCTACCATCTTTAAACTAGACAAGAGTGCCTGAAAGGCACTGATATCGCTCACCTGAGTTCTTCGTGTATTTGATTGTGTACAATATAAATTTGGTGTAAACAAATATATATGTCAGTATTATGTCACATTAAATTATTGTAAACTAGAAAATCACTGAAAGTGATCATACTCCCCATTGATTTTTTTTTAGATTTTTCACATGATTTCTCCTAGTCCGATAAGCCCCGCCCTGCCACGCCCACAATTTTTGACAAATCAAAAATTCACGAACAAGTTTTGAAAAGGGTCACCCAAGGGACATTCCTTTCAAGTTTGGTAATAATTAGCCCAGTGGTTAATTAAGGAGGAGAAGATTTTTGAATAATTATCTCACGATTTCTCGAAGTCTGATAAGCCCCGCCCTGCCACGTCCACAATTTTTGACGAATCAAAAATTAAAGAGCATGTGTTGAAAACAGTCACTCAAGGGACATTTTTGCCAAGCTTGATTTAAATTGGCCTGATAATTGATTTTTAAAGATTTTTCACATGATTTCTCTAAGTCCGATAAGCCCCGCCCTGCCACGCCCACAATTTTTGACGAATCAAAAATTCACGAACAAGTTTTGAAAAGGGTCATCCAATAAACACATCTGCCAAGTTTGGAAAGAATTGGCCAAGTGGTTGAGGAGGAGAAGACTTTTGAAGAATTACCTAAAGATTTCTTTTAGTCTGATAAGCCCCGCCCTGCCACGCCCACAATTTTTGACAAATCAAAAATTCATGAAAAAGTTTTGAAAAGGGTCACCCAATAAACATTCCTTTGAAGTTTTGTAAGAATCAGCCCAATGGTTAAGGAGAAGAAGATTTTTGAATAACTATCTTACGATTTCTCGAAGTCTGATAAGCCCCGCCCTGGCCCGCCCACAATTTTCACCGAATCAAAAATTCATGAGCATGTGTTGAAAACAGTCACTCAAGGGACATTTCTGCCAAGCTTGATTCAAATTGGCCTGATAATTGATTTTTAAAGATTTTTCACATTTCTCTAAGTTCGATAAGCCCCGCCCTGCCACGCCCACAATTTTTGACGAATCAAAAATTCACGAACAAGTTTTGAAAAGGGTCACTCAAGGAACATTTCTGCCATGTTTGGAAAGAATTGGCCTAGTGGTTGAGGAGGAGAAGATTTTTGAAGAATTCCCTAATGATTTCTTTAAGTCTGATAAGCCCCGCCCTGCCACGCCCACAATTTTTGACGAATCAAAAATTCATGAACAAGTTTTGAAAAGGGTCATCCAAGGAACATTTCTGCCAAGTTTGGAAAGAATTGGCCCAATGGTTGAGGAGGAGAAGATTTTTGAAGAATTTCCTAATGATTTCTTTAAGTCTGATAAGCCCCGCCCTGCCACGCCCACATTTTTTGACGAATCAAAAATTCACGAACAAGTTTTGAAAAGGGTCACCCAAGGAACATTTCTGCCAAGTTTGGAAAGAATTGGCCCAGTGGTTGTGGAGGAGAAGATGTTTAAAGCAATTGTTGACGACTTCCGACGACCGACGCACGACGCACGCCGGACACAAGGTGATCACAAAAGCTCACCTTGAGCATGTTGCTCAGGTGAGCTAAAAAGGGGGTTTAGTTTTTTTCTGGAAAGACAGACCAATTTTGGAATAAACAGATATCTAAAGTAATTTAGCTCAGAAAATATTGAGACAAATGGAGAAAATGCTGATTATCAGCATTTTCTTCTTTTGTCTCAATGTTTTCACAAGCATTTTATGTTAGGGGTGTCAAAACCAGGTTTTGTTTAGGAAAGGGTTAAAGATTGACAAGCAACCATCCATATCAAAATACGAAAATGAACAATCTTGAGAGTGGAAATCTAAGATCGAAAACAGAAATATTTCACTGAACATTGGCTGTTGCCACTACATGTAAAATTATTTACAATAAATACAAAGTTTTAAACCACATATAAAACATATATCTAGACAACAATATAGAAGTCGACACTCTTTGTGTCGAAGTCAGAGGGATCGTCAAAATACCTTGACATATCCGGAGTTCGATTCATACAATTTTGCCCAGTTTCTATTACGGTAAATGAAATTTATCCATTTTCATTGGCCATCAAGTACATTTAAATTGAAATTGCTAAAAAAAGAGCAATTATTTCCCTTTTCTACTATATTTCAATGGCTATATTTACTTCAAAATTATAATTTCTTTTTCAATGGCTATATTCACTTCAAAATTATAATTTCTTTTATTTTTCATAACCCTTAACGATGGAATGGGACAAGATTTTAACTTCAACTTCATTAGTAATTCGACATATTCAACGACGACATGTATAAGGAGTGCCAACTGTAGTAAGATTGAGAAGTGAAAGCAATACTTTTTCTAAGCAATTATGCAATGTTTTTGAGTACAAGCTTAAGTGTGAAGATGCTGAATGCTTTTAAATGTCTATGAACACAAAAATACCCCTGTTCTAGGAAAACAATGGTTTTAAAGTCTTTATTGAAGCTTTTAACCCATTAATGCACAGTGACACCTTTTGACCTCCTCGCAAAAAAGGCTTCGGAAAACATTGGGGAAAATGAAGAAATTGCTTGTAACAAGCAATTTCTTCATTTTCCACAATGTTTTCTAACCCAAAACTGAGATATTTCTAAAATTTCATGAACTTGAAATTGTCGTCTGCAACACCTTTCAAATTGGAACAGTCCAAAATTTTGCCGTTTTAGGAAGAGTTACACAGTGAGAAAAAAAGACAAGGAAATGCTGATCACATACATCTCTATCTTTTCTCACTACCAATTAATGGTAATGTAATGGAAGATATGTTTGTGAAACATCAAATCCCCCAAATGTCTATGTTAACCCATTACCAAACGACAAAATATTAGGGTTGTTCCAAATTCAAAGATGCTGCAGACAACAATCAAAACTTTATGAAAATTTACATTTTTTTGTCTTTTTGTGTAGAAAATATTGTGGGAAATGAAGAAATTGCTTGTCACAAGCAATTTCTTCATTTTCCACAGTGTTTTCCATAGCCTTCATTATCTACGGAGTCAAAAAGAGTGGTAATGGGTTAAAAGTTTTCAGACGACAGAGACACTCAGACAAACAGACATGAGTAAAACAAAGTGTTCCAATATTTCGATAATTTTAACTTGTACAATAACATTATATCTATATGTATCACATTCAAAATTCATCAAAACAAGCAAATACTTCTAACAAATTAATATTAAGTAATGACAATAGTATATACATCTTATTTATATCAATTAAGATCAATGGCCTAGTACAAAATCCTTGTAACTGAATATACAATTATATGCACATACAAATTACATGTAGTTAACCATTTCCAAAACAAGACCGAGTCTGGACATCCCTAATATAATAAGCTTGAGAAAAACATTGAGGCAAAAGAAGAAAACGCTTTTCTCCTTATATCCCAATATTTTCTATTCTGAATAATGAATTGTACATAACCCAAACTTTATCAACAACTTTATTTGTCCTCTGCAGCAGCTTTCGAATTGCACCATCCAAAAATTTTGTCGTTTAGGAAACAGTTAAAAACTAAATCCTTGAAAAAAAATTACCCCATACTACCTATCAACATGCTAAATCAGGGGATGAAAACTATGTTGGTTTACACAAGTCATTTAACTCATTACCAAACAACAAAATTTTCAAGTTGTCAAAATTCAAAGATGCTGCAGAAGACAATTCAAATGAATATTTTTTTACATTATTGTCTTTTATAGAAGTAAAACAGTGTGAGAAATGAAGAAAGTGCTTGTCACAAGCAATTTGTCCATTTACAAAAATGTTTTCCAAAACTGTTTTCATGTGAGGCATCAAAAAGTGGCTTTATGTAGTAAGAGGCAAAAGAAGCATCTTATTTCAATTAACCCATTACCAAACAACCAAATTTTAGCCTAGTCCAAACTCAAAGGTGTTGCAGACGACAATTTCCATTGAACAAAATTTAACATTTTTTGGTCTTTCTTGGTAGAAAACATTGTGGGAAATGAAGAAATTGCTTGTCACAAGCAATTTCTTTATTATCCACAATGTTTTCCAAAGCCTTTATTTTGTGGGGTGTCCAAAAGCGTCAATGTGTGGGAAAGGGTTAACCCATTACCAAACGACAAAATTTCGACTTGTCCAAATTCAAAGATGTAGCAGATTACAACTAAAACTGAATGAAAAAGTACATTTTCAATCATTTTGTATGGAAAATATTGTGGGAAATGAAGAAATTGCTTGTCACAAGGAATTTCTTCATTTTCCAAAATGATTTCCCAAATATTTCTTGTGAGGGAGTCAAAAGGTGTCACTGTGCAGTAATGGACTAAGATGTTTTAGATAAAGCGTTTTTAAGAACTAGATTATGGCTGAGATGTTCCAAATGCTCCATACTTCATACAAATGCGTTCGGATATCCTCGGATAATGTCAACCAAAGATCGAATCATCGACTCGGATGTGGCGTGTGTGTATGAAGAAATCTTGGAAAAAATCGGATTTCTTAGCCGGAAGTAGCTAAGCTTCATAAAGTAGTTTTCGAGGTCAACCAAATGCACAACCATGGCAACTTGCGAGACTTGCACGTTGTAATCATTCTAAAAAGAGAGGATACTGGAACTGCAAACAATGTATTTCAGTAACATTGTCGCGTCATTGTTGACATTAGTCACAGATGTACGTTTTGAATTGTTGTTCTATTCTATTCTAATCATAGTCTGAAAGTAGTTCTACGAGATGCATCCAAGGTATGATTCGATAGAGTTGTCCTTGGTGATCCAATTGCATACAAATGATGACATCATGATGACATTGTAGGAAGTATGGGGCATTACCATGGTACCATGGAGCATTCAGAACAACTCGGCCAATTCTCTCTTATATCTTTTCTAAAGAGTTAACTAAGGGGTTTGGCACGAAGAAAAGGGTAATGGCACCTCCCACTGAGCGTCTTAAAATTCTTTCTCTAAAGAACGCTTTATCCTCAAACATCTCAAGAAATCTGATATCTCAAGAAATTTCACTCTAAAGAACGCACCTCAGACGTGCCAAAGTGCAGTTTGATCATGATCCAGACTCTCTTTCAGTTTCCACAAATTATGAGGAATTTTTTAGAGAACAGTATTTGAGCAGGCACAGGCTGATCTGGATGCATGGTAATCTCAGTTACAACATAGGGCATGGGCGGATCTAGAGGGGGGGTCAGGGGAGTCCAGACCCCCTGGCATTGGATGAAAATTAAATTTTGACTATATAAATTTAGTGTAACGTCACATATTTATAACATTTTAAGCCATAATTTGGGCTTGGACCCCCCCCCAGGAAATCTTAGCCTTGGACCGCCCCCCTGGAAAAAAATCCTGGATCCACCCTTGTAGGGTCATTTTCTCATATCATATTCCTGATTACTGGTATTTTTACTTTAAATAATCTTGAACTTTGTCATCAATGGCGGACATAAATACCAATTATTTCTACAATAATTTGATCATTATATATAATGTACAGTCAGAATGTTTGTATATGCAGAGTCTATCTCACTAAACCCTTTCCCAAACAAGACCTGGTTTTGATGTCCTTAATAGATAAGGCTTGGGAAAACATTGAAACAAAAGAAGAAACTGCTGATAACCAGCAGTTTCTCCTTTTGTCTCAATATTTTCTGTGCCGTATTTTACACAAATCCTATCTTTAATAACATCCATTTTGTCAATTGTAGCAGTTTTTGAAGTGGATCACCCTAAAATTTTGCCGTTTGGGAAAGGGTTAAACATTAGATTATTTAAAAAACACTATATTTGTGTATTCAGAAAGGATTATCAAGTACTTTGTCTTCAAACTGCGAAAGAAAACTTTGGTATCTCAACTCAAAACTTGACATTTCTTTCTCATTAATAAAGTAATTTTACAAACTGAAATTTGTGATGTCATCTAGAAAAATTCTTACAAAGGATGGGTTGCAATAAGGGGTCAAAAAAATAGATTTTCTTTAAATTTCGTGGATTGATAGGGTTACATAATATCTTTAATTGGTATGTGTAAAAAATCTGGTTTCGGCTTATTTTTCGAGATATGGGTAAATAAAGTGGGTGGGGTAAGATGGACTGAAACACAGTAGGGGTTATTCTAAGTCGCATATCTTTCTTATTTTTAGCCCAAGATGTGTGAAAATTTGTATGCATGTTTTGTGATATATGCATTAAACATTTATGGGCTTATATTTGATATTCCATGTATATCTTTTCCGTAATATTCATTCTTCTTTCTTTCGAAGAATTTCGCTATTTTTTAACGACCAACTTTACCAAACTATCTCCACACGTTTGATTTGCAACCCGATTTATATGAAAATTTACAGATATATTGTCCAGATATTAATGTAACTTTGTGTGACTTGAAAGAAAAGCGTTGGCCCATTGTTGAGATATTTGACCTTGACCTTCAAAATGACTTCAAAACGTGGGAAATGCCAAAATGTGATAGTTAAAGCGCCAATTTTATTCATAAGGATTGGAAACATGGTTTCTTTTTATTGTTCCTAATGAGTTTCGTAGCAATATCTACTTTTTTGTATCGTACAACCCATTCGGAAGAATGGGAAAGAAAAGAAATTCTTCTTACTTCTCAGTTTTCTTATCAAACTAAATATTGCACATGAAACATGTCTTCGCGGAAAGCGCTGATTAAAATTACTACCACAGGTGAGTGAAATTAAATATTAGCATTATGTTAAGATTGCTAGAACTACCAAAGCTTTATATGCAACATGAATTGTCTAAGAGTTTATATTCATTCACTCATCTCATGATGGACAAGAATTATCAATTTGCTAGGAGAAAACTAATCATTTTCAGATTGTATTTCTTATGTGGTTATAAAGAAGACGCATTGTGAATGATTTTACTAAATGGCCAAATGTGCTTACAATTAATTAACTTAAGCTAAATATTTATATAACTTTATATAATATCAACAAAAAGAAAATAATGTTAAATGTATAGACAGGCCTTAAACAAATATCTGTCTATCAATGATTTCATTAGATGAAATGACCGGGTAACTCTGAGAGCTGACCAAGTTTATTATATTGATTATATCAATTTAAACGGTAAAATCATACAATAAAAACCCCAATCGTGTGTGAAATGCATTCTTTTATGAATGGGCTGTCACATGCCATTTAACCCTAACCATTTTCCCAAAAATGCGTAGTTTTAACGGACATTCCCGAATTTGATGTTATTTTGAAGGTCAAGGTCAAATATCTCAACAACGGGCCAACGCTTTTCTTTCAAATTTCACACAAAGTTACATTAATATCTGGATAATACATCCGTAAAGTTTCATAAAAATCGTGTTTCAAATAAAATGTGTGGAGATAGTTTGGTAAAGTTGGTCGTTAAAAAATAGCGAAATTTGGCGAAAGAAAGAAGAATGAATATTACGCAAAAGATATAAATGGAATATCTAATGTAAGCCCATAAATGTTTAACGCATATATCACAAGACACGCATACAAATTTTCACGCATCTTGGGCTAAAAATAAGAAAGATAAGTGACTTAGAATAACCCCTACTGTGTTTCAGTCCATCTTACCCCACCCACTTCAATTACCCATATCTCGGAAAATAAGCCGAAACCAGATTTTTTACACATACAAATTAAAGATGTTATGTAACCCTATCAATCCACAAAATTTAAAGAAAATCTAATTTTTGACCCCTTATTGCAACCCATCCTTTGATCCCATTAAACATTTTCAAAACAATTTTTTTAGCTCTTGCAGAAAACGAAACTGAGTATGTTACTGAAAATAATTACATCTATGCAATTTGAAAGTGTATAGATCCTTTCTTTTTTCATTCAAGTATGGAAAATGTACATTTTATAACCAACAACAAACACAAAATTCACCAACACAATAATCCCAAAAAGACATATAAAATTTCAGAAACATTTTTTGAGGTAATTAACAAAAGGATTTTGATTTGTTGTATTGCTTGACACGACCAATATTTCTTTCTCTTGCTCTTCTTATTTGTGACCCGTCACGCTAAAAGGGACCTTTTCAGAAATACAAAAATCCAAATTTTGACAAACTTGTCAGACTCAGCACAGGTCAACCAGATCCCATATGCGAAAAATGAACATATAGTAACATAGGGAAAACATTCCGGATTTAAAAAATTACATAAAAGTGAAAAGTTTCGGCCCTAGTCAGGCTGCGTGGACTGCGCAGACTGACTAGGGTCGATATTTTTCACACTTCCTACAAGGTCCCTTTTAGCGTGACGAGTCACATTTACCTGTATCAACAATAATCATAATGTCTGTATCGGTTTTTCCATTCATGCACAATTCATTAATAAATTAAACCATCATGCCAAAGGCTCTTTAATACGTTCACAAACAATATCTGGTTTTTGGTGACATTTAATGAGAAGGCTTTTCAAAACATAAAAGCAAAAAGAAGAGAAGGCTGAAAACTTGCTTTGTCACATTTTTTTCAAATTTTTCAATGCTTTATCATACAGACTCAACACTTTCCCAAACAAGACCGGGTTTTGACGTCCCTGTTAGAATAGGCTTGGGAAAACATTGAGGCAAAAGAAGAAACTGTTGGTAACCAGCAGTTTCTCCTTTTGTCTCAATATTTTCTGTGCCATATTTTACACAAATCCTATCCATTTTAACATTTGTCACAGTTTTTGAAGTGGAATACCCTAAAATTTTGTCGTTTGGGAAAGGGTAAATAATTTCGATAGCTTATGCACAACAACTTTAAATTTCAACCAGTCCAAAATCTGGCATATTGGATACGGTAAAGCAAAGGATAAAATATAACAGTTTGGAGCTTCATATCATGGATTGATAAAACATGATATATCCAGTCTTATAAATATTAAGAGAAAAGAAGAAAATGACGATAAGTAGCATTTTCTCATTTTTTCTCGATTTTTTGTTATACATGAACATTAATTAACCCTTTCCCAAACAAGGCCTGGTTTTGACGTCCCTGAAGGAATAGGCTTGGGAAAACATTGCGACAAAAGAAGAAACTGCTGATGAACAGCAGTTTCTCCTTTTGTCTCAATATTTTCCATGCAATATCTTACACAAATTATATCTTTAATAACGTCTATTTTGTCATTTGTGGCAGCTTTTGAAGTGGATCACCCTGAAATTTTGTCGTTTGGGAAAGGGTTAATATTTCCAGCTTTTTATAACATTTTATATTGAACCTGTAAGACTCTTTTCAATTCTGACTGGCACATTTTTTGTAGTTTAGAAAAGCGATAATATGGCCCATATTATTGAAAAGCAACAAATATCAAGGGTCATACATATTCACCTGTCAGTCTAATTGTTAGTACCAAATACCTCTAAATTAAACACCAATCAATCCAATCTGATGAGACATATGTCTCGACCAATCAGGTGGATTGTTAGGTGATTTAGTTTTATGTTCACATGCATGTTATAGTTGATTTTAATTTCTTAAAGTACTTTTAAACATACTCCTGTATGATAAAACTGACATATGAGTGAGGAATTTAACAATAGATATAGACAACTTGATTTAGAAATGTCGGTGAATATGGCCCCTTGCCCTCTCTTTGCAAAATGTGTCCATTATACGGACAGTTTGGCCCCTTATTCCCTGGACTGATAAAACAGAATGTATCCAGTCTCACTGTTCTTCTGTACATCTGCTGATAAACCATAAAAGTCCTCCATTGCACTTGCCTCAATTTTCTGAAAAGAACAAGATGTATTTGTGACCCATCATGCTAAAAGGGACCTTATAGGAAGCATGAAAAATATCGACCCTAGTCAGTCTGCGCAGTCCATGCAGCCAGACTAGGGAAGACACTTTTCACTTTATGTAATGTACTAAATCCGGAATGTTTTCCCTATCTTACTATATGTTCATTTTTCGCATACAGGATCTGGTTGACCTGTGCTGGGTCTGACAAGTTTGTCTTGATTTGGATTTTAGGAGTTGGGATAAGGTCCCTTTTAGCGTGATGGGTCACATTTGTTAAACACAGATGCCCCCAAAAAGGCGGATGATAAGTTTTCACGATGCGTTTCAGACTGACAGACAGATAGACAGACAGATGAACAATGGTAAAACAATATGTCCCCCATCTTTGGATACAGGGACATAAAAATGTGTTCATGAAAGCATAAATTTATACATTCTCAAGCCCCTGACATTGATTTTGTTAGCAAATATAAAGCAAATCATTCCAGAGTGTCTTCCAAATATTTGGATTTTTTTTTAAATATTATGGACTAAAATATATGCAAATTTGAAAATGTGGACAATCAAATGTAAAGCATTATTTCAACTCAAAGTATTTCAGAAAAAAATCAACATAGAAGCTAAAATGATTGCCAACAGATAACTTATGTTGAGTTTGCAAAGGTTTCACTTTCAAATAAAACATTTTTTTCTGTCCAACAGGAATTCATTCACAAAAACATTTAGAACACTTCGTGCTTTGAACAAATGCACCCAATCAATTCAAAACACATCCATGAAAATAAAGTTGAAGTTAAGTTTTAAGGATCACAACCCATCATTAACCCTTTCCCAAATGGCAAAGTTTGGACTGTTCCAATTTCAAAGGTGTTGCAGACAACAATTTTGAAGTAAAAAATAATGGAATGGTGTGCAATATAGCACAGAAAATATTGAGACAAAAGGAGAAACTGCTGGTTATCAGCAGTTTCTTCTTTTGTCTCAATGTTTTCCCAAGTCATTTCTGTTAAGGACGTCAAAACCAGGTCTTGTTTGGGAAAGGGTTAAGTACAAATTTCTGCATCTTCCAGCGTCATTCTTGGCATCGGAAATTGACATGGGATAATGCCCTGAAATTGATGATGGTATCTCTTGTTATTTTCTGTTGTCACGGATGACACCTGAAGAGGCACAAAGTGTTTGGTGTCTAATGTTCGGTTGTAATCCTTAATTCACAAATATTTCAACTTTTCAAGTCACGCTCAACAGCTAAGACGGCATGGAGAATAGATATAAGTGGAATCATCTTACTTTATATTTTAAGAATGGCATACACACAAGAATATGTTTTGGTATAGATTTGAGCCAAGATCTGGGAACAGGGCCTTTATGGCATTTCAGACCAATATAAATGAGCCGGGATGTGGAAAAACGTCCCTTATAGCATTTTTCAAAATTGAGTTTCAAGATCAGCCTGTTGTCACATATACCGTATAGCACTTTATTTCTGCGGGGACTTTATTTCTGCTATTTCTGCGGTCGTGGACGGCACCGCAGAAATAAAATCCGCAGAATATTAATCCTGAATTTAGAAGTTGTTGTCATTCTGTAATTTTAGTCAGTACATGGTCAAGTTAAACTGTTACCACCCGATGGAAAGAACAATATCATAACAATGGAGTGCTTACCTATGCAAAAATGGTGTAACTAGGGCCTACGGCTTTAACTTTGGTGTAGGTAAGACATTTCAGTTCATCAATAAACAATGATTTAACGAGTTCGACTGATTGGTAACAGTTTGACACGTCTTTCTTTTCACACCTATCTGTATACGGCTTCCCATAACGCCTTTATAGATACTGGTAAATGAGTGGGATTATCCCTTTACCCTAACGGAGTAATTAGAAATCGTCTTTCAAACTATGTTTGATACCGACTAAAACTGATTTGATAGCGCAGAAACAAAATCTTTGATTTTGCAAAATGAGAGACCGCAGAAATATGTTCCGCAGAAATTTAACCCGCCTGATTTCTGGAAAAAACGCAGAATTTGGACCCCGCAGATATAAAGTGCTATACGGTAGTCTAATATGCACCCATGCTGCCCTCTTTTAGTTACTGGAGGTCAGAAAGAAGATATTAGAGAGCAACATGGATCCTGATCAGACTGTGCGTATGCACAGGCTGATCTGGATCTATGTTGGGCTCAAAAGCCGTAAGGGACGTTTTTCCAGATCCTGGCTCAAATACAGATCAATCTTTGTATATCATTGAAGTGTTATTCTAAACATCTTAACTAAATCTTCAATCAAACCATAGTTAAGAGGTAGGTGTCCTTTCTCCATATCCCACTCATTTATAGTTCTGAAATAATACATACAACAATTCAAATCAAGCAGAAAACATCGAGAGAAAAGGGTATAATACTTACATCTACAATGTCATCATCAAAGAGTATCCAGATATCTTCACTCTTGACAATACTAATATAATGGCCTCTATTTAAGCTGCTACCAATATGTACAACGACTGCTACCAGATCATACATTCTGTCAGGGTTATATGCGTCATCTGACTGTAACAGAAAGGTGAGAAAAAATGTAGTAATGTTCAGATCTTCTTGAATCAAAAATCTACCTTAGAAGAAACCTATCATCTGGTCAATTCTTTTTTCTATAAGGTTATATAAATGCAAAATTGATTGATTGGTGCTTATCCCTTTCCCAAACAGCAAAATTTTAGACAAGTTCAGTTTTAAAGCTGCAGCAGAGGACAAAGTAGATTTCGAAAGAGATATAAATTGTGTAAATTCTA
Source organism: Fragum sueziense (assembly GCA_963680895.1). Classification (NCBI taxonomy): domain Eukaryota; kingdom Metazoa; phylum Mollusca; class Bivalvia; order Cardiida; family Cardiidae; genus Fragum; species Fragum sueziense. The sequence continues at coordinate 15,227,678 of OY804596.1, forward strand.
GCTTAGAAAATATTGAGGCAAAAGGAGAAAATGCTGATCAGCATTTTCTTCTATAGCCTGAATGTTTTCACAAGCTCTTTCCATAAGAGACGTCAAATCCAAGTCTTGTCCAAGATCCAAGAATTAATGCATCCTTTAAATATATCTGTGTTATCTTATGATGGTTGGAGCACCTAATCATGGATTCCTGTAATTTCTCTCATCAATACTGCAACATTCTTTATTGGCCTCCATCTGCTCCCCAAATAGGCTTATGATTATCTAACAATTGGTTGAGGAACAAATGTCAGAAAGGATAATTTCCAAGGGCATGGATCAAACAGGGGACCCAGTGTTCTACCCAGCCCAATAAGCTGTATCGGCCCCACTACACCTTCATGTAAATTAGTATGATGCCCTTACAGCTTCAAAATTACCCCTACAGCTTTTTTTTTCAAAATGGTCAACAAATAAATGCATTTTGTTCAATTCTTGTAAAAATCTGATAAAAATGCATTTTTCGATTTGTAAAAGTGATAATTGGTTATAAAAAAATTATGGGAAAAGAAGAATTTGCTCAAAATGAGCAATTTCTTCTTTTTCCATTATGTTTTACTCACTACTGCTTTCAAGGTTTACCAATTGCCACTACAGCTTCAAATTATTCTGTGGAGAACCATGGGACCTCAAGATTGGGATTCTAATGTACTACCAAAAGTGCTATAACAACAGCAAAGAAATGTAAGAAGGTTACATAAAAATTTTGTACAGACTTTCCTCTGTTAACCCTTTACTAAATGGCCAAAATTTGGACTTGTCCTATATGAAGGCTGCTGAAAATGACAAAACAGATGTTGTTAAAGATATGATTTGTGTATAATATAGCACAGAAAACATTAAGGCAAAAGAAGAAAATGCTGGTTATCAGCAGTTTCTTCTTTTGTCTCAATGTTTTCCCAATCCATTTCTATCAGGGATCTCAAAACCAGGTCTTGTTTGGGAAAGGGTTAAAATGTGTACCATGGGTCTATTTGACTGATGATCATAAGGATGTTACGAAAAATGTACTTACAGTATTAAATAGACGTAATTCTAAAGGGAAAACTACTCTATACGACAGTTTTGTGAACCGCTTCAGCTGTTCTGTGTATTTGAAACGTTTGAGATGTAACGCTAAAATTTGTGGCAGTTTTTTAACTCTCATTCTGAAAAATCAAAATGTGAACAATCAGACACAACGGGCTATAATCTACAAATTGAAAAAGTTTCATTGACAAGCTAATGTGAGAATACAATACACACCTATACAATGATTAAATGAGGTTTAACTATTCATATTGTCGCTTTTCAATGAAAACCTCTTAACTGCAGTTTGTTTTAAGCTGCAGTTACGAGGTTTTCATTGAAAAGCGACGATATATCGCTAACACTGCCAGTGGAGCATGAGTCCTACCCATAAGTTCCTGACATTTCTCTCATCATTACAAGCAAAACAATTTCTGCCACCTGCTGGTCATCCAACTTAGATGATTATTCATCCATTGGTGAAAGCAAAATGACTTTCACCTAATGTCATTAACGATATTGGCCTAACCCACAATACTGGATTGGTAAACCTCAATGTCAGCAAATGAGCTTTTAAGACTAAAACCAATCTATTTAGAATAGGTTAACCCTTAAAATATTATATTGTAATATCTGTAATTCAAGATCATGACAAGTGTTCTACCAAGAGAAAACTATTGAAAATCTATTATGCTACCTGAAGGAGTTTTTCTTGGGACAAAATCTTACCTTTTTTGAGCATCTTGTTTACTACATGAAACTTCACAAAATATCCAAGTTCTGCACACAGGATCTCCCAACAGCTTAACAGAACAGACTAGACAGGTCATACAGAGAACAATGTGGATCATGATCAGACTGTGTGTACACACAGGCTGATCTTGATCCAGGTTGGTCTCCTACTCTAAAAGGCAATATTATGTGTTCTATAATTTGTACACAGATGTTATAATGCATTGTATTGTCATAGCATTGCATGTTACTCAAGACCTTTTCCAGATCCCAACTCAAATATAATTCATTACCTTTTTTGAGCCTCTTGTTTACTACAACACACCTCACAGTAATATTTATGTTCTGCACACAGTGTCTCCGTACAGCTAAACCCTCGTAGACAGTGTGTTATGGACGTGTTCTGTTCTACATCAACCGACAGATCAAGAAAATCCTCATCCTTACTACTGACCTGAGAAAGGAAAACAGACATATATTATCGCTTTTCAACAAAAAACTCGGAACTGCAGCTTGTTTCAAGTTGAAGTTACGAGATTTTCATTGAAAAGTAGCGACATACAGGTTAAAGGTTTTCTTATGAAGGATGTAAGCTAATACTAAATATTACACTTTTCTGGCAATAGCATCCATTTCAAACACATTGAACTCTAAGCAACAAGCAGGCCATTAAATCACTACAAAGCTAAAGGGCAGGCACCCATAACCAGATATTATAAATTGATAAGTACACCTAACTAGTAACATAAGATCATTTTTCATGAAATTTAGAAAATAGGTGTTGAAAACAAAACTACAAGTTTCTTTCTATAATCATTTTCTTTCAAGTTTCATGATGTCCTCAAAAGGTTTTCAGTGTTTACACTTCTGTTTGGCATTCCTTAAATGAGGATATGAGCTGCTTAACTTGATCTGATACTAAATATTTTAATGTGTGGAACACCTCTAATGACTCTTAATTACCAGGCAAAACTTTTGCTTTATTTTTGGTTGATTGAATGGGGTTTTATGCCCTACTCAACAGTGGGTCAGTCCCATCCGAAAGACTGGCTTTATTTATGGCTATGGTATGGGAATTACTCAAATATTATGAGATAGAATTGTGCCTGGTAAACCAGAGATTACACAAATTTGCATTACATAAAGCCAACTTACAGTTTCACAGTTCAAACACTGTGTTTCATTAGTAAAAGTACCCTGGAACAACTCTTCCACCCATGTGGGCTAAGGTTTGACTCCATCTTACATATTGCTCTGCAGAGACTACCCCATAAAGCATACCGCTGCTTTTCATCGAAAACAACATAACTGCAGCTTAAACAAACTGCAGTTATGGGATTTTCCATGAAAAGCAACGATATAATGGCAACTTACAGTTTCACAGTTTAAACACCGTGTTTCATTTGTAAAAGTACCCTGGAACAACTCTTCCACCCATGTGGGTTCTGGTTTACTCTGTGTATTACTGTCTCCATTTTTACCCTTTGCCCCTTGCTTCTCAGCTGTAATGGAAAGAGGGAAAGATTTTAGTCAGGATCTAGACTAAAAAGTCCTTAATAGCCTTCGAGCTCAACATGAATCCAGATCAGCCTGTGCATATGCACATTCTGATCAAAATCCATGTTGTTCTCTAATAGCTTCTTGGCTACCTGAAGAGGTGAAATGTGAAATAAGGCTAGATTGACAGACGGAGAACCGGAGCAGGAACATTGTTCATCTGATATTGGACAGACAGACGAAGCAAAAATATTTGCTTCAATACATTTTTTTCAAAATGAATCTCTGTAAAGATTTGACACATATTTTTTGATGGTCTGATTTAAGAAAGTTAGTGTATTAAATTTAAGGTATATGACCCGTCATTAAAAATACCACTTTCTAGTCATGCGACATGCATTAAATTATACACACTTGTAAATACACTTCTAATGAGTTGTTTCACTGTGCCGGATTTCAAAATTATGCTCCATGAAGAAAATAATTTACAAATATTTTTTTACTCTATATTCATATGCAAAGGAGGTAATTTTAAACATTTTTGTCCAATATTTTCATAAGTATGCACATATTCAAAATTCTAAACTTTTCAAAAAGCTTATGTTTGTATTTGGAATGGAAGTGTACTAACTCAGTTTAAAAATTACTGGCAATTTTCAAATTTCGCCGCTGTCTCTTTGGGGCTAATGATAGGTTGTATATGTTAATCCTATTGATACTATTCATTTAAATTAGTAATTTATTCCTAACAAATGAGATTAATAAATAAGCATTTATGCTTCTCCATATATTCCATTGAACGCATTTATTTTACATCAATTGGGGAAGCAAGTTTCTTCAACTTATTTCATTCCTCTCGATTCTGCTTCCTAGAAATACACCAGTACTTGCGCTGAATATGTTGGCCAATGAGAAGCCAAGAACAACCTCCGCTACCGGGGATCAAACTTGGAACCTCTTAGTCACAAGGCCAATGCTCTACCTCTCGACTACGGGCACCAGACCATTTAATTACTTTGTTGGTATTTTTTGTTTCAACCAATTAGCAATAAATCTGTTTCAAACAATTCTGTTAAAAGAGCTCTAAAAGTAATAAATATCATACCTTGAAGCAATTCAGCAACTCTATTTAACAAATAGTTGAGGAATTCATGGGCATCTTGCTGCATATAATTGTCAAATAATTCTGAAAAATAAAGAAAGATGTATATATCACAACTACAAATTCTTTATTTTGCATGACATTTATGTCATAGATAGATAGATTTATTTCGGTAAAAAGATCACAAGTAGTATATTACAAAACGATATATAAAATTACATTTACAATTAAAATGTCAAAATTATTTAACATTATTAAACTACAAATCGTCGGTGCTATGACAAAATTGTGTAACAAATTAGTTACGCAATTTTGTCAATTTTTTTTATAAATGCTTTCTACTAAGTATGTAGGAGCGCATATCCTGTCAAAACGGCGTTTTTCTACACCTATTAGAACCCTTTCAATTATCATGTGACAAAATTGCGTAACTCGATTTAGCTGACAAAAATGTGTTATACGTAGACAAATTATTTACACGAGAGTAATAAAAGGCTGAGAAATGGCATTCTCCTCTGTATTTCTTCTACTTTGACCAATAAATGAATCGTAAGATATGTTCAATCACTTTATTTTACCTTAAAGAAGCTGAATTGTTCATGTAGTTATTGAGTTACGCAATTTTGCCGGCATATTTTTTAACATTTTTTAAAGCGGCAAAAATGTTTTTGGCTCTCCTGAAAAAAATGGTTTTCGAGCAAAATTTCTATTATGCAATTTTGTCATAGCACCGACAAAATGTAAACAAGATGTGTTTGTGAAACATTAATGCCCCCAAAATGGCCATTTTTCGAAAATGTTAAGTTTTTGTGTAAAGGGTTGATAAGGGTTAGATGACCTTGAAGAATGTCAAATTGCATGTAACAGATAGATATCATTAAAAGGAAGTTGCATACCAAATTTTATCTTAGTATGTCAAATACTTTTGGAGAAAAGGCAAATGTTAATTTTCAGACAGACGGACGGACAGAAAACGGACGGACAGATGGACATAAGTAAACCAATATGCCCCCGATCTATCGATACCAGGGCATAAAAATATTGTCACGATTAGAATTACAAGCTTATCAAAGAGTTATACTACCCATTAAATGAACTTTAATCCAGGATTATACGATAAAGAGAAAAATCTTGTTTCTATTGTGGTCATGAAAGTAGTACGGTATATCATAAAATTTCAGCAATTTGTAAGTAATCTGATCAAAATCTATATCTTCTACTAAAAAATCTTATGCTTTCAAACCAGAAAAAAATATAGTAGAGAAAATATTTAAACTTCATAATATTGCTAGCCTCTGTTTTCTATTTTATCCATATTTCTTTCAAAACACAATTCATTGTTCAGAATGATATACAGTCGAAACTCATTGTGTCGACTTTTGTGGGACGCTGAAAATACTTCAACTTATCCGAAATTTGACACAAACACCAGGAATCAAAAACATACTTTTCCCGGAAGTCTTCGGCGGAAGTCGGGGTATGGCTAAAACAATGATCTGAAATAACTCTTCGGGAAGGAGGGGTTGTATTTACCTGTGTACATGTAATTATTGTACGTTGTTTAAATATTTCAAGTAAAATGAAAACGGAAGCTTAAAATTACCCCTGTTGTTGACAAAATTTGGTTAACAAGCGTCGTCTGCAAACAGCCTTTCTTTCATTTGTATTTTTCACAGTTTGTGTAATCTCACGGTGAACTGACAGCAGGATGCAATCAGCCCAGTTTTCACACCTTTTAATCCCTATTGATCGAAAATTTGCTTATCACCTTAATTGGGGGTTTGACAGCCTAGACAAAGTGACTTTGCTAATCAATTAACGAGCTGAACAGGTAATTATAAGGTTTGATTTATTGGGGTTTTAAGCCGTTTTCAACTTCTAAGGTCGTATCGCGCGGCTGGAGAACCTAACCATGGATTCCTGACGTTTCTCATACCAGTACTACCACAACACTCTTACCGAGCCTCCAGCTGCTCCCCCACATAGGTTCACGATATCAAACCACTGATGGGTGACATTCTTGTCAGTAAGGGTATTTGCTGCGGCCTGGTATCGAACCCGGGACCTCTCGAATGAGAGGCAGATGCGCTACCAACTGCGCCATAGCCGCGGCCCAAGTAATTATAAGGTGAAATTTACCTTCCGACCGGCAAAAAAATCGACTCATCCGAAGTTGACGATTTTCCCTACTCGACATAAACATCAAAATTTATATGAAAGAAAGGACAAAGTTGGGACTTTGAAAACACTTCCACTTATCCAGAAAATAAACTCATCCGATGTCGACACAACAAGTTTCGACTGTATATGTACAAAACACAACGGCCACTTACCACATTCTTTTCTTAACCTGGTAATGAAGCGTTTTGGAGCGAGTGTTCCCACTTTCTTTTTCTGTGTAGCTATACTATAGAAGAGATCACCAAGGCACGTCAGGAGGGTTTCTTTCTTCTGGTTCTTCTGTTGATGTTTGTATTGTAGCACTTTCTCACGGAATGGGCGGCAAAAATACAAGGCTTGTAACACTGAGTTACAGTAACATGTGTTCCCAAACTGAAATGAATAGTGAGATTGTTACAAGAATTTACAGTTCTACAATTCTCATTTTTAACTCTTTCCCAAATGACAAATTTTAGTGTGGTCCAATTCAAAATGTGCTGCACACAACAAAATAGATGTTGGTAAAGGTTTAATTTGTGTAAAATATAGCATAGAAAAAATTGAGACAAAACGAAAAACTGCTAGTTATCAGCAGTATCTTCTTTTGTCTCAATGTTTTCCCAAGCCTTTTCTACTAGGGAACGTCAAAACCCAGTCTTGTTTGGGAAAGGGTTAACACAACGAAGGCAGTAATATAGAAATTGTTATAACATAAAAAGCACATATTGTCCCCTAAGTGAAAATAGTAAACAAGAGAGCTTTCATGTCAGAGGATAACAGGAATAGTAAGGTTTAATGACACCAAAGCTTGATTATCTAGAATGGAAAAAGTTGACACAACATTAATCATATTATGATCGTCAGGGTTATAAATGGTTCAAGTTCCCAAAAGGCAAAATTTTACGGTGGTCAAATTTGAAAGGAGTAACAGATGACAAGATTCATGTTGATATAGATAGTGCTTGTGTTAAATTACAGTGTTTTTTTTTTTTTTTTTCTTTGCATGGCTCCATAAAACAGACCCGTTCCCAATGCAAAAAGGGGTCATTTTTTTCCCAAAAAATGGAAAAAAATTCCAAATTCAAAAGTTCAATATTGTTTTTTAAGGAAAATTTGCTCAAATCCTTCCTATTATCAAGCTTCAACTATCCAAGAATGACTGGAATTCCTTTCAGCTCATTTAAATGTAATAATTTTTACTAAGAATTCAATTTTTCTTGCATTCTGTGGTGATATTTTTTCCCAATTCTTGAAAAACTACACATTTTCCCCAATTTGGCTGGTCCCAGACCTGTTCTCAAAATCATGAGAAAAAAACCTGAATTAAGTCTCAGAAAAGATTGAGACAATAGGTGAAAATACTGATCAACAGCATTTTCTTCTTTTGTATCGATATTTTCCCAAACCTCTCCTATTAGAGACATCAAAACTATGTCTTACTTGGGTAAGGATTGACTAAATTATGCTAGAAAATGCCATCACTACATCTTATTCAAGCTGTAGTTACAACATTTTTGAACATAAACAAGATGTGTTTGTGAAACATCAATGCCCCAGAATGGCCATTTTTTTCTGAAATGTTAAGTTCTGTGTAAATGGTTGATAAGGGTTAACAAATGACCTTGAGGAAGGTCAAATTGCATGGAAAAGATAGATATCAATGAAAGGAAGATGCATACCAAATTTGATCTTTGAATGTCAAATACTTTTTGAGAAAAGGCAAATGTTAAGTTTACGGACAGACAGAAGGAAGGACAGACACGAGTAAAACAATATGCCCCTGATCTTTCAATAGTGAATACGGGGGCGTTAAAAAAGTACAGGGTGTTTAAAAGTCTCAAATCTATGAAGTTGAACTAGTTCATAATCAAGCAACTTCCCACTTCATTTCTCAATCATTGAGTTTCAAGTCAGCTGTTAACAGTCGGCGGCGCCTCTGGAAGCCACAACACTATCATTATGGCTTTCAACTTTTCCATGTACAGTACTCATTTAAACACTTGGTTGAAGAGGAGCAACATGAGGGAACGTATTTGCTCAGAAAAAAAATCCTGTTCCACCGGCGGGATTTGAACCCAGGACCTCTGGATCCCAAAGTCCGCGTCCCACCACTAGACCATGGCGCCCCACAACATTACCAATGATAATACTCACATTCACTAGTCCAAAATAATGTTCATTTGCTGGTAGCTGCACCGAGCCAATCTCCTTCTCAAGCTGGGTAGGGTTATTACCCTGTAGTAGAAAAAAGACAATGTTGCACAAAAATTATATGAGCCAGAATCTGGAAAAACGTCCCTTATATCATTTTTTTTTAAAATCGAGTTTGAAGATCAGCCTTTTGTCAAAATGTAGTCAATATATGCATTCATGCTGCTTTCTTTAAGTTACTACAGGTCACAAAGAAGCTGTTAGAGAACAACATGGATCCTGATCAGACTGTGCGTATGCACAGGCTGATCTGGATCTATGTTGGGCTCAAAAGCCTTAAGGGACGTTTTTCCAGATCCTGGCTAATATATATATACCCTTTCCCTAATCCGAATCTTCTCAGATGTAAAGCGCTCTTTGATATTTGATTTTTCGCTATTTACATCAGAGCATGTTAGGCTTCAAAAACAATGGACAGTTCGGCACAAGTTGTGAAGCTTTGTTTTTGTGTATTATATCCAATCACTCGGTAAAACACTGTAGGGTATAGATCAATTAATCATGTTTTGCCATACCTGACCAAAAATTCCATTTCAAATCGGCCTGCTAGAAGAGTATAACCTTCAGAAATTCAAAAAAACCCTATTTCCAGTCGATTTCGTCACCATAGTTATTGTAGATCACGTAATCGGATCTCGTTAGAAAATAGAATGGAAGTTAGGTAATCAGTCACCGTCACATGACGGGTCATGTAATCGGCTTTGTTTCAAATTTCTTTCCAGTCACGTGACCGCCTTTGTTTAGAAATTATAGTGTTCTTGTTGTGGAGATCAATTTATGTCGATCTGTTAAGCTCACCACTTGATAATGTATTGCTTTTCCTTTGAAATTCCATTTATTTAGTTCTTTATGCTCGTAAGTTACGGAATTGACCCAACATTTCATTTATTTATTTATTCATATTATCAGAGTTTTTCAAACTTGTTATTGTTATATTATGTCCAAAAGGCTCCTCAATTTGAACAAGAGCTGTCACCGAAGGATAATGCTCCCCGAATAAGTGTTTGTCACAAAATAAAAACTATCATACATTAAGCCCCCTTTTCCCATGACAGCTTTTTTGTACACACATTATAGGGATGTAACGATACATCGGACTATCGATATATCGCAATAGTGACCTCTGCAATAGTGCTATCGTGATAGGCAACTTGCAATATCAATAGTATCGCAATAGTTGTTTCCACTATCGCAATAGTTTTGATAGTTCTAAAAATAGCAATTTGTTCTAAAAATAGCAATTTTTCACATAACATTGCCTAATTTTAGCAATAAATCTGTCTCTTGAATATCATACATCATTGATATTCTTCTCAAATCATGAAATGTCACTCTCTTCCTTCAGATTATTTATTTAATGATTCTGCAAATTAATTCATATATGTAAAATATTCAGGAAATGTGATTTCTAATGAAAAAATATCCATTTATAGCACTTAATGCATATAACAATAGTATCGCAATAGTATTGCAATAGCAACCTACAATAGCAATACTATCGTGATAGCAATTTGGTCAATAGCAATACTATCGCAATAGTCATTTTGGCCTGCAATAGTCATCCCTAACACATTATTTATAGAATATGGTCTAGAGCATCCTATTTTTTACATAAGTACAAAATTTCATTTAATTCTGCCCATTAGATAAAGAGAAATTAGAGAAAAACTAATTTTTACACTAAGGCCCCTTTTTCAATGACGCAGCCTCAAATTAAAAAACGGAGTAAAAGGTTTCTGGGTATTATCCCAGGGAGTTCACATGTGAAGTTTCATTGAATTTGGTCCAAGGGTTGCTGAGATCTGGCTGTGGACGGACGGACACACGGACGGACGGCATGGCGACTTTATGGCATATGCTCCCCCGAAATTTTTTCGGGGAGCATAAAAATAAAATATTGATATCCCCTTTTTTATGGAAAATCCAAACCGTTACGTCATAGTCTAGGGAAACCCGCATTCCGAGATTACGCGTTGATCACAAGGTTTTAAATGGTAGGTCATTGTAAACAAAGACTGTTCAAGTGAGGGTTGTTGCAAAACATTGACTATAAACCATTTAGAAATACTTTTAGGTCTTACATTCTTCACAGGCATGACAATAAATGGTTCATTAATCGGTATCATCAGGCGTTTTAAGGATAGCGTTTAAGATCTGACGGTGAACGAAGCACCACAACTTGTGGAGAACTTCCTGATTTTTTTTAAATGTAACGCGCTCTGATGTAAATAGCGAAAAATCAAAATATAAAAGAGCTTATTTACATCTGAGAAGACTCGGATTACCCTTTCCCAAAAAAACAAAATTGTACAGTGGTTCTTAGTAACAATAATGTAATCAAAACAATTTTTAATCTTGATCTTAGGTCTTGTGTAAACTCATTTGTTTAACCTTTTCCCAAACATGAAAATTTTAGAGTGGTCCAAATTGATTCTGTCGGCACAATCCCTTCAGCCAATCAAAAACGTCGTCAGTCATAAAGTGTGGACCTTTACTCATTCGGTGGAGGTGAAAGCTTCGGTCTTTTTTGTTAAAGCATTACCAACTTTCAGCATTAGTATCTCGACGACTACGCCTGACTATTAAAAATGTGTTGGTAGTTAAAAAGTTTAAATCACATTCTTTAAAGAAAGAGTTTTGTTAATGAATATTCTGCCTAAAAAATGGTATCCCGTAACGATAAAGACCGAGGAAGTACCCTCGATGACAAAATGAAAGCGAGGCAATGACGTCATGCTGACTGATTCTATCCAAAGCTGCCGCAGATGACAATAAAGATTCTTCAGACGTTACTTTGAACATATTTATTATACATCGATTAGGAAGCAAGTTTCTTCAGCTTATTTTAATCCCTCTCGATTCTACTTCTTGTAAATACACAAGTATTCGCGCTGAATGTGTGGGGCATGAGAAGCCAAGAACTACCTCCACTACCAGGAATCGAACTCGGAACCTGTTGGTCACAAGGCTGACGCTCTATCTCTCGACAGGGGTCTCGTTTGCCAAAATTTGGGTCCGTTATTGGGCCCCATTCCCAATTGCAAAAAGTATCTTTTTTTCCCAATTCTCTGGTGAAAATTCCCAAAATTTTTAGGACCCAGAATGCCCCATGTTAAGACCTCATCTTCATTTACAAACATTTTGAAGACAGTTTTAGAGTAGATTCTTAAACAAGAGTATGTACAAATGCATTTTACACTACTACAGTCTAATTTGCAGCTGAAACTGAGTGACAGTATGAATACAAACTTGTCTTAGTTTTTCCCAATTTAGGTTAAAACATCGCTATTTTTCCCAATTTCACTGGCCCCCGGCCCCAAACAAAAATTGGTAGCAACTAGCAAGACCCCTGCTCGATAATGAATGATGCCGATAAAGGTAGGATTTCAGGGATGTCATTATAATATTAACTGATTGCCGATCAAAACCATCATTCAAAATCAAAAAAATTCTGCACCAAGTCATTTCTGACAAAAAAAATCATTATGAGTAGAAATTTTCATTCCTCTCCAGTAGAAATTAACATTTCTTGGAGTGAAGAGATGCTGTAACTAATCTATCCAATGAAAAATTCAAAGTGCCTTCAAAAGCAAATTTATTTCCTACATTCATTGTATTTTGTTACCACCCAAATTCCCAATCGACTGACAAGAAAAAATGTAAACAACATTTTTGCATCACTCAATTCTCTCTTTACAAACGGTACGGTGTTATGTCGCAAGGGCTTATAAGAACAAAGACACGTATTCTAGATACTACTTTTACTCTCTACTATAACAACAGTTATTCTACCTATGATACACTGAGTACATGCTTTATATATGAGTAATATGATATCCATTCTTTTACTCCATACACTACATTTCCTCCCCTTTTTAGAACAAAACCTCTTTTATTGCAATGTTTCAAAATTTGTGTTTTTGTTGAAAGCATCTTAAAAACATTTTTTTTGACATTTTTCTCACGAAGGAAATGACTGGTAATAAATTTATCTACGCCATAAAATGTTTCGTTGTTTCCCAGGCATTCCGAACATATGTTTATCACCAATCTTATTATTCTAAGCTAAAATTACTAAATAAACAACAAGTAAACTGTCTTCATAAAAACATAACGGAACTGATAACAACAGCTGTCCAGTTAAAAACCAATTAAACTGTTCATAACATAGTCTTCATATCTGACAGGAGGTTTAATGTTCCGCTCTGGTCTATCTCTCCCCTGGGTATTGTCCTGCTTAGGAATTTCGACCTTTGGCTTATCACGATTTTCCCACATTACACTTTTCTCACTATTTCCTTCACTAGGAACATATGCATCTGAGTGTATCTGAGGCAAAGCTGTAAACCTATCGTTTTCAACAATTCTCTCCATATACGGTTTTACATGTGTGACATTCCTATCATATCTTACACCATCTTGAGACTCAATTGTGACTTTATTACCGTGTTTTTCTACAACTTTATGTGGTAAAGGATTAAATGGTGTCTGCATTTTGTTTTCTCGCCTTTGTTTTAAGAAAACATTGTCCCCTTTTTGAATGTCGTTATAACTAGCCTGCCTTTTCCTATCTGCATACTCTTTTCCCTTTCCTTTTTGCTCAGAGTCGCGGTCTCTGACTTCGAAATCATTTCGCTCAAATCTATGATTCGTTAAATCTGGTAATTTTGTTCTAATTTGTCTACCATACAACATTTCTGCAGGTGATTTACCTGTCACAGAATGTGGTGTACTTCTATACATTAATAAGTAATCATCTAAATCAGACTTCCAGTTACGACCTTCTGCTTGTGAAATTCTAACCCTTTTCATAATAGATTGATTTTGTCTTTCCACCTCCCCATTTGCCTGTGGGTATAATGGCGTTGTGCGTTTGTGTACAATACCATTATTTTGCAAGTAATTTGTGAATTCTTCACTAATGAAGTTCTTAGCATTGTCTGTTCTAAGAGTTAAAGGTAACCCATGTGTAACAAAGAACTTTTGTAGAATCCTAACCATATTTTCTGATGTGATCGACTTTGTAACCTTGATTTCAAAGAATCTTGAATAATAATCAATCAAAACAAATATGTAATCTCCTGATGGAAGCGGACCTAGTAAATCTAGAGCTAAGTCTTGCCATGGACCTGCTGGCAGCTCTGTTCTAACCATAGGTTCAGGTTTTAAAGGGTTTGACACAAGTTGACAACCATAACAAGTTTTACAGAAATTCTCTGCATCCTTATCAATTCCTGGCCACCATACTTTTGTCCTTAAGTTACGTTTCATGACAACTATACCAGGATGACCTAAATGTGCTAATTCTAAAACTTGTTGTCTCAAATTTGTTGGGATGACAATTCTTGTCCCTCTCAACACCAAATGACCAATTGCACATAACTCATGCCTTATTGGTAAATATGCTTTATTTTCAAGCAAATGCCATTTCCCTGACAACAAACATTCCTTGATTGAACAAAGATCTTTATCATTTTGTGACTCTGATTCAATATCCTGAGTCGACATAGAGGAAGGGGTTAAAATTGAAGCAATCAATTTGATTTCATCTACCTCATCCAATGAACTCTGACCTTTCCCCTTACTTGACAGTAACCTTGATAAAGCATCTGCTATGTTATCCTTACCTTTCAAATACTTGACTTTGAAAGAATATGGCTGCAATCTCAAAACCCATCTTTCGATGCGTGCACATGGTTTTGATTTCTTTGAATAAATATACTCTAATGGCTTATGGTCAGTGTACAGGTCAAAATCAATACCATACAAATATGCATTGAAATGTTCGAGACCCCATACTACAGCTAACGCTTCGCGCTCTGTTTGAGAATACCTACGCTCTACATCAGTTAAGCTCCTACTTGCATAACTTATGACTCGCGATTCTCCCTTTTGATCTTGCAAAAGCACGGCTCCTAGCCCTACCGGACTCGCGTCTACAATGACTTTCGTCGGTGCATTCAGATCAAAATATGCCAAAGCATGCGCATCACACAATTTATCTTTCAACTCTTTGAAAGCCTTTTGATGTGATTTATTCCAACGGAATTTTGCATTTTTCTTTGTCAATTCTCTCAATGGTGCAGATATGGTCGAGAAATCAGGTATGTACCTGGCATTATAATTTACGAGACCTAAGAAACTTCTTACCTCACTTGCACTTTTGGGTTCTCGTGCATTTTTCACAGCTTCTATTTTTGCCTTTGAAGGTTTGATACCCTGCTCAGATAACTCATGACCCATATATTCTAACTTAGACATATAGAATTGACACTTGCTCCCATTTAAGGTTAACCCTTTACCTTGTAGCACTCCCAATACCTTTCGTAGGTGAATCTCGTGCTCTTCTCTGGTTTTTGAATGAATGATGATGTCATCCATCACATTTCGTACACCCTCACACCCTTGAAGCAACTGTTGAAGGATGTTTTGGTACATTTCTGGTGCACAGGATACCCCGAACAAAAGCCTTTTATACCTATACAAGCCTTTGTGTGTTGTAAAGGTTGTGATGTCCCGAGAATCAGGCGACAATTCAATCCAGTGTTTATTTTTAATTTTGGGGGAAGGCGGTCAGGGCCCATAGGTGGGGGAAAATATGCACGTGAACGCCCAAAAAGGGGAATTTCAATACATGCTTATACTCTCAAATACAGTGTTATAAATGCATTTAACTT
The DNA here is from genome assembly GCA_963680895.1 of Fragum sueziense. Taxonomy (NCBI): domain Eukaryota; kingdom Metazoa; phylum Mollusca; class Bivalvia; order Cardiida; family Cardiidae; genus Fragum; species Fragum sueziense. The sequence continues at coordinate 15,243,101 of OY804596.1, forward strand.
GCTTGTATATCATAATGGGACATTCAAACAACCATTAGAACTGTTAGAGATGCCTAGAATCTAAATATGATTTGACTTTTTCTTTGCAAGAAAAAAATCTAGTTCCTGGAGGGGAAAATTTCTCTGAAATGGGGAAAAAAGTATATTCCTCAGAGAGGGGAAAGGGGCCCAATAACGACCGTTTTTTTTAAGAAAAAAAATCACTGCAATCTGATGGTACGCATTCGATATGTCCAACTTGCTGAAAATTCTGCTACCGTTCATATCGTTTAACACATCATCCAGGGTAGGGATTGGATGCCTTACCCTTTTCACTGCTGTATTTGCCTGCCGCATGTCAACACATAACCTTATATCACCATTTTTCTTCGGAATGACAACTACGGGCGATACCCACGATGTAGGGCCTTCGACTTTCTCAATAATGTCCATTTCCTCAAGTTGGTCCAATTTTCCCTCGAGTTTTCCACGTAAATTGTAGGGAATTCTCCTCGTTTGCTGAACAATTGGATGAACAGTGTCATCAATAGGAATTCTTAATTGGTAGTCCTTCAGCTTCCCAATTTTATCCACAAACAGCCCCGGAAATTGATCAGTAATTGACTTGTTTCCTTTTTCTACACTGTTTATCAACTGTATGACTCCCAAATCAATCGCTGTTTGACATGACAGTAGCGACTGTCCAGTTCCTTTCAAGACTAGGAATTCTGCATTGAAGCATTTGTCATCTTTGCACACTTCTGCTTTAAACATTCCAGCTAATGGTAACGGCTTTTTAGATCCATAGGGAAATATCTTTTTCTGTGTTTTACTTTTTGAGATAAATTTGAATGCTTTCTGTCTGTTTAGAAAGTTCCACGTTTTGACATCAATTACGTTACAAGAAGCACCTGAGTCAATGATCATAGAAATTGGAATGTTACCTACTTTGACAACTGTTTTTGAAAGTTTATCTGTTAATGAAAATGTAACTTCCTCTGATTCACTGTTCGATGGGTCTTCTAAGGATCGAATCTGCTTCTTCTTTTGTTTTTCTGATTTGCACTTCTTCTCAAAATGTCCCAATTTTCCACACTTTCTACATTTTTCTGATTTCGCTGGGCATTTCGGATCATTGGCTTTGTGTCCCAATCTCCCACATCTGTAACACTCAATCCTTTTCTTACTTTCTTTCTGTTTCTGTTTTGCCCTTCCGTTACGCGCCTGGACTCGATTTGTCTCCTCCAGCTTAACTTGCTCCATTGTGGAGGCACAAGCATCTGCTCTCTCATTCGCTGAAGCTATTTCCAGAACTTTGGTAAGAGTCAAATCTGTTTCTCGTAGGAATCTCCGTCTCAGTGATGTTGAGTTGCATCGTTGCACTATGTGGTCGCGTATTCGATCTTCTGTGTCTGTAAATTCACAGTTCATAGCCAAATGTCTCAGTCTTGTACAAAAATCAGTCACCGATTCTTCCATCTTTTGAGACTCTGAATTGAATCTATGTCGCTCAAAAGAGATGTTCTTTCTGGGTTTAAAGTACTCTGTTAGCCTTTGTACAGCCCTGTCATAATCTCCATTTTCTCCGGTGTCAGGCAACGTCTCAAAAATCTGTTGAACCTCCTGACCAACAAGATGTAGCAATAAAGCTCTCTTCTGCGCCTTATCCGTAATCCCGGATCCAACAACATAATAGTGGAATGACTTCAACCATCTGTCCCACCGTATTGACAAATTTGTACTGTCACCTCCGATAGAGAATTGTTCCACGCAAGCAATCGGTAATGCCTTAGCCATTGCTGTCAGAATTTAATCTATGAACAATTTCAAATATCCGGCTTTCGAGGTTTCACAAGTATAGTCAACTTCTCACGGAATTAAATCCATTAGCATAACACTAATTCAAAAATGACTAATACTCCTATTGTCCAGAACAACTGTCCAATAGTCCTTCTTTTCCCACAAAATTGGAAAAGACGTACGGATAAATCCAGTTTTCCTCGTCGCCAAAATATGTTATGTCGCAAGGGCTTATAAGAACAAAGACACGTATTCTAGATACTACTTTTACTCTCTACTATAACAACAGTTATTCTACCTATGATACACTGAGTACATGCTTTATATATGAGTAATATGATATCCATTCTTTTACTCCATACACTACATACGGGGTTAAAAGTTTCTTTCCAATTGATGGAATAACTACTAAAGTTCAATTTTTTCACATTTGCTATCCTAATCAATCCAAATTTTACCATTTTAAAACGAAGTTTCTGTTATTTATCTGTATCGACTCATCATCTGTCAACCATATTAGAATATAGACTGGCAGCTCTATCAACTCATAGACTGGAAACCTTTTAGCTGTCTGTCAGAAAATCTATCTTCTGATACTAGGCCTACTGCATGCGCCCTCGTGAGCAAATTCTGAAATTAGCAGAATTTTCTTCTTTGGCCTCATTGTTTTCCAAAGTCATTTCTACTAGGGATGTCAAAACCAGGTCTTGTTAAATGTTTGGGGTTATAATTATGATTCTCACTAGCCTAAAAAGGTACAAAATGGTATTCACTAATTCTTCTTCTTCTACGCTAGATTATTTCTGTAAGTGAATTTCAAATGAAGTTCATTTAGTCCTTCTATATCAAATCTGCATATAATCGTCCTACCCGCCATTAATATCTCCAGTGGCATTAATGGAAACTGGACCTTGATAGAGATCGAGTGTCTGTGATAAACTTGACATGTAAGCGCTAAAATTCTTGTCATTTCGGCCCTAGATAATGCAATGCACCACACAACAAAGCAAACTCTGACTGTCCCCATGTTGTTCTGTTCCCTGAAAACCCTAGCATGTACCCCTTTAAGGAAGATGAAATTTACAAAGCATTGTTATAAAGACTATAAAGTACGATTTTGGCATGAAATTAAATTTTCTTCGTTGGAAACAGACTGGAAATCTTTCTTTCTTGCTTTTGAAAAAAAGATATTTGTAAATGACTGACGTATGTAGGGGATACCAGGGTTATATAAGCCACGGGTTAAATGAACCACTCCAATTTTCTCTCGCATGATTTTTTTTTATTTTACGCTTTCGGTGTAAATATTCAGGGTGGGATTGTTGAAATATTCGTCGGTGAAAGTTTCGAGAGATTGTGTCTTGTTAAGTGGATTTTATGCCCAAAAAATTTCGACCTTAAAATTGTTTTTCACAATTCATGCATTCCGTCTTCGCACTACAATGCACACCTAATTTCAACAGTATTCTTTAGATCTTACAGATATGATATCTTCAGAATTTAATATTGCACTCCATGGTTTCTTCACAAATGACAAACTTGTATATGACCATGGTGTGTATATTGCGTTTTTATTCACCTGAAAGGGTGTGGCTAAGCCAAAAGGTTATTCGACGAGTTTACTTCTCGATACCTTGGTTAACATAAGGGAAAAACGTGCGGCACGAGCAGGAAAACATTTCGAAATTGAAAGACTGTGCGATTGTAAAACGTGTTATTAAAAAAACCTCGTAAATACAGCTTGATTCAAGCTGCAGTTACAATAATTTGCAATAACACCGACGATTTACCGCTATTTGAAAACGCTGTTTCTCCTCAATCTTCAATGTAATAACCGTTTACTAGGCTCCGCCCTTTCTCCCGAAAAAAAATCAGAATCGTACCAGGGTAAGTTGAACCGCTATGAAAATAAACACCAAAAACGCTAGAAATCGTTCTGAAAACAGGAAAAAATGCTATTCACGAGATATTTAACCGTTTTCAACATTTACTTCACTATGTGTAAATAATTATCCTCTTTGGCTTCATCTGCGTCGTTGCTGTACTTAATATCCTGGGTCTTAGCACCGTCTATTGAATTGTCTGTTGTATTTTAAATTGTCCGAATTCTCTTGAAAACTGGAATAAATGTTTATTCTTTGAGTGAAATTCCATAATATCATTGCAGGTAACACCCATTTTCATTATCATGAATGAAATCTCGTGTTTAATTCTCTCTTCTGTGTGAATAATTTATCGCAAACATGCCTACTGGTTCAACCTACCGTACCCCTTGTACTGGTTCAACCTACCCCGTCAAATGGGTAAAATGAACATTCCACCAGCTCTGTTTAAAATGATTTTCTGAGGATTCTGGATGTCGAAAATATCTGTAAAAGATGTTGATCTTTGATATGGTGTTGATCAGAGCATTACATGTGAAACCAAGAAAACCGTAGTGGAAATATCAAAAAGTGGTTCATAATACCCCGGTCTCCCCTTCAATACTTTTTTTCATGAATCAGGGGATATGCATTTATCAGAATCGTCTTTTTTGCTGAAATTGTTCTTGAAATAGATTGATTTCCAGCTGAGATTTGAGGGATTGGCGTTTATTAGAATATGGACATTCATCCGAATAATTACGGTACTTATTTTATTAGTTTTCAGGACGTGCTCATGTGCGGACAAAAATGAAAGGAATTTAAGCACTGGTAGCAAGTTGTAACTTTCTGTCAAGTGACAGTTTCCTATACATCTTATTAGAAGTTAATCATTCGGGTAGGTAATGGTTTTACAAAAAAAAAATCAACTGCTAAAAAGGCATTGAAGATCAACCCAAATTTTGGTTAGTCTTAAATAACTTTTTATCAGCTGTTTTTTTAAAAAAAAAATGCCACTCCAATCTAATTAATGCGTGACGTCTGTCGACCTTCTCTGCTTCAAACCGAATTCAAATCGGTCCCGTATTAGCAAAATCATTTAAGATTTTTTGAAATTGTTGTATCACGTGATTATCCACTGTTTACACATCAACATAGCATACTCACGGTGGATAATCACGTGATACAATATTTTCAGAAAATCTTCAATAATTTTGTAAATACTGGACCGATTTGAATTAGGTTTGAAGCAATGAATGTTGATAGGCGTTGCACATTAGATAGACGTAATGTTTTTGTTTTTTTTTTTTTTTGAAAAATCAGCTGATAAAAAAATTATTGAAGATCAACCAAAATTTTGGTTGATCTTAAATAACTTTTTTATCAGTTGACTTTTAAAAAATCAACCATGTCTAGCTTATCCATGGCATGTGCCCGCCTTCTCTGCTTCAAACCAAACTCAAATTGGTCAAGTATTGACAAAAATATTGCTGATTTTCTCAAATTTTGAGTCATGCGATTATCCACCGTTATACTTCCTGGAAAATACACCAGTACTTGCGCCGAATGTGTGTAGGGCCTTACCAATGAGAAGCTGAGACCAACCTCCGCTACCGTGGATCGAACTCGGAACTTCCCGATCGTGAGGTCGACGCTCTACACTCTCGACCACAGATACCACAAAATGTGGCATTCGAGAACATCTTCGATCAAGACTAGCCTGTTGACCATGAGCCGTGTCATTGTCAAACAGCTTCTTCGTCAATATCCACACGATCAAGGCACGGTGGATAATCACGTGATACAATATTTTCAGAAAATCTTCAATAATTTTGTAAAAACTGGACCGATTTGTATTCGGTTTGAAGCAGAGAATGTGGTCAGACGTTACGCATTAGATTGACGTAGTTGATTTTTGAAAAATCAACTGATAAAATGTTATTGAAGATAAACCAAAGTTTTGGTTTATCTTCAATAAATTTTTTTTCAGGTAATTTTTCCAAAATCTAACACGTCCAGCTTATTCCTGGCATTTTCCACATTCTCTGCTTCAAACCGAATTCAAATTGGTCAACAATTAAAAAGGATATTAATTGAAGATTATCGGAAATTCTGAGTCACGTGATTATACACCGTGAATAGGCTGATTTAATGGGTGTCGCAATGTGCACTGTACACATAGCCTATGTATTGTCTGACCACATTAAACTGATACTGATTAATTTTCGTGTGCAAAGTCCGTTAGTTGAGTGTCTTAACAAAACATTGCCGAACATTGCCGAAGAGGGGTCATTACATATGCAGATGTACCGGGTTAATCTTGCTGGATATAGTCCTCCAACGATAATCAGATTCCCGCCAAAAATATAGACCATACCCATTTGATAATGAAAGGTTACACAGATCAAAACACAATTATCACAATTATCGCAATGAAAACAATGATAATATTGTAAGTATGACTGTCTGAAGTTACATGTGTTTGTGGTCTAATGGTTAAACAGTTGGCGCTTGACCTTATCAAAGGAGTTCTTTTTTAACTGTGTGGGTTCGATTCCACACACAGCCGTGTTTTTTTTTTCCTTATTTGCGTTTTACTTTTTTGTTTTTGTTCCTTTTACATTATTTTGTAAATAGATATATTCTTTATTTTCAATATAAACCATTGCCAAACGAATCTTTTATGTTTCATGACTTGAATGTTGTCTTAGGCCATAAACCCACTATATAGCACATTATGTATATGATTTTCCGATATTATCTTATAAATCTGAATAAAATCATAAAGAGTCTGCTTTCTTCTCATCTTTTTTTCTAAAATGATTAAACAAAATATATTTGTAAAATAAAATACAATTACCCATCGTTCTATATGAGATTCGAACCCACGTTTGCTAAAAAAAATGGACGAAGCGCCGGTGCTGTATCCACTGAGCTATCGAGTATGTATATATAAAGCAGCGTAAAATAAAAGATTTTAATCGTATATAACAAGTCTTTCTTACCTGTAGGCCGAGGTCATTCTTTGTTTGTAAACATCACATTATCGTTGGAATGCTATATAAAGGCCGCACGATAATTTGATCATTTGTTTATTTACATTGACCTGTCCATTGTTATTGAAAACAGTTCACAGATTTCAATTTTTGAAAGTATTCGTTAATACAAACGTTAACGAGCAGGTCTGTGATAGCGCAGTGGAAAGATGTGGGACTTCTACTCGAACGGACCAAGTTCGATTCTACTACAAGACATGCACAATTTTTATTTTTCAATGATTTTCATTTTGTTTTTTCCCTTTGTTTAATGTTTGCAGTTTAATTCATTTACAGACATCAATCACCGGTATGTAGATATTCCGATTTTTTTAAGGCGATACAAGAAACGCGCTTTTGAAATTTTATAAGAAAAAGAGAAATCAAAGCGCTCACTTTTTCATGCTTTTCTCTTGATGTTTTCTGCGTGGGATGTCAAAGTCAAATATGTCTGGCAAATTCAAATGGCACGTCTTCATAATCCAGATCTTTTTTTGTTTACATGCTATTCATTTTCTCTAAACAATTGTTGATATGTGAAAAAATGTATGATTTGTGATTTTTGTTGGAAAACCGTTTACAATAAAACATAATAACTTTATTCGCATATTATGTTTGTCGAGCATAATGAAATAAAAAACCAACAACTTTATCATCTTGGTGCAATCAAAAATAATTAGAAATAAAAATAAAAAAAAATAAAATCATAGGCGACTGTGAGTTTCGAACCCATACCAAAATACAAATCCGGATTTGCGTCTTCGACCGTTTCCATTTGACCACTTTGACTTTAAGTCCTTTGTGAGAAAAAGTATTTTTATACCTAATGAACATTAAATCAATCAACCATATCGGATAATTTACCTGGATTCCCGTACTTGACATCGACTCACCCGGGTCAGTGTAAAAATTATCGTTTTCAGTTTATATGTATATATCATTTGGTGTATTGTTTTATTGACCAAATTCACTGGTGGTGAACTCGGCCAAAGCGTGGGACTTTTTTTCGCGATCATTGTATTCCGTCGGTGTTGTTATAAAATCTTGTAACTACGGCTTTATCGAATCCGTAGTTACGAGATTTTATAACAACATTGCAACGACGGTTTGTCAATACAAAACAGTTAACCCGTTCTATTTATAGAAAAAATCATTGTAATTAGCAAAAAAATCTTCAAACTCACATTTTAACGCAAAATATCTATACCTTGTTGTAGCGAAAAACGTCCCTCGCTTTGGCAGAGTTCATCACCAGTGAAATTGTATACTGACGACTGAGCCCAGGCCTAGATCCGCTATCCCAGAGGAGGCTGTAATAATATGATTATGACAAAATCTGCTCTTTCAAATTTCACGATGTTTCACATTTTCTTGAAGAAAGGCACGAGTGTATTCATTTTGGAGTAGGTTCGTATAAGTTACGAATGTTGACGATGTCCATCGCATGAAAAATTCACATGTATGTCATTAGGGGTGGACTACCTTAACCCTCTCTCAAACAGAATATTTCTAGGTTCATCCAAATTTAAAGCTGATGAAGACAGCAAAATTGATGCCAATAAAGATAACATTTCTGTTCAAGGTAGAACAGAAAATATTGAGGCAAAAGGAGCTGGGGAATCCATACACAGTGGCGGATTCAGGGGGAGTTCGGGAGGTTCGAACGAACCCCTTTCTGTAGCCTGATTATTTCATTTTCATGCAGAAATTCGGTCAAAATTGTGTAATACTAGAAAAAAAACGACCCCCACCCCCCCTATTTGCATATATCCGAACCCCCTAACAGGAATCCAGGATCCGCCGCTGATACGCTGCATCCAACATCGCCCAACTGGAAGCAGTTCAGAGACGTGCAGCCAGGTTTGTTTACGGAGATTACAGGACAACAAGCAGTAAAAGTCAAATAATTGCCACTCTAGACTGGCCTTCATTACAACAGAGACGTTCAGACGCCAGACTTGTTAGTCCGTGGGCCAGGAGGGGTCTGCACGCACCCCCCTAAGGGCAGTATGGGAGTGGTATAGAAATGTTCATTGGAACCCCCTGAGTAAGAATCAAGATGTTAACAGTCGATATCCTGGGATGCACTCGCCATTTCCGGTGGTTTTCAAGATGGTCGCCATGAAAAAAGACAATTTGACTTGGTATCTAATATCAGCAGCCTAACATTTGTTTTGCGTTGTAAGATCATATTTTAAGGATAATTGAGTTTGGAAAAGGTCAGAGATGTCTTCTCATGTTAAAAAGTGGCTCATTAGCCATCTCGTATGCTAGAATTTTTTCAAAATGGCCGCCAAAATCGCAAAAAATCAATAAAAACGTCAAATAATTCTCGTTTTTGGACATATTTTGGTCTAAATACTGTGAATTTTATGTTTTAAGACTTAGATAAACATTTCATGAACTAATTGGGAGCATTACGGAAAAGATCTTTGAAATCGTTACCGTATGAATGGCAATAAAACACAATTAAGCACAAATCATCAAGTATATAATAGCGATATAAATTATCATTATTATTAGTTTTTGGTGAAAAACAGCTCTTATTTATAACATTATTCTGATAAAGCTATGCTTCCGAGTAAATTGTTAAATTCACATTGATAACGATTCGATTTTTGATTACATTGACAATAAATATGCTTTCAAAATGGCCGCCAAAATCGCAAAAAAATAAAAAAAAAAAGTATAAAAAATCTTCGCTTTTGGACATGTTCTGGTCTAAACGTTGTAAATATTATGTTTAAAGACTTTGGTAAACAGTTCATAAGTGCATTTCGAAAAACAAATTTTAAACCATTACCGTATAAATGGCAATAAATTACAATTTGGCAGAAATCGTCATGTATTATTATTTTCATAAATATTGTTATTATATTTGGTCTTGGTGAAAAGCAGTTCTTTTAGATTGCATCTTTTGACAAAGCTTAGTCTTCAGAGTATTTTGTAAAAATGAAATTGGTTATGATACTATTTTTGATTACATATGCTATTAATCGGCTTTCAAAATGGCCACAAAAATATATAAAAAATAAAATTGTAAGTAATTCTCATTTTTGGAAATCTTCTGGTCTAAAAATGAAAGTATTATCTTCTAAGACTTAGATAAGCAGTTCATGAATTAAATGGAATCATAACAGATAACAAAAAAAAAGAATAAAGCTTTGAAAGGTTTCCTATATCAATGGCAATGAAATACGACTAAGCACAAATTTTATAAAATAGTACATGTATATAATTTTGATATACATTGTCATTGTATTTTGTTTTTGCTGAAAAAAAAAACAGATCTTATATAGCACTATTTTGACAAAGCTAAGCTTTCAAATAATCCTTTAAAATGAAATTGCTTATGAACCAACTTTTGAGTATACATCCAAGTAATATGTGTCTTTTTATGGGGCAAAACTCGAATATCAAGCAGACTCTGGTAACTTGGCATCTGATTTCACATCTTTTAAAATGACAAGTTTAACAGTCCTAATGAAATTTAAATTGTAGAGGAATATACTCCCTTGAAATACATATTAATTATCACCAAAGAATATAAAAATGTCCCAAACATTTAGATAAAGACCTAAACGTATCCATGCTAATAAACAATAGTTGAATGTGGCTTATTCTTTTTTGTACTCTAAGACGTACCATTAATCCAAAATTTCCCCAGAGAATAATTGAAATTGCTTAATATGTACAGAACAGAATCAGAACAGTTTTAATGTATAATGTTTGATATTTGTAGAATGGTAAAAATTGAGAATTTAAATATATCCATGTTATCCAATCGAACAACATAAATGAATTTTTGTATAAACCTGTCTGACGGTTAAATTGATAGCGACTTAGTTTTGGTAATATTTTGTCAAAAGAATATAGTTTCTCTCAATGGCTTGTATTGAGTCATGGTCATGATAATGACAATGCTAATATCATTTTTATGCGTCGCATATTCCATCATGATTCCATTTTCAAATTAAGTGAAATGTGGGGAAACATTTTAAACTCCATGTTGGGTGGAGTAATTAAATAAAGGGTTTGTAATGTCCATTTCTTTTTCTTCTTCTTTTTTTTAGATAATCGGTTTAACTGAATTAGTAGTTGAAATGAACTGTATCTTGAGTGCAAAGAAACAGAAGTGATTCCTATAAAGCACTGACACATCATGTTACTTTCAAAAGACAAATTTGTAATTGGACTTAGTATACAGATAAAAAATACTTTGTCTGAAGCTCATATTCAAATTTAAATTGTCAAATTTCTTCAGATGTTTTATCTTACTTCTATTAGGTCGCACATGGAAAAATATTTAGGTTAAGGACAATGCTCGCTATATACTAGGTTTATTGAGTAAGATCTTTTACACATTTAAATATAACTGCATTTATTCTTAATCTCTCTGGATTTTTTTCAATCTTTTCTGACTTGTTTCTTACTTGTTGAGTGGTACGTCGTAGCCTTCTATGGGTCCTCCTGCTTCTATCTTCGTTGTTGTATGTGGTTGCGGCTGTGGTTTGTTAATTTTGCTAATGTTTATCCTTGGATATTTTTTTCGAAAACCAACAGTATGTACATAATACTTATTGAAACCTTATATTTATATATACTTTTATATCTTTATAGAAGTCGTCTTCTCACACATGCAGTCTACATAAATTATCAGACTTTCGGTGGCCATGTAACTCAAACTTTTGCCAAGTTTGTCGAGTTCTTTTTTGTTGCTCCTGAGATTATTTATTATTGCAGCAGGTGTCCCTATGCATCAGGCGACTAAATAGTCTCGTTCCAAATTCTAGGCTCGTTTGTTGTGTTGATCTATGGCATTCAGATGGCACTCACTGATATCAGACCTCACACAGCCAATTCAGGTCAATTCAGGTAATCATGGTATTTCATGGTCTTTAGCTCTTGTGCGCCCATTTCCAAATGTAGAATTAATGCAAGAAGTTACACCCCGGACATACCCATACCAATTAATACAAAAAAATCTCATACAAATACATGTGACTAAGTTGTGGAAATTCATGCTATTGTACCCATTATATTGCACATAAAGCAAACCTAAATATACTTAAAACATTACAAATTAACATAAAGCGAATCATTGCAGTATCACAATGACATCAAACATAAATACTGCTTACAACCACATGTGAAGAACTTAAATGACAATTTCCTTCTTTTATCTTTTGCAACAAATTCCGCAAAAGTGATATCGGCTTCCAATAAAAACAAAAGGTGTCATTGTAAACTTTTATCATGAATACAAGTGTTCTTAATGTTCTAAGTGTTTTCAACAATATCTATACACCTGTTGGATTAAGTAATTAATGCAGCTTAATATAATTAAAGTAAAATGTGCGAAGAAAGCACACATTTTAAACTTTGTATTCTTTATACATATTCTAAGATATAAAGCATAGCTGCCTGTAGTATGTTATAATAAAACCATTTTATGGCGTTTCAGTGCATTTCATTTGGAAAAGCACTGTAGGTGATTTGCATGCATAATTAATACATCTCCTTATAACTACTAATCCAGTTAAAACATGTATCCTGAAAAATATAGAAATCGGGTTACATAAATTTCGTGTTATTACGTCACTCCACTCGGAGTATCTTATAGTTTCCTCATATCTTGTTTTGTTTTAAACAGATGTAAATGGCCTTTGAATACATGGTAATGTGAAACTGGGAAATCATGATAGAGTATGTGACTTATTGGGATGAATTGTGCATTGTAATTATCATAAATATTACTTAAAAACGGCACAATTTGAGAAATACGAAGTTTGTATTACATGTTTGACAGATATTACCAAGTGTATGTCGATATCCATGAAACGATAACTTTAAGGCTGGCCTTATTTCATTAATCTTCATTTCTATTCTCAAATTTTTAAAATTCTTTAAGTATAAAATATAACAAATAAAAAGCATTTTGATACTAATAAATCAATTTAAATATTTTTTCATTCTCTGTGACAATTTTGGATGAATAGTATGTGTAAGAGTGAAAAAAGGAAATACATACATACAACTTTTGTTCGTAAGAATAATTACGGTAAAACTCTTTTCCGTAATATTGAGGACATTACATATTGTTTGATAGAAAATGATGTGAATTTAAAGGGAGTAATTTTCTCTCCAGAAAGGGATATCAATAGTTTTAGCTTGTCATTTGAAACGATGTGACATTGGTGCAAAGGTAGTCTTGAATTGCCTAATAAAACATCACATATTTATGATATTTGTATTCAAAAGTGGGTTCATAAGCAATTTCATTTTAAAGAATTCTCTGAAAGCTTAGTTTTGTCAAAATAATGCCATCAATAAGAACCGTTTTTTTCAGCAAGAACAAAATATAATGACAATGTATATCAAAACTATATACTATTATATAAGATTTGTGCTTAATTGTATTTTATTGCCATTGATACGGTAATCATTTCAAATCTCTATTTTTTTTTATTTTTTTTTGTCACCTGTTATAATTCAATTTACTTCATGAATTGCTAATCTAAAAAGATAATGTTTACATTATTTAGACCAGAAGATGTCCAAAAACGAGAATTACTTTCATTTTTATTGATTGTTTTTTTACATATTTTGGCCATTTTGAAAGCCGATTTATAGCATCTGTAAGCAAAAACAGAATCATAATCAATTTCAATTTTACAAAATACTCTGAAGGCTTTGTCAAAAGATGCAATCTAAAAGAACTACATTTCACCAAGACCAAATATAATAACAATATTTATGAAAATAATAATACATGACGATTTCTGCCAAATTGTAATTTATTGCCATTTATACGGTAATGGTTCAAAATGTGTTTTTCGTAATGCAACCATTTATTTTATGAACTGTTTACCAAAGCCTTTAAACATAATATTTACAACGTTTAGACCAGAACATGTCCAAAAACGAATTTTTTTTAATATTTTTTTTTTTTATTTTTTTTTGCGATTTTGGCGGCCATTTTGAAAGCATATTTATTGTCAATGTAATCAAAAATCGAATCATTATCAATGTGAATTTAACAATTTACTCGGAAAGCATAGCTTTATCAAAATAATGCTATAAATAAGAGCTGTTTTTCACCAAAAACTAATAACGATGATAATTTATATCGCTATTGTATACTTGATGATTTGTGCTTAATTGTGTTTTATTGCCATTTATACGGTAACGATTTCAAAAATCTTTTCCGTAATGCTCCCATTTACTTCATGAAATGTTAGCCTAAGTCTTAAAACATAAAATTCACAGTATGTAGACCAAAATATGTCCAAAAACGAGAATTATTTGACGTTTTTATTGATTTTTTGCGATTTTGGCGGCCATTTTGAAAAAATTCTAGCATACGAGATGGCTAATGAGCCACTTTTTAACATGAGAACACATCTCTGGCCTTTTCCACACTCAATTATCCTTAAAATATGATCTTACAACGCAAAACAAATGTTAGGCTGCTGATATTAGATACCAAGTCAAATTGTCTTTTTTCATGGCAGCCATCTTGAAAACCACCGGAAATGGCTAGTGCATCCCAGGATATCGACTGTTAACATCTTGATTCTTACTCAGGGGGTTCCAATGAACATTTCTATACCACTCCCAGACTGCCCTTAGGGGGTGCGTGCAGACCCCTCCTGGCCCACGGACTATGTACTGATGTGCATGTTTGTCCACCATCAAATAGACAAATACCAGGCTAGTGGACCAGTATCTCCACCCAACCACTGTCTCACCACAACGATTGTTTATTGGGTTTTTACGCCGTTTTCAACTACTATATAGTCATATCGCGGTGACTGGAGCAGCTAACCATGGATTCCTATCGTTTCGCGGACTAGTACTACCACAACATCCTTACCGAGCCTCCAGCTGCTCCCCAACATAATTTAGCTTCTCGAGATCAAACCATTGATGGGTGATATTTTGGTCAGTAAAGGTATTTACCGCGGCCGGGTATCGAACCCCTGAACCCGGGACCTCTCAAATGAGAGGCAGGTGCGCTACCAACTGTGCCATGTCCGCGGCCCCCACTGCAATAAGGAAGAAATATCAGCTACTTGGTAGATCTACGCTTCCACGGTGGTTAATCACGTGACTCAGATTTTCAGAAAATATTCAATATATTTGTCAATACTTGAATAATTTGAATTCCGTTTGAAGCAGAGAAGGTGGGTAAAATGTCGGAAATAAGCTGGACGTGGTGCACTTTTAAAAATCAACTGATAAAAAGTTATTGAAGATCAACCAAAATTTTGGTTGATCTTCAATAACTTTTCTATCACTTGATTTTTTCAAGAACCCACCACGTCCATCTAATGTGTGACGTCTGACCATATTCTCTGCTTCAAATCGGAATCAAATCGGTCTCGTATCAAAATTATTGAAGGTTTTTCGAAATTGTTTAATCACGTGATTAAGAAGAAAAAGAAGAAGAAGAAGAAGAACAACAACAACAACAACAACAAGAACAACAAGAACAAGAAGAAGAACAGGAAGAAGAAGAAGAACAAGAAGAAGAAGAAGAACAACAACAACAACAACAACAACAACAAGAAGAAGAAGAAGAAGAAGAAGAAGAAGAAGAAGAAGAAGAAGAAGAACAAGAACAAGAACAAGAACAAGAACAAGAACAAGAAGAAGAAGAATGTAAAAAACGATTACAAATCTTGAGTTTATGTTAATCTTTTGCGTGAAAGCTTCCAGTCTAGAGGTCCTTACAAAAATTGGGTCGTCTGCATCATCTTTGAATTTGGACTAGTTTAAAATTTTGCCGTTTGGTGATGGGTTAATATCATTTTTTGGAGGTATTTTGGGGACTGTCATCCCGCTCTTTTCCATTTTTAGCTCCTTTGGCGGGATATTGTCATGGCGCTGTGTCCGTCGTGTGTTCGTCCGTCCGTCAGTGCGTGCGTCCGTCCGTAAACGTTTTCTTTAACAATATTCTCGAAAACTACTGGGTGGATTTCAACTAAACTTCACAGGAATGATCTATGGATGACCCTTTCTCAGATTCCTTCTAAGAATTGTGATTTAAGAAGAGGGTCTGGAATTATCTGCGCTTGGATGTCAAAAACGGCCGTTTTGACCTTGTTTTCTCTCTAGCAACTATAAATACTATAGGCATATTGACCAATCAAAACAAAACTT